>JAVLUX010000030.1:11335000-11855000 GCA_032164185.1 Moxostoma hubbsi | reverse complement strand
TTGCATCAGCTCAAGCATGTTTACCCTCCCTTGTGGCGTGACCGAAAGCACATCAGCAGCATGGAAGACCAGGGTTTCGATCCTTTGCTGAAACCAGTAAGTAACAACGTTTGCATAATTAGTTATGAGTGCAATTCGGCTGATGCATTTTTCCCTCAAACATTACATTTTTATTCCTCTGATGGCTAGGATTGGGTTTGGGGGTCAAGTTTATATTATATGTATTCTTCCTCACTGTATTACAGCCTGTACAACCAAAAACAAAAACTCGCTTTTGGTGCCCCTCTGTGGAGATTTCACCTGGAAAATGGAGCTCACACATGCTCCTAAGAGAAGGATCTGCATTTGTCCTGCAAGACTACTACAAGACATGCCCATTACAAGGCACGCCCACTACACGTTACATCCCCTCCAAAAAACAGCGAAATCCTGAAATCTTGGAACAGTTGGATGCCACATTCATACACTGTGTTTGTTGTGTTTATTTGGAGTCCCGCAGCAACCCTACACCTACACCTATCCATTACTCTAAACCTAACCATAACCACAAACATTTAATGTAAATAAAATGTAAAGTTTGTAAAATCAAAAAATATACCACAGAAATAAAAAATGATTTTGAATACAATCACACCACCGTATCACTAGTTGGCGACAGTGAGGAGAAATATAATGAAAATGAAGAGGAGAAGAAGCTAACAGTATGCTATGCTAATAGGCTAACGAATTAGCTTGTAAGCGAACTGGAGAAAACAGAACAGAGAAATGTTTATTTTACCATCTATATCTTTTTTTATTATTATTGAAAAAGCAGAAATTGTATAAACACCTTTAGGAACACAGTATAGAGCACTTTCACCAAATTTTATATTAAACAAGTAAGTTCAGTTTACCATTTATATCTTCGGTTGAATAATAGGTTATGTGACATATAATTTCAAAGTTATTATTTGTCATATTTAAAGAGTTAAGAGAATATGAATGATACAGCGATTGCATAAGATTTGAAAAGTTCTTGTAGCCAATAGAATTGCTTCATGATCCAAGGGGGGTGTTATGTTTAGTGGGTGTGACGTGAATTGGGTGTTCCTTGTAGTCTCGCAGGACGCAGACAGATAAACATGCTTGGCCTCAGGGGACAGTGTTTCACATTTCGGTAAGCACAGATCATTTTTAGCTAAAGAAAACTCATGTACTGTTTTCGATTTCACATCAGTCTCGATGCTTGCCACAGCAAGCACCACTAATTATGTTAATAAAACTCATTGTAAATATGTCAGTAAAAATCACATCTATCTGGAATTGTTTGGAATTGCTTGTGTGTTTATAACTGTACGTATAAGGAAAGATTCTGACTCTTCAGTAAACTATGTAATAGACTCAAACACAAAGAGCATAACAAGCAGCCTGAAGTCATTGCTGCTGGCACAAACAAATCTATTAATACACTGTCCTGTTTTAGAGTGACCTGTCGTTAAAGAGCAGGGTTTGCTGTCAAACAGAGAATCAGATAGCCAGTGTGAGAAGCCACTATGTAGCTTGAGGGGCTCTGCTTGAAAAAATGCAGAGAAAGTAAATCACATGCATAAAAGTCAAACAAGTGCAGCAAATTCTCTATAATTCTCTCACAAACATGCTTTGTCATTTTTCTTCTTCCCCCACCCCTTTCTCCTCCCTCTGAAAGAAACAAAACCACCAGCTACTGCTGTTTGTGTGTGTCTTGCTTACAAATCTTTGATCATTGAAGTTTTGGATTTGTGTAATGCTAGGAGAGTGCTATAGAAACCAGTGAAGGGTATGTGAGTTCAAGGGAGGAAGTTTGGGGGTGTCCATGTGGGGATAATTTGAGACTGATCTAGAATCAGATTTATGGAAGGCAGCTGTTGCGGGTTTGACAGACAGACGGGTCGGAAGACTACAGTACTGCTGTGGAACAGAAGCGAATTTGAGCCACTGCTGCCTGCAGAAGAGCATTGAGGAGTCTGACACAGCACACTGAAACAACAAGGGTAAGTCACACTTTCAATTTTTCTCCCATTCTTTTACTCTGTACTTTATAGAGCACAGTTAAGTTTGTAAGTGTGATTGTTAAAATATTAACTTTCTCATTACTAATATAAGTATGAAAAAGAGGTATTTGTTTGAAATAAGTGAATGAATAGAGGATTTTAAACCAACCTAAGGTGGTTTGGTGGTCTGATCTGGTTTATGCTGGTCTACCAGCCTGGCAAACCTTGTGCTCAGCTGTTTTAGTAGGGCATCCAAGCAGTCTACCAGCCTCACCGGCTGAAATATTTCCAGAATCCTTCTAAAACCAGCCTGACACGGCTGGGAGACCAGCTAAGACCAGCCAACTTTAGACATAGACTATTTTTAGGTGTTCCTTTTTTTCATTTGGGAAATGCGAGGTATTGACCTCTTTTTAGCTAAAGGGTTAAGCTAAAAAAAAAAACCAGTCTGAGAAACTGTTTAAGACCAACCAACCATTTTAGGCTGATTTTGTCTGTTTTTGTTTAGATTTTTTCAACAGGGAAATGAGAGGTATTGATCATTTTTAGGCTCAAAAAAGACCCAAAACCACTCTAAAACTGGCTTGACCAGGCTGGGAGAACAGTTAAGACCAGTAGACCCGCTTTCATTATTTGAAACAGTTTTATTGTTTTTCCCCTTTAAATTGAGTGCACAATCCTGGAACCTATTTTTAGAGGGCCAATGCATTACGGCGCACTGGAGTTATGCAGACAGCAAGACTAGATGGAGTGGGGAAAACTTCATACAGCTTGTAATGTTTGCCCGCAGCCTCACTCCACAAGCTCTTATATGGGCTCCCTTTGAGAACTGGTTTTCCCATCTCATAACATTTTATCCTCCAGGATAACTCCACAGAAACTGAGAAATATCAAACCAAAAGCTTCCTGCAGTTCTCTTGATATTTGATCAGGTCCAGATTTGACGCCACAAGGAGCCTGGAATCTCTGTTAAAAAGTCAAGTGGCTTGGAAAGACAGTGTTATGTGGGTTGTAATTTTGTCTTTTGGCAGCATAGATGAAACTGGAAACAGTGAAAGTGCATCAGTAGGGTGGGTTAATGGAAAAAGGTCCTGAGGGAAACACACACACACATACACTCAGACAGAAAGAAGCATATAACAGGCTTTGTGCGTGCAACTTGTGGAGTCAAGATGTTTGAATTTCTTTTTAGAACATTAACAATCCTCTTTAGTAATTGATATTATATAAATGTTTAATTACTGATGGGTAATTAAGCTTGTAAAAGAGATTAGAAAGGAATGGGAATTGGATAGTTAAGTCCAAACCCAAGTGTTTAGATGAGTTGCCATGGGAAGTTCAGTTTTGGAACAGAGACTTGGAGGCTGTTTTTCAGTTTTTTCTTCAAATAAAAATGGCCTCTCCTCATAATATTTTATTCAAAATTAATAGTACGCTAAACACACACTCTAGGTGCATCAACACTATGCTGACTCACTATAAGTGGAGTATCTAACAATGAACTAGATTTTTGGATAAAACATGTGAGTGGTGCATGCTCGAGCAAGAGTTGCCACCACAACACTAGGGTGTTGTTAGTTGTTGGTAAGTGGTTAATAAGGTATTTTGAGAGGTTCAAAGCACATTGCTGTGTGGTTGCTAGGGTGTTCTGGGTTATTGCTAGGCAATTGCTTACTGGCTCCTATATAACTCGGGTCACTCAATGTAAGTACTGTAATATATCAACCTATACACTGCAGGCATAAGATAAGATTGTGTTAAATGTGCACTCAGTAATTTTTGTCCTTAATAAAAAAGTTTTACTCCAAAAGAAATTAATAGTAATTTTGAAACAATCATGACCACTCACATGAGATGTAGTCTCATATCAGTAACCTTATAAAAGTTGTTTTGATACTAATGGCGCCACTGATGGCCACCTTAGTGTGGAGCTCTCCAGTTCTTTAGCTGTTTTTGTTTGTTTGTCCTGTGTTAAGTAATGTCTTTTTAATCAGTTTCACCAGAGACAAACTGTTAAATATTCAGCAACAAACACCAGATAATTTTTTACTGGTATTTGATTATTCAGACATTTGTTGGACATTTTAGTCAGAGGAGCAATGAAGCAGAGCTGGAACTACAACCCTGTTTTGACTGCACTGATTGTAGTGTTTTTGAAGCTGCAGCCACAGACCTGGACGAGCTCACAGATACTGTAACATCATTTATCAGTTTCTGTGAGGACATTTGCATTCCTACTAAGACTTATTTAACATATGCAATGACAAACCATGGTTTACAGCAAAACCCAGGCAGCTTCTTCAAGTCAAAGAGGATGCTTACAGAAGTGGAGATAAAACATTGTATAATCAGTCCAAAAACATTCTGAAAAAGGAGAGTAGAGCAGTTAAAAAAAGCTACTCTGAAAAGCTGAAAAACAAGTTTTCAGCTAATAAACCTGCATCAGTGTGGAGTGGCCTGAAAGACATTACCAACTACAAGACACCATCCCCCAACACTGTAAGGAATCAACATCTGGCTGACGACCTGTATATGTTTTACTGTAGATTTGAAAAGCCCAGTCTCACACCCCACACCCGCTTTGAACTTCATGTCACGCAAACACCAACCCCTTCTGTAACCCCCTCCTCCCCCCTCCTGCTACTCAACCTGCACTTTAGATCTGTGAAGAGGATGTGTGCCGGGTCTTCCGGAAACAGTAGACAAGGAAAGCACAGGGCCCAGATGGTGTTTCACCCACTTTTCTAAAAGTCTGTGCTAACCAGATGGCCCCCATCTTCACACAGATCTTCAACACATCACTGGATCACTGTGAAGTTTCCAGGTGCTTCAAATGCTCCACCATCATCCATGTCCCAAAGAAATACAAGATTGCAGGACATAATGGCTACAGGCCTGTCTCCATGACTTCTGTGGTCAGGAACTCATTTGAGAGACTGGTGTTTGCCCACCTGAAGGACATCACTGGATCCTTTCTGGATCCCCTGCAGTTTGCCTATCGAGCTAAGAGGTTGGTGGACGATGCAGTCAATATGGAACTGCATTTCATACTGCAACATCTAGACAGACCAGGGACTTATGCAAGGATCCTATTTGTAGACTTCAGTTCGGCTTTCAACACAATCATCCCAGCTCTCCTATGGAATAAATTAACCCAGCTATTGATTCCAACCTTCATCTGTCAGTGGATCACCAGCTTTCTGACAGATAGGCAGCAGTTAGTGAGACATGTACAATCAGCACTGGTGCCCTCAGGGATGTGTGCTCTCCCCACTACTCTTCTCTCTGTACACAAATGACTGCACTGCCAAAGACACCTCTGTTAAGCTCCTGAACTTTTCAGATGACACTACAGTCATCTGCCTCATCCAAGATGACAACGAGTCTGCTTATGGAAGGTAGGTTGAATGGCTGGCTCACTGGTGCAGTCAAAACAACCTGGAGCTGAACATGCTAAAAAAAGTGGCGATGATTAGGATGAACACCCCAGCATCGACCCCACTCACCTTTCTAAACAGCACTGTGGCAGCAGTGGAGTCATTCAGGTTGGGCACTACCACCTCACAAGACCTAAAGTGGGAGACCCACATTGCATCCATTGTGAAAAAGCCCAAGCAGAGGTTGTACTTCCTTCACCAGCTGAGGAAGTTCAACCTGCCACAGGCGCTGATGATACAGTTCTACTCAGCAGTCACTGAGTCTGTCCTCTGCACTTCTGTAACTGTCTGGTTTGGTTCAGCTACCAAGTCATACATCAGAAGACTTCAAATGATAGTCCGGAATGCTAAACGGATAATATGTTCTTACCTTCCCACCCTCCAAGAACTGTACACCTCCTGAGTGAGGAAAAGGGCTGGAAAAATCACTTTGGACCCCATTCACCCAGCCCACTACTTTTTTTAAATGTTGCCCTCTGGCCCACACTACAGAGCACTGAGCACCAGAACAGTCAGTCACAAGAACAGTTTCTTCCCTCAGGCCATTCACATAACGAACAAAAATACTCTCCACTGTGGCAATACAATTATGTGCATATTAAACTATTCATTTATATATCATTTATATTTATTTGACATATCCTACCTCTTCTGCACAATACATTACATAACCTTGCACATAACTGTATATCTGTATATAACATATTTGAACAACATTATTGCCCTACTGTAGTTTCCGCTATATATTTATTTGTTTTATCTTATTTTTTATTCTTTTTTCACTGTTTATGTATATATGTTTAAATGTATATTTCAAATGTTTGTATGTATATGTTGTATATGTATTTGCACTGGATGCTTCTGTCACCATGACAAATTCCTTGTATGTGTAAGCATATTTGGCAATAAAGCTCATTCTGATTCTGATTATTTTACACGGGGCAGGAGGCTACCATGTTGAGATCACATGACAATTTAAATACTTCTCTCTAAATCTCAGTAACCATCTTGTTTTTGGACACTTTCCCTCATGGATTAAAAATGAATCATGGTTGATTGTGAATAGTGAATTTCTGCAATGGCATCTGTAATTGAAAACTATGGACCCTTTTCACACTTCCGGGAGTGTTAGGAGTTTTAGTGTTTTGGAACGTGGAAGTAAAGGATTGCAGTGTAAACCTTGATAGCAGTGAATAGGAGACCATAGCAAATATAATTTTTGCTTATCCATTTGTGCCAACATCAAAAGATAAATGCCTCTATTACATTTCCACATCTTATCAAATGAAGAAATAGAGAGTGGTGGATTATGATGAGAAGAGAGATGGCAAATTTTCTGTCACTCTCTCATCAGATGTATTAGAAGCCTCATTGCAGCTGTGGTAACTCATTATTTAAAACTAATTCCAGGGTAATATAACACATAGTATAATTTTATAAATGTGTATTTAATAAATTTTAAATACAGAAAAAATGGCAAATTTTGCTAAATTTACGCTGCTAAATAAGGCAGAAAAGCATCATCAAAGGTCTGTGAAAAGTGTCCATTGTGTTGAATGATGGTGCATCTGCACCACTAGGTGTAAGTAATTATGTTTCCATCCAAGGTTTTTTTTGCAACAAAAGGTGTAGCGCATCAAATAGTTTAATGGAAAAATAGCTAATGGAAATGCAAATTATCGTCTACATAATATATTTCCGTTTAACTCTAGTGCATAAACTCTATGTCAATGCTTCAAATGTCATGAAAAACTGGTTTGAAATCACTTTTTGTTTAGTAAATTGGCATTAATGCAAAAATAGTGTGTCACATGACAGAATTTATCCCAATCGTTAGCCTGTGCTAATCATGGCAACAATGTATACATCCTTGAAAGCCAGTTTATTGTATGTGAAGCATTACTCGCACTGTTATGGATTGGTGTTAATGGCATACCTGCACAGATCCGATGCTGCAAACACATCAGCGTCATGGCAATTCCAGGAGTGCTAACACAAATATTATATTAAATTAATTACTAAACGATAAAGCATCAAATAATAAAAAAAAAGTATTACCAAACGAAAAAATTATATTGTTAGGCTTATATAATCGCCTATTCTTTAGACAAACTTAAATTAGCCGTACCCTGTTCTGTAGACAAAAAAGTTGGCTGAATGACATTCTCAGAATATTCTAGACTTTTTTCAAGACTATAAACTATCAGAACTATTTGTCCAATGCTGGGTTCACTTTCAGAAAACTAGCTTTTGAACATTTTTAAACTTTTAAATATATTAAATCTAACGCTCTTTACCTCAGACTGCATTTAATGAGCTTGTCAACTGCATAATGACGCTAAAATTAATTTTAGATGACAAAGTTCAGTTGGTCATTAAAAGTTGCTGGACAAATATGCGGGACATAATGCAGTTGTGATGGCAATGCTTTAGATTAGATGATTGTTCAAAATAGCGTATTGAATATCTGTGTGTGCATACTGTATGAAATAATTGGTGCAAAATTCCCTTACAATGCAGTTTTGCATTTTTTAGTTAAATAACAATAAAAGTGATTAAATTAGATGAAAATAAACAATGACTTTTAGTCATTTCACAAATTCATTTATTGCATTCCTAAATAATAGATTTTCAATAGCCAGTTGCTTAAGTTAGACCATTAGGTCTGTAAGTAGTATTTTTGTTTGACTAAAAATAATATTTTTATCAGGTGGAAAGTGCAACCTCCATTCAGAGGGCAGAACTCATTGGGGAACAAAGAGACTCTATGAGAACAGGCACACAGATACTGTCATGCAATTAACATCTTCACCAAATCATGACACCGTACAGAGTGAATGAATGGGAAGTTCCTTTCTCACCGGTTCCCTCTCAACATATGTCTCTTCTCCCCCACTACCCTCTCTCCTCCACTCCATTCTCTTTAGACCCAAATAACTCAGAATGACTGTATGAAATATAATGTTCTTTGTGAATGCAAGGGATTTTAACATTAGCGTTTGGGTACCCTTTAAAAGTTCTCAGTGCGACTGATCTCATTTCCAACAACAGCAGAATTAGTCATAACAAAGATTTGTGAATATGTAATACTAGTCATGTGTTCATTGATCAAATTAAATGAATAATTGCTCAATATGTTAGTAAGTCATCCTAGAGTCCATCCTAAATGACTAAAGCGATGCATTATTACTATATTTAATCAATAATTTTTGATAGATCTTACCAATATTCTTTATCCAGTTCACTGTGTTGGTTTTCAGATGGTGCGTGAACAGTACCTCACCACTACCGATGATTCGGGGGTCCTGGCACCAGTCACTGATTACATCTACATGATCGGCATCTATGGTTGGAGGAAACGCTGCCTCTATCTGTTTGTTCTGCTTCTCCTCATCATTCTGGTAGTGAACTTTGCCCTTACGATCTGGATCTTGCGAGTTATGTGGTTCAATACGGTGAGCGACGGCCACATACTGACTTATGATCCTTGACTTTTGTTTTTAGTCAGACACACAGTGGGGTTCAAAAGTCTGATTCCACAAGTGAAATGCTTCCATTTGGCATTTTATCCATTTGATAGCACTTTATTTAAGGGTCCACAATAACGCACTGATTAAGCATGAATGAGAGTGTAGTTAATAATTATAGGAATGTGGAGTAAGGCTAACTTAGCCATAAATTACAACTTATTAAATGTTTTATTTTTGTGAAGAATGTAATGTAATGAATGCTCTATTTCAGAAATCCATCATAAATCAAGTTTTTAGGCAGTAATTAAAGCTTATTAGTTTTGACTTTATAAAGCTGTTACTTATAAAGTACTAAAATTTTTTATTAAAGACAGCATGAACACCTTTCTAAAGTGAAAATTGTACTTATTCAAGTTATTGGTTTGTTTTGGATTTATTATTTGGTATTCAAGTTTATATAAAGATATTATGAGTAATTATGACGAAGTATATTGGTTTTACTAATTTGTTGTTACTTAAAAAATGGCAAAATGTTGTATTAAAGACAACTTGACTGAAGTGAAAGTTAAACATACTAAGATTATTTGGTTAGCACTTATTATAAGGTTATTAGGTTATCAAGTTATTAGGTACCACTAATCAGGTGGTACTTTTAGTTTATAAAACAATATGAAGACTATATTAAGTAATTATGTCTAATTAGTATTGTTTTTACTAAATTGGTACTTATTAAGCGCTATAATCTTAAAAATAAAGAAAATTTGACTCCCTGTTCAAAAGTGAAACATTGTTATAAACAGGGTTGGGGAGTAACTGAATACATGTAACAGGATTACGTATTTAAAATGTATTCCACTTCAGTTACAATTTAAATAATTGGTATTTAGATTACAGTTACATTCAAAAAGTATTTTGATTACTGTAGGGATTACGTTTTATTGTCATCTGTTTCATTTCATATTTAGTCCTTTCAGATGGAAAACATTTACACATATAAATGATGTGATCCAAAGTGCATTTGAACAGCAGTGAAACACTTTCTTATGATGTGTTACATTCATACGAGCAGACAGAGAAGTAAGTTTGAAGTAAGTTTGGAGCAGAAGAAATAGAAATAAACCTTGTGTAAATTGTTAGCTTTACGCTAAGATAAAATGCTATTTCTAGCCATTTTACATGCACATGTTACCAGACACGATCATATTTTTATCAAGAAAATTCATGTTGATCATAATTTCTTTTTTTCTAGTAACACCTTTGATATTTGGGCAAAAAACCTATTCTTGATAATTATTTTTGTCTTGTTTTCCTGTAAAAATATCAACAAATCCTTAAAACAAGATCAATCAAATTGAAAATGAAATGTTTTTCAGAGAATGTATTTTTAACAAGTGTATTTTGTCTTAGTTTTTATAGTCAAAACAAGTGAAAAAATCAACCAGTGCTGAAGAAGTAACCCAAAGTATTTAGAATACGTTACTGAACTTGAGAAATCTAACAGAATACAAATGACATTTTAAAGCATGTATTCTGTAATATGTAATGGAATACATTTCAAAAGTAACCCTCACAACCCTGGTTATTAATTTGTTTGACATTTATAAGGTGTTTACATTATTCACATTAAAATAACCTTAAAAAATGTCAGACAGTTTTGATGTATTTGAAGCATATGCAAAACAATACAAAAACTAAAGCAGGTTAAACATTCACTTTAGAAAAGGGGGTCAAGTTTGATTTAATAGAAGATTTTAGTAATTTATTACCAACAGCTTTGAAAAGCCAATACTAATTAGCCTTATTTACTGGCTGAATATTGTTTAATAAACTTGAAGTATAATTTCTAAAATAGGGCATTAATTACATTATTTAACAGAAATAAGATGGTTAAAAAGCTGTAAATTATAGCCTTACTCTACATTTAGTTAATAACATTTGATGAGTGATCCAGAAATACTGTAGAGTAGAATATTTTACATAAATGTTTTAAATGTTCTTTGTTTTACATTTGTTCAAAATCCTAAAAAAGTGCTTTTCTATTTAAAACGGTTTTCCCAGGTTTAATTTACCTTATTTTAAATCCAAAATTAACATTGTGGTTATTGCAGGACGGCATGGGATACCTGCAGGTCAATACAGATGGATTGAGACTGGAGGGCGAATCCGACTTCCTCTTTCCTGTTTATGCCCAGGAAATTGACTCCAGAGAGGTAGGGGTAAATACACACAAATTCACAAAACTGTGAGATATCTTTGAGATTCACATGTCTCAGATACATTTTCATGTGTATCTGTATGTAATGAAAAGTACTTTTACTCACATAGTATGAAGTCTCCACTTACACTGATCAGCCACAACATTAAAACCACCTGCCTAATATTGTGCAGGTCCCCCTCATGTCGCCAAAACAGAACCAATCTGCATCTCAGAATAGTATTCTGAAATTATACCCATCTTACCACAATTGTACAGAGCGGTTATCCGAGTTACAGTAGACTTTGTCAGTTCAAACCAGTCTAGCCATTCTATGGTGACCTCTCTCATCAACAAGGTGTTTCCATCCACAGAACTTCCGCTCACTGGATGTTTTTTGTTTTTGGCACCATTCATAGTAAATTCTAGACACTGTTGTATGTGAAAATCCCAGGAGATCAGCAGTTACTGAAATACACAAATCAGCCCACCTGACACTAACAATCATGCCACAGTCCAAATCAGTTTTTCCCCATTCTGATGGTTGATTAACTGAAGCTCCTGTCCCATATCTGAATGATTTTATGCACTGCAGTGATAAAATGCTAAAACGTATTTGGCTATGTTCTTGTGTGCCGTGCATTTCGGCATTTGAACTTAAAATTGGGAAATGTTCTTGTCTGCTGTGTGCAACGGGACCTAGTAGTTGCAAAAATGGCATTCATTTTATTGATATTGTATCGTGTTTTAAGATTATGTGCGAGTATTCTAATGTTTTGAATGCACTGATGATATAAATGCACTAATCACATTACAATACATTTAATTCCAACTTACAGAACTGTCTTTAAAAGCAGTAAACTAAAACTGTGTCTCTGAGGTCAGAGGATATTATTGAGACTTTAAAGGGCTGTTTTCTTTATATGGAGTGGAATGCATTCCATGTACAGGATATTAATGAGGCAATAACTGATTGGATACATTTTTGTGTGCATATGGTGGTGCCTTACATAACTAGAGAAGTTAAGGACTGTATAAACAAAAGAAATACAGCTTTTAGAATTCATGATCGAGGGGAATACAAACTGTCTGAATTTAATTATAAAAGATGGTAGGAAGCCATACAAGGATATTATTGAGCAGAGTTTTAATAATTGGGATCCTAAAAAATTCTGGAACACAATGAAAGTGGTCACAAATATGGAACTACTAGGACAAATCTGATTATTTTTAATTATTTAGAAAAATCTAATGAACTGAACGACTTTTTTCTTAGGTTCGAGAAAACAGGGTTGTACTTGAGACTGTTTATTGTGATGAGAAACTAAGAGTGGAGATTGAATCAAGTACAGTTCAATTACTTTTTATAGGAGTTCATATGAGGAAATCTGATGGCCTGGTGGCATTTCTGGCTTTCTTTTGAAAACTTGCTGATGAATTAGCAACAGCATGATGCCCTGATTCCAGAAATCCTTGGACTCCCATATTATTCCAGCTAGGTGGAAAAAAGCTACTGTCATTCCTCTGCCTAAAAAGCCTAACACGTTTGAGAATAGTAAATTATAGGCCTGTGGCTATGACATCGATTATATTTAAATGCTTTGAAAGCTTTACAGTATTTATCCTCAAAGGTGTTAATTCCCTACTTGACCCACTTCAGTTTGCATATAAGCGTGGTCGAAGCACAAATAATGCCCTTAATAGCATTACTTATTTGATCACAAAGCATTTAGAGAACCCACAAGCCTATGTACGATTACTTTTTGTGGATTTTAGCTCTGCGTTTAGTAATCTTCAACCTCATCTACTTACTCAGAAACTGAAGGCGTTGAATGTCAATCCCTTTGTTATTAAGTGGTTTTATTCATTTTTAGCTAATCGTACACAACAGGTCAATTTTAACAATTCCTCCTCTGATGTTAAGGTGGTAAATACAGGTGCATCACTGGGGTGTGTCAGTTCCCCCGTATTGTTTCATCTGTATACTAATGATTGTACTAGTAGCCTGGAAAATTGTTTTATTTTGAAGTTCTCTGATGACACTGCTATTTTAAGTTTGATGTACAGAAACTTGTTCTAGAGTGTATTCTACAGTAGCTGATTTGTCCAGTGGTGTGATAATAACTGTTTGATTTTACAGTTTTTCTCAATCGCTTTGGCTCATTTTTCTTAACATTCTCTAAATTGTAAGTGCAATTGTCACAACTGTTTTATGGGACATCACAACTCTATTGCACATCTGCAAAATGTAGTAACTCACCCAAAACATTGAATTCATGCTTCAAAACCTAGTTATTGTGCCAATAAACTGGCCAATGCCACCAAAATGAAAAGTTTTTCTGTCATCGTGTGAGCTGTACAGGTCAAAATGTTTAAAGGTTTTTTTCAACATGGCAGTCAACCCTGGAAATGTTTGTTATATACAAATTCATTTTTTGTTGACACTGACTGCTTACTGTACTGTATAATAATGTCAGTTTTGTGTAGCTGAATGCTATTGTGTATCACACTGAGCATTTTTTATACCGATTTCAACAGTAGGTAAAAGTTTACTGGGAAAAGTCAATACTGTACAATACTGTAGTACACAGAAAAAGGATATGCACATTTGTATGTATACAGTAAATTACTTTTGAAGCAATGTGTTACATATAAACAGAAAATTCACATTTGCATGGCCATTTTTATATGTAAAGTCATATATTGTGAAAAGAAAATTGCCTCAAAATTATATCATGCAAAAAAAAAAAACACAAAAAAAAAAACAACAACAAACCCGCAACAATGAAAAAGCCTGCAGTAGTTCTGTAAAAAACAATAAATTGTACCTCCTCACAGTACGTAACACTACAAGTTCCCATCTTCTTGGTGGACATCCTATCGCTCTTGTTAGTCTGACCAGAGATTTAGCAGACATCACAAACATTCCATGTCATAGATATTTATGGAATATACATGTATGTCTGGCAGATTTTCATAATTGAATGGTTAATTTAGCATGTGATGGCTCACACATTGAAAGAATGTATGACAATTTTACTGAGAATCAACACATCAGTTTTTATCAGCATGCCATGTACATTAATTAATTGAGCAAATTGTAGACAATTGTACTTAGTCTTTAGCACACATGTGCCAAAACACCTGCAATTTACTTTAATGAATAAGAAATTCAAATCTGATGTGCACAAGAAACTAACTGTTCAGAGGCTTTAACTAAAAAATTATTAATTATTAGAGAATTAAGCCATATTATTATATAGTTCAGTGTTAATATATGATGAACCCATTACACAGGTTTCCATGTTTAAGTGTCTGGGTGTTTACACTGATAACTCTTTAAGTTATCAATGTAAATTGATGACTCAATTAACTATTTCTTCTGCAGAACACAAACAAAGATTTTTAGAAGAATATTTCAGCTCCATACAATGCCTTTATGTCCTTTTTGGACCTTCATTGACTCTGCATTGTTTGGACCTACAGAGCTGAAATATTCTCCTAAAACTCTTCTCCTCCCACTACAGCACCCCCAACTTAAATCATTTTCCCATGGCCCTGCTAAACAATATTAGGCAGGTGGTTTTAATGTTGTGAATGATCTATGTATATTAGCAATATCAGCAAAGACTATTGTATGTGCAGAATCCTGTACAGAAAACAAACAGAATGTTGCTGTTACAACTTATTGCATTTTTTTAAATAATGCCCAAGATAGACAGACAGACAGACAGACAGACAGATAGATAGATTCTGTAAGGCACTTACAGGAAGATAAGGTACAGTTTGTGACTGCTGACCCACTTGGAAATTGAGAAGTTTTCTGGATGGATAGCCTTTGATGATAACACAATTAGCAATGTGCTGTCAGCTCATTTATTTTGCCCTCATACTGTTTGTTGTGGAAAACATCTTATGACACTTAATATGATGGTAGCAGGGAACCTTTACTGACACACCCTCATGCCCTTCAGTGACTTTCCTCTTTTTGTTCACAAGCGATTTCACAATCACAACTAAAAATAAAGATATGTTTACATTTCAATGAAAATGATTTACATCACAAGCAATATGTGTTATATTATGAATTCAAAATATGTATGTTTTTGTACTGTACTACATAACTTATTGTCAATGCATGTCATTTGTATAAAATGTGACCCAGTGTTCACTTCATAACAGGATTCAAGTCTTCTGGTGCATTCTTCTGAAAATGTCACTCTCAATGCTCGCAATGCCAATGGTGATGTCACAGGAAGTGTGTCTGTAGGTATGAGACATGCAACACATTTATTTATTCATTTTGTGTGACTTAATGATTTTCGTATATTTTTTTTAAATGCGTTTATTCAGGTGGAGTGCATAGAACATACATCTCTGGGCTATGAGCTAAGAGCCCAAGGGGCTCTATTTTCATGTGCGTGCAAAATGCAGCACTACCTACAATGACCGTGTGCATCGTCTTACTCAATTTTCGTGAGAAATAGGTTGCTTAGACATTGCAGAAGCAGGTCTATTTTCAGTGCAAAGTCTGAATTCAGTTCCTACATTTGCAGTTTGGAGATTCTACCAGCAGGTGGTAATAAATGATCAAACTCTGAAAATATAGTGTAACATCAAATTATGTCCATGACAATCACTGTTGTAGTCGTTTTATGAAACAAAACTTTGAGATTTGTGTAAAACCTTCTAGTGGTTATGGATTATTTTTCAATTATTATTATTATGTTTATATTTAATATGATGAATTGACCACTTCTTTATTTTTAGAATATTTTCATTTCATTTGAAGTGTAATTTAGAAATATTTTTGGTTTAATTCTTTTGCATTTCAATAAATTAATTACATTTTTCGAAATCAAAATTGACAGAAAAGAAGTGCGTAGCTATACAATGGACTTATGGTATAGTGCTGCTCTTTGTACTCTTAAAATATGCCCCCTTAAGTCAACATGAAATGACATTTGCAACCCATTTTTCCACAATAATGTAACATATTTCTGAGAAAAACAGGATATTCAAAAAGAAGACGTAGGGTGATTTTATCCATTGGGAATTGATTGGATTGTGAAAACAGGGTATTCTATACTGACAGTTTGTTAACGTTTGTTAAAGCAATGCTTAAATAGTTATCTGGACATTGGTTAACATGTGGCCTAGGTGTCATTGTTGGAATATATGTATATATTTTTGTGACTATTTTAAAGTGTCCAATAATCCACACATCCCATCAGACACAGATTGCTTTTGAAGTACACCTAATTAAATAAAAGTAACATGCTGTGAATAATGTTAAGTTTTACAATTCAAATTATTTTTCAGTCATTTATTTTATTTAATTTTTGTCATGTTTATTTTTTATTTTATGATTTGTATTCCCAGGTCCAGGCCAGGCTAGAGGCTTTGGTAAACACTTCAACATCAGTTCAAATCATGATGAAAATTTATTTTATGCAGATGAAAATGGAGCCGTTGTTGGAAAAGGAAAGCTCCGTGTAACAGGTGAGAGTGAAATGAAAGAAACAAGGGTTCTGTATAATGTGCAAAAAGCCAAATCATCTGTTAAACTAACTAATCTATGGGAAGTAAACACTTTCAGGACCCTAAGAGACCCTAAGTTCATGTTGTTAAATTGTGAGGCATTTCAGAGCTCATTTTACGGCCACCTTTGACAACACAGGTGTCCCACAGACCAGTACTGCGTAAAAAAAAATCTGGTGTTTAGTCAAAAGAGGGTCTTCAAAGGATCTTTTTCCCAGTAGTTAAGTTAAGTAGCTTTCTTTAATAGTTATAATGTCAGGTTATACAGCATTTGGTTTGTGATTAAAAGTGCTAGGAAAAGTTACATTTCCATAAGTGTTCCATTTTACCCATATTCATCCTACTGATTTAAAACCCCAATTCTGAAAAAGTTGAGACAATATGGAAAATGCTCATTAAACAAAAAGAGTGAGTTGTAAATTCTATTCACCCTGTGCTATATTGAAAGCTATAAGCTCTATAATAACAGAGTTTTTCAGTTTGTAGTCCACAAACCCAGAAGAGATTTCGCCATGGGTTCCCTCTGGATTTTCCTATGGGGTTTTATAATGGGAATTTTGGATTTATGAGTAAAATAAGGTCTGTGGTAAACATTACTTGATGATACGTGGACGTTTTGTTCTACAACAAATATCACACACTTTCATAATATCGTCAAATTAATGTTTACCATAGAGCTTATTTTGAATATTTCTTTTTTTTAACTCATGGATCCAAAACTCACATTATAATACCCCATAGGAAAATCATGAGGGAACCCATGGCCGAATTAGACTTCTGGGGTTGCCAACAAATTGACGTCAAGTCTGAACATCCCTATACATTATTTGATGTTTTACCTTGTGAATTTCAATGGTTCTTTTGAAAATACAGTAGACACTCATTTTAAATCCAATGATTGCAACATGCTCCAAAAACTTTTGGACAGTCGAGTGTTTACCACTGTGTAACATTCCCATTTCTTCTAATATCACTCAGTGTTTGGGTACTATAGGCACAAGTTTATGTTTAGCAAGCGGAATCGTCCCCCCTTCATCCATTATGTAGGTCTTTAGCTGAACAATTGTACGGGGCCTTCATTGCCGTATTGTGCACTTAATAATTTTGCGCCACACATTCTCAATTCGAGCCCGGTCAGGACTGCAGGCAGGCCAATCTAACACCTGCACTCTCTGCTTCACAGCCATGCACTTGTAATCCGGGCAGTATGTGGTATTTCCCTACTGGAAAACCATTTCTGAATATGTGTGATCTCCAATTCCTGACATCCACAGATCCACACTGACATCCACAGATGTCACTGTCTTAAAAACCGTCACGTGTCTGTCATGGATATAAATGGATATCAGGGGCTCGGGAATACTTTGAGAAACATTTTTCAGTCAACACCATTCGCCACTGCATGCACAGATGTAAGTTGAGGCATTACAGTCATACATCAACACTTCAGAAGCGCCGGTGACTTCTCTTGGCTCGGTCTTATCTGAGATGGAAATTACAATAATGGAATCATGTGTTGTGGACCGACAAGCCAAAAAGGGAAAGGACCATCCAAACTGTTATCAGTGTCAGGTCCAAAAGTCAGTGTCTGTCATGGTATAGTTGTGTGTCTGTGCCGATGTCATGGGTAACTTGCACATCTGTGAGAGCACCATTAGTGTAGAAAGATATGTACCAGTTTTGGAACAACATATACTGCCATCCAGATACCGTCTTCTCCAGGGACATCCCTGCATTTTCCAGCAGGACAATGCCAAACCACATACTGTCCAGTTTAGAGAGTGCAAGTGCTAGATTGGCCTGCCTGCAGTCCTGACTGGTCTGCAAATGAGAATGTGTGGTACATTATGAAGCGCACAATACGGCATCGAAGGCCCTGTACAATTGTGCAGTTGAAGACCTGCATAATGGATGAATGGGGGAAACTTGTGCCTTCAGTGTCCAAACACTTAATAAGTGTTATTAGAAGAAATGTTGATGTTAAACAGTAGCCTAGTTTCCATTAACCTTTTGCGAAAAATTAAATTGTGACATTTGCCGCCTTCTGCCCGTTTCCATTCAAATGGCCTTTTATCGATATAAAGGGTGTGCAAATGTCAAAAAAACATTTTGTCGCATAAGTTTTGGAGCCCTTAAGCCTTTTCCATACAGAAATGTGTGTTTTTCGCTAATTCACCTCCCAGATGTCCCTAATTTTTTTCCTCTGAAATTTGGGTAAAATGGGGAGAGTATTGCGACAATTCATTAAAATTAGCCAGTTTACTATCATTTTAATTTCACAAATAAAAGCAATCAGAAGAGGATTGCAGTTGCCCATCTGATAGGACTGTAATATTGGTCCTGATGTTGTACCTATAGCAGGCTGGCACCGGTTCCAACCTGAAAGCGGATCGTCATGGCCCTGTTCAAGCTGGCAACCTGCACCAAGTATTGGCGGAAACTTTCTGTCTCAGTATAAGGACCATCAATCGATGTGTATATGCTGTTTGCACAGCTATTAAAGAAAAAAGGTGATACGGTGTAATATCAGGCTTTACATATGATACATTCCTGATATTCAATATTTTAAACAATCATCTAATCTAAAGCATTGCCATCACAACTGCATTATGTCCCGCATAGGCCTATTTCTCCAGCAACTTTTAACGACCAACTGAACTTGATTAGAATCTAAAAATTATTTTAGCTTCAAAATGCAAATTTATATTTTCTGAAGAAGCAGTAAATGCAATCTGAGGTAAAGATGGTCAGATTTAAATTATTTAAACGTTTTAAAATGTTCAAAAGATTGTTTTCTGAAAGTGAACTCAGCATTGGACAAATAGTTCTGATAGTTTATAGTCTTGGAAAAATGTCTAGAACATTCTGAGAACGTCATTCAGCCAACTTTCTCATTTACAGAACAGGGTAAAGCTAATTTAAGTTTGAGAAAAGAAAAGGCATAGGTCTAAAAATGTTTTGGTAATTATTTTTTTTAATTGAATGCTTTTGTTGTTTGGTAATTTATTTAATTTAATACAGGGAATTTTGCCTGCATTTTTTTCAAAAGTAAAACTAAACAATAATTTAATAGAACTGGGCTGTAAGTGTTCCAAAAAAAAAAAAAAAAAAAAAAAAAAAAAGCACACTGAAGCTTTTCACCTATAGTATTGTGTATATATTCTTAATTTAAAACATCTTTATGAACAGAAATGATATGGTTTTTGTACTGTGGGCTAATTCCGTGACTGCCGTCTATTTTTTTGAATGGTGTGGAAAAGAAACTTAAATAAATAAAAAAACAGTGGCCATTCATTTGTTCAACGTGCGTGAGATATTTGTGTTGTATATATATATATATATATATATATATTTCACAAGGTTGTTGTAGTACTATCAATATAGCACAGGGTGAACAGAATTTGCAAATCATTTATTAGCATTTTTCATTCAAACCCAACATTATAGGAATTGGGTTTGTAAAGAAATATTTTCCTTTTTCCCTAAATCACGGCAGTTGCCCTATAATGTTATGTTTGAGCCTAATTCATTTGAGCAGTTTAGGTGTTATTTGTTTGTACAATTGTTCTGTTTAAACAGGTCCAGAGGGAGCTCTCTTTGAAAATTCTGTCAGGACTCCTTTGGTCAAAGCAGTACTGAATAAAGACCTCAGGTACCATTAAATAATTATGATCTTCATTAATATTAAGATATTAATACTATTCTTTTCATAGTTTTAGCAGTTAAACAATTTGTATTTTTGTATACCTACTGCGTGTTTTTGTCTCTGCTTGCAGTTGTGTGTTTGGGGTTTTAAACTGTACTAAAGCACTCTGTTAATTTTTTAAGGGGATTTTAGCCTTCCCAGCCCATTAAAAGTAATAGATGTACTGAAAATATTCCCTAAAATAACTTTTATAGAAGTTTCCAACAGGGCATTAGCCAGCTGTCTGCATGGTCTGTTATGACTAAGACCTGAGTCTCATAAGCATCTGGTCATCAACTAAAGCTAATTCCTTTTTTCTTTAAAAACAATGTCTTTCTTTAAGAAATGTCCTGCCCACAGTCACTGTAACCTTTCAATTTCAATGTACACTGAAAAAACAACCATAACATACAAAATAGCTTCATAAATAGCTTCTACTCAGAAATACATATTTATAAAAATTTAAGGTGAACTTAATAGTTACATAAAGCAAATTAATAATGGTGAGTTCCTTGAATTTCTTAAGCTTATACATCCATAAAACTAAGATTTTTAATACAACTAACTCACAATCAACAATCATGGACAGAACTGAGGTTGTGTGGAATACCCATAAGCCCATGCTCTTGAATAATTTAAGAAACTTTGTTTGGTCAAAAGGATCTTTTGTGGCCATTTAATTAGTTGTTATTACAATCAGAAAAATGTACTTTCACTATCATCAGTATTACTCAATCCTCCCTTCTTTATATTACTCAAAAAATTCAAAAGACCAAGGAAACTTGAATTAACTCAGTTGATTAAACAAAAATTTTCTTGTCTTAATCAATTGGCGTTGGGACAACATGAAAATTTGTTGTTTGATAAACTGAAACTGGGCATATGATTTCTAGTTCCCAGCATATTTTGCATGGGACTCGAGATTTTGAGTACTCTACACATTGCTATATCCATTTAGCAATTGCTAACCATAGCATAGTGACCAAGTTGCACTTAGTTGTGCTTCCCACAGCATTTCCTCTCAGCATACTAACGCTTCCATGTCATTAAAAGAGTTTCATTTGAGTTGTTTTGACATGTTACATTTTGGTGGGTTTACTTGATTCAGTTAGATTACCTCTACTTGAAGTATTTCAGTTGAATTTACATGGATATTTTAGACTCATTTCAAACATGTGGAACTACTGTCCATGATTGAATCATGTTCAATTTATTGTAAGAATTCATAGAGATTTTAGCTATTTGTAGTATTATTCATGTTCTTTTACTCTAAATAGCTGTTTCATATAAAGTCACCATTAAGGTGATTCGTGTTCCATTATTGAACAAATTAGATCCTTTTCAATCCAGGTAATTTGTCCTTGTGCATGTAATACGTGTAGCTGAATTGCAGCGTTGTGTGCGCTGCTTTGCAATAAAAAAATATGACTGAGGTCAGGTACTAATCTTGATTTACTCAAAGTAATTTAATTATCAGCAGTGATGGAAATGTTAATGTGACGTAAATTTTTTAGTAAATAAAGTTGAATGATCTGGTCTGAACTTATATAGCACATTTTTTAACTTTAGCAGTTCTACAAAGTGCTTTACCCTGTGTCTCATTCACCCATTCACACTCACACACCAATGACGGCAGAGCTGCCATGCAAGGTGCTAGCCTGCCATTCGGAGCAACTTGGGGTTCAGTTTCTTGCCCAAGGACACTTCGGTATGTGGAGTCATGTGTGCTGGAAATCGACCCACTAACCCTGCGATTAGTGGACAACCCGCTTTACCACCTGAGCAACATCCATGAACCATGTAACAAAGGTTTTCTAGTTGTGCTGACATAAACAAACTACAAGTTGAATTTACTTAAAAAGCGTGATGCAAAAATGCCACAAAGATAGTTTAATTAAATCCAACACATCATTTTTTCAGTATACAGTATAACTCTAACAGCATCCACAGTTGAATTTCAGAGTATATTGCGTTTCATTGACATCTTGTGTCCAAACAATGTATTGCAAAATACAGCAACATTGCATTCCTGTCATTTTAAGACTGGAGTGTCCAACACGCTCTCTCACCATGAGTGCTCCGAAAGGAGTTCATGTCAAAGCCTTGGCTGGGAATGCTGATGTGACAGCACACTTTGACATTCGGCTACATTCATCTGCAGGACTGGTAAGCAAAATAGCTCTTTAATAAGTTTGATTTGAAAAGCCTCTCTCTGTTGCTTATGTCCAAACATATGCGGATACCCAAACACCAGAGCCATATGGTACAGTGGCCCAGGGGTGCACAACCAAATTAGCAAAGCAAGCAATATGTATAATGTATAAACATATCAAATGTTACCAACTCTGACATTAAAATATACTTTATTATTTGTTCTGTGGTATATTCCAGTTGATTTTAGATGCTGAATCTGTCGGTCTGCCCACGTTACCTGTGGGTGAAGCCAGAACTTCAGGTGACTCGCAGGGAATGTACGACATGTTTGAGGTGTGTGTTTGCCCCAGCGGTAAGCTCTTCCTCTCCAAAGCTGGAGTCTCCTCTACATGTAGTGAGCAACAGGACTGCTGAATATGTTTCTCTCTGTAACTCCTATACAAAAACCAAATCTGCCATAGCAACAAGGGCTTCTGTCTGATATCTCCCTTGATGGAGGGTCTCTGAGCAAGGTAAAAATAAGTAAATCAATCAATAAATAAAAACACCACAGTAACTCAATAACATGTTACTTGTTAACATGTTAATAAATGTATTTGTTATTTGACAGGGAAGTTGACATTTACAGTATACAGTCTGTAGTTTATATTGTATATGGCACAATGTGATTGAGGAAGTTTTTTCTTTGTAGTAAAGAATTTTCAAAATGAGGCTGGGCAATAAAGGGGCTGTTCCACAGCTTTCATCCTATGCAATATAATTTTGAGGTGCAATAACCAAATTGTATGTACTGAATATGAACTAGTTTTTGTTTAGGAAACACAGAACAATAATTACAGTCATTTTTATGTGAAATCAAACATGGTGTTTTGTGATGCAAAACTGTTCTGTATGAAAAAATTCAGCATAATCAATGTTGCATAAATACACACTTGCCAACTTTTCAAAATGGATTATTGTTGTAATTACATTAATATTATTCTGTTTTGTTTGAAGAAATAAATGTTCTCTTGAATTTTAAACTTTTTGGGTTTAATATCACATTTGCTACTCCATCTTTTTTTTTTTTTTTTTTGTTATAAAGAATGATAAGCAATCTCTATGGCAGCTTTCAACATTATGGTTTTGTGTTCCTTTGTGCTGACCTGTATTTGTGTATGTGAAAATGCTTAGAGTGGTTATGTTTTTATATATATATATTGGCAGGGGTCATTCAGTTTATACATCAGTTGTATATCTTATATTTTGATTGATGTATATTTAGTTTGAAGAGGAGAATTGTGTCATATATTTTGGTTTATATAAATGTAAATGATATTTGCCATATACTGATATTTGAATTATAGTTTAGCTATCAAACATGCATAGAAAAGTACTTTTCCCACATCCCAATACAGATGATCTGACATGAGCCATTCTTTTAAGGATGTCAAATAAATAATTAAATCTGATGTTTTGTGTGTTCATTAAATGTATAATGTAAAAAGTGTTTTACCTGATACTATGACTTACATGAACATTAGTTTAAATTTTAGATTAAAGTAATGCAAGACCACAGCTAATAAAAGCAATAGCTCAACCAAAATGAAACTTCTGTCATCATTTACTCACCCTCATGGGTTCAGTAAAATCTCTGTTTTTGCTCGATGACACCTAGTGTTCTCAGTTACCAATGTCAGTTAGTCGCAGTCAGCCTTGATTCGTTTATTCCATAATTGTAAGCGTATATGTAACTTAAAATATTTTAAACAGTTCCAAATCAATTATCCTACTGGTTGTGAGTCTAGGAGGACATTAATGTGACAGGAAACAGTTGAGATTGCCTATTGTATTGTTTTGAAAAAAATACTTTTTTGTCATAGTTTCAGTTTGTCACAGTTAAATGAAGACAATAGATAAAACATTTTTATTGACATCGAGCACCATATGAATCTACTGTATACGTTTTTCAGATTTCAAATTTCAGAGAACTTCATCCAAACATTCTCAGCATTAGAGGAAAATTGGTTTCCATTGTAAATAATAGAAACATATTTGATCAATATTTCTAAGGAACTAAGCATGATTTATGTGTGATGTTTGCAGCCACAGCACTAAGGTCAAGTTTCTAAGGAAAATCAAATTTAGTGTGTCGCCTAACATATCTTTTAAATTATGTTTTTTTTTTTTTTACTGTTATTTTTTTATGAGCATATATATATATATATATATATGCTCATAAAAAATACAAAAATAAATTCAGTTGTGCCCCTAGATAACAGTCAAACATAGCTGTGTCACGATTTGTAGCAATCTGAAGCAAAGACGAAGGCAAAGTGTAGGACCCAAGTGCAGATTATTAACAAAGGTGGAGATACTGGAACAGGACATAAACTAGAAACAGAAACCGACTATGGCTCAGATACTCTGACTAACATTAACTACTGACAGACAAACATCGGCGTAATATCAGGCAGATGTCAAGCTTTCAACAATACTTGACAAGGTAAACATGAGGACTTAAAATACAAAAACAAGGGGAAATGTAAGCCAATGGAAAACTAAAACTCAAAACAAGATGACAAGGCAATAAACTGAAACCAATGACAAACTAGAACTGATAACAAGGCAATTAAACAATGAACCAATGAAAATCAGACACATAGACATTGAGGGAAAACAGGACATAAGACAAAGACCAGGAAACAGGAACTTAACAATAATTTCAAAATAAAAGTACATAAACAAAAGACAATATGGAATGTAACAAGCTGCTTGTGAAATTATGGGATTAATACAATTTTTAATAAGGATGTAATTCACAATGTCACACAAAAATGTGAGTATCCCCATATGGGTTTGCCAGCTAAATAAACATCTTTTTTATTTGAATGCACAATATAACTTTGTGTTTTCATTTAAGAATGACTTACTTGTGGCATATGAATGATATACAGTAGATCCCATAGAGGAATTATGGGGTGATTCATCTATAACCGTTAGATTATAGCTACAGCTTCATCGTTCATTCAATTTTCTGCAATCACTCAAATGCTATTGCATCAAAGTGCAGTGCAAACTCATGCTAATAAAACACATGCAGTCAACTTGACTATGGCAGGAAAAATACTTTTCTAGAAAAGATAAAAAAAGAAGCATTTGGTATGTCTTTATGTAAAGGAAAAAAAAAAAAATTAATACACATATTTAAAGTAATACAAGATATTGTAAGTTTTGCACATTATGTCCAGAACACTGTTGTATGTTAATGATAAGTAATAGTGTAAAAATGTTAGGTTCAGATAGCATTTCAGAGTAATGCACCAAATATGTACACAGAAAAAATGGTTGACAGCATTAGAGATGGCAGTGTTCAAATAAAATGACAACAAAATACATCATTTGCATTTGTATTATAAATGACAAAAAAGTAAATTATAAAATAGTATTAACTGGTTTTTATTGTACAAACACCATTGGTATACCTATTTTTGTGTTTTGCATGGACTAATGGTGACGGAACCAATATGACTTTTGTTCTTCTGTGACAAACAAAAGAAGAAGTTAGGCAGAATGATCAGCATCAACATTCCTTAAAACTTCTCCTCTTGTGTTCCACAGAGGAAAAGTAAAGCCATTCGGGTTTGGAACAACATAAAGGTGAAAAACTTGTGACAAAAATGTCATTTTTGCATGAACTATCCTTTTAAGAGGGTTAACATTCAGATTTTTTGCTGGACAAATGTCTCAAGTTTGATTATCCGAGCAGTACATTCCATTACTCTCATTGCTACTTCCGAAGTATACCTATCATTGGGAATCTGAGGGAAGGGCAAAAGGTCAGGGTAGCGAGTTCTTAGGCTGTCCACACCATAACCCTGCAGGATGTGTACATCCTTGGCCAGCCCTGTTAGCTGAGTGTTATGCTCCTCGACCTTTTGTGCAAGTGCTGTGGGCTTCACATCTTTGTCTGATTTCCCTATGACTGCATAATCTGCAGCAATTAAGGCAAGCTTTGTTGCCAGGTAGCATTTAAAACATACCCATTCATTGGCATTATTGTGAATGTCATTTCATGCAGCAGAAAAGTTGGCTCTTGCTTGTCGTATGCACCGATGGGCCTCCACAGGGTTACCAACAGACTTGAAAGATGGTGGTATGAAATAACTATTTGAGTGTGCCTGCATAGCTAGTAAAATGCTCCTGGAATTGCTGCTTTTCCAACTTATGGCTTGTTGCTTCTTGGTTCCATGATGTGAAGAATCACTGAAATGAGATTTTCTCTGACTGGAATCAAGTGGAAGATGCAGAGTAAGGTCTCTTTGATCCTCTATCAGTGGTCTGCTCTGGCTGGCTTTTCTTCTCCATCCTGCTAATCTCCTTTTGCAAGTGCTTGAAGACTTCTGTGGTAATATTAAAATTCTCTGCATTTTTGTTGGGGTGCCACTTCAGGTACAATCGCCAGATAATCTTCTTGCGTTCTGTTTCAGGAAGTTTCCAGGCTTGTTCTATAACGGAGGTAACTTCTTTTAAAATTTTGGGTAATGCATGGTTCTCCGCCAGGTGAACACAAGGAATTTGGTGCTCTTGACGATCTCCACAGAGGAGCCGTCGATGTACAGCAGAGAGTGGTCACTCTGTGCTCTCCTTAAGTCAACAACCATCTCTTTTGTTTTGTTGACATTCAGAGACAGGTTGTTGACCCTACACCAGTCCGTTAGCCGCTGCACCTCTTATCTGTATGCTGACTCGTCGTTGTCATTGGCGAACTTGATGATGTGATTCGAGCTGTGCATTGCTGCACAGTTGTGAATCAGCAGAGTTGACAGCAATGGACTGAGCACACAGCCCTGGGGGGCCCCAGTGCTCAGCGTGGTGGTGGTGGAGATGCTGTTCCCGATCCAGACTGACTGAGGTCTCCCAGTCAGGAAGCCCAGGATCCAGTTGCAGAGGGAGGTGTCCAGCTTTCCAATCAGGTGCTGGGGAATGATTGTGTTGAATGCTGAGCTGAAGTCTATGAACAGCATTGGAACATATGAGTCCTTTTTATCTAGGTGGGTGAGGGCCAGATGGAGGGTGGTGGCGATGGCATCGGTGTTGAACGGTTTGAATGATACACAAACTGCAGTGGGTCTAGTGAGGGGGGCAGCTGGGTCTTAATGTGCCTCATGACGAGCCTCTCTAAGCACTTCAAGATGATGGTGTGAGTGTGACGGGACGGTAGTCATTGAGGCAGGACACTGAAGACTTCTTTGGCATGGGGAAGATGGTGGTGGCCTTGAAGCAGTTTGGAATGACGGCGCTGCTCAGAGAGATGTTGAAGATGTCGGAAAGAACATTTGCCAGCTGGTCTGCACATCCTCTGAGCACTCTGCCAGGAATGTTGTCTGGTTCAGTAGTCTTCCGTGGGTTGACTCTACGTAGAGTTTTCCTCACATCAGCCATGGTAAGACAGAACACCTGGTTGTTGGGAGGAGGTGTGGTCTTCCTCGCCACCATGTCGTTCTGTGCTTCAAACCGAGCGTAGAAGTTGTTCAGCGCATCTGGAAAGGAGGCATCTTTGTCACAGGCAACTGATGTTGTCCTGTAGTTGGTGATTGCCTGAATGCCCAGCCACATGCGCCACGTGTCACCGCTGTCCTGGAAGTGACTATGGATTCTCTGGGCGTGTGCACGCATTGCCTCTCTGATGGCCTGGGACAGTTTGGCCCTCGCTGTTCTTAGGGCTGCCTTGTCGCCTGCCCCTGAAGGCAGAGTCTCGGGTCCTCAGCAGCGCGCGCACCTAGGCAGTCATCCTCGGCTTCTGGTTGGAGAATGTGGTGATGGTCTTGGAGAAAGTGACATCATCAATGCACTTGCTGATGTAGCTAGTCACTGATGCTGTGCATTCCTCCAAGTTGGCAGAGTCGCCATATTTTGCAGCCTCCCTGAACATGTGCCAGTCAGTACACTCAAAACAGTCCTGAAGAGCAGAGATGGCTCCTGCTGGCCAGGTTTTCACCTGCTTCTGAAGCAGTTTTGTGCGTCTGATGAGCGGTCTGTATACTGGAATTAGCATAACAGAGATGTGGTCTGAGTAGCCAAGGTGGGGGCGGGGCTCACTCGGTATGCACCTGGGATGTTTGAGTAAACAAGATCAAGCACGTTCGCCCCTTTCATTGCAAAGTCCACATACTGATGGAATTTAGGGAGCACTGTCTTGAGATTCGGACGGTTGAAATCTCCGGCGACAATAAACAGTCCATCAGGGTGAGCGTTCTGCAGTTCGCTCATAGCCCCATACAGTTCACAGAGCGCTTCCATAGCGTTAGCGCTGGGGGGAATGTAAACTCCAGTTATGATAACAGTGATGAATTCCCGTGGTAAATAAAAAGGTCTGCATCTAACAGTCACAAGCTCCACCAGCGATGAGCAGTAGCTAGAGACTAACATAGAGTTCTTGCTCCGATGTCCATGTGCCGCAAAAGTCGGGGTTTTTAACAAAAAAGCACCATTTTGGATCCGGAGCGACCGCGCCGCCATCTTGGATCAACCCATTTGGAGTAGACCTATGATTTTCCTTTCCAGGAAATATGGGAGGTACCATTCTGGCATGAGGGGAGTGACCCTCTGAGGGGCTTGTTGGAGTTGGTGTCCCATCTCGAATATGGGTGCTATCATCCTGTCTGGAAAATGTGTACAAATCAAGAGAGCTTACAATTTTGTACTCACTGTACCCAATGTCAATCTGAAAGCATTTGCCAAGGACACTTGAATTGTCCTCCTCCTCTCGTTTTACTTCTTGAACAATGATGTTGTATGTGTAGGTTGGTTGATAAGTGCCTAAAATATCACCTTCTTCAGAATCTACCAGGTATCCTACATGAGCAGTAAATTATGTATCTCTGCAGGTATGGGTGTACCAGGAAGTGGAATCTCCAGCTTTGAGGGCTCTGTTGTGTCATACTTGACACCAAGATTGTGAAGTTTCTCGGTTATTCTGTAGATGTCGTTGCAACTCAACATAGCAATAAGACAGGAGGTGTCGGAAATCAAGTTGTCTGTAGCTGAGTTGAGGGTCATTGCCAAAGCAAGAAGGAAATGTATGTCTTTGCTGTCAGAATGCTGAATGTAGAGGTGAATAACTGCTGTTCCATACCTTTTAAGAAAGGTGAGGGTCTCTCAATGGCTGTAGGGAATTGGGGTGCAGCCTTTTACCCACAATGTTGTTTGTAGTTTTTCAAAAGCAAGACACCTTTAAGCCCTCACACAGAGCTTTGCATAACCATATTGCTTTTTCCTCATTCACCATGTATGCATTCTCATTCTCATATTTCATTATCCGAATTAGTTCAGTGATAAATTGCTCTGATGATAGGAGCAGCTGGAGTCGTCCCTGAAGTGAGCAGAGGGCACCGAATTGGCACATCTTTGGAGTCTCTTCATCAAGTTGTTCCTCTAAGATACTACTTAGAAGCCTGGGCCTCAGTTTCTGCGGAAGCAACATGAGCAGCTTTGTGTGGAAGGCGTGGTCTTTGCCTAGGTAACACTGGCTCATGTCGACAAGCATCTGAACACCAACATTACCCGGAATTCGGCTCTTGTAGTGTGGTGCGTAATCGAAGAGTAAAGTGATTGATTTGGCCAATCGTCCATCATGACTTGGAAGGTAAAATGTAAAATCTCTAACATCCTCAAGGTCTTTGCGGATCTGTACAGGATCATTCTGGATACTTTTGAATAGCCCAGAGACAGTTATTTTTACTGTTCTCATTTCATTAGGGTCAAGCTGCTTGCCTTCAGAATTTCTGTATATTCGATCCAAAACTTCAACATACTGTTTAGTTGAGACAACATCTTCAGTTCCCAACAATTTAAACAATTGGTGAAAAGTACCAAGTTCAAGGGGAAGTTTGTACAAGTAGGGTTTGAAGCCAGACTCATTGTCCAAATTAATGACAACATCTTCTGGTTTAAGGAGTTTCCAACACTCCTCAACCGTAACAAAGGCCACTCCTCGTAACTGAAAGCGAAATTCAAGCTTTTCTGCATTAAGAAATTCATAAATACTCCTCAAGACCTTGTTTCTTGTTTTGACTGTATCGTCATCCAAGTTAGTGATGCTGCATATGTTTTTGCAATTGCTGATGACCTTTTCCAGTGAAGGGTCCACATTGACATTTAACATGCTCAAAATGAGATCAAGCTGCTCTTGGCTGGTAAGTGTATTTCCTTTTTGGACCTTTATGCTTTCTGGAGTGGCACTCTCTGGTAAAATAGGACAAGATGTCCACACCAACTGCATGATATCAGTTTGTTTAAACTTTGGATTTACTTGAGACCCATTGAAGAAAATTAGAGGGAGAGTGCCATTAATTTCTTGGTACTGAGCATGGAGGCGAACAAGTTCTGCTGGTGCACGCTCTGGACACAGGAATGGAATCATAGAGAGTACTTTGAGGAACGCTCCAACAAACAGATCTGTTCTTTCATGGAAAATGTGATTTAGGAGTATATAAACAATGGTCTGAACTTTTTCCTGTATAAGCTTTGATGCTGTTCTCTTTCACAAACTATAAAACTTGCTGTTGAGACACAACATGTTTCAGACCAATGTTGCGTAGGAATGTTATCCATGAGGGAAAAAAGGATGTCCAACTTATAGGCTTTGATATCACTGGGGAATGAAGGCCTTTTCTGGAAGCATTACCTCATACACTTTCACTGTTTTATCAAAGAAGGCTTTGGCAGGTTTCAGCCTATTTGTGGAGTCATAAATGAAGGACAGACCTTCCAGTTTCTTATAGAGCTTATCCGTGATACTGCTTGATTCATCCATTGCCAGTAATCTCTCCTTCAGATAGATAATGTGTTGGGTTTGGGCACCATGTGATAAAATGTCAAATTTTGGAAAGAGATTATTCAGGTACACCTCAAGATCATCAATTGGTGTGCACCCAAGAAATCTGTAGAGATCCTTGAGTTGTGGATTGTCCATAAGAAAGGCTGAGGAACGTGTAATGTGTAGATGGAATGCATTTGGTTAGAAAATAGCATGCCCCAAAGTTTGCAATGGAGATGTATCGGCCACTGATGGTTTTGTAACATGGCAACAGTTTCAGACATTGTACATCATCCTGGGTAAAATTTGTCAAATTACAGTTGAAGTACAAAAATAGTGCTTCAAAGTCTTTGTCTGCTAAGCTTCCTGTTTTGAAAGCTGATATATGGATCATGTACTCAAGTGCGCTTAGTATGCTGGAGGGATTGTCTATATTTGCTGAGTGCTGAGCCAGTAGAGGCAAGACAGGACTCTCTTTGGCACATATTTTGTTTGCAGACAATTGAAAGCATCCTCCCTTCATCAGAGTATGAAAGACTTTGTCGTTTTGTCCATTTGGGAAGATGGATGCAAATATTAGGCTTAGGGGTAACAAAACATCATGCTCTGGCACAGCTAATTTGTTTCCTGACACCATGATTTTAATTCCGGGAAGTAGTGCCCAATCTTTCAAGATGTCCAGAACTGTCTCAAATTTTGGCCTGATCACTGCTTGGTCATCTTTAGATGCAAGATGCTCACTGATAAAGTGACATGCACTCTTAAGCCAAGATTCAGTAGGAAAGTTCTCCTTCCATTTCACTGAGGTCCTTGTTCTGCACTCTCGGGGAAGTACAGATCCCAGTAGATTTCCAGAACTGCTTATGTCAAAAATCTTTGCCACACCTGCTTTTAGAAGGATGCTGCTGTACCTTATGTATAGTGTGTGCATAAATAGCTATTTCCGCGATGATATGAGCTCATGATGATTGATCAGAAACTTTGGATATCTGGAGTCAAACACTTGCAGAATGTTGTCCATTGTCATCAACAGTGGCAGTCCCTCTATGTTAATGTCATTTTCTTCCACATCTTTAAAACAGTAGTCTACAAGCAATTTCAGACCATGAAAGAGCTTGAAATTGGACTGCTGCATCCGACATAGTAGTTTTTCAACTTGACAAGATGTGTCTGGGGATGAGAATGTCAGAAGGAAACCGAATAGTTGACTGGAATCTCAGCATCTTTCAGACAGAAGTATAGACTGGCCGTCTCATCACAGCTGTAGATTAAGTTGAAGTCAACATCCAGGAGCATGGCCTTCATTCTATAGACATTTTCTGCCACAGATTTTCGTGTGGTTATGTTGTATGCTGTATTTTTAAGATGATGCAGCTCATCCTGCAGTAAGTTGTCAAATAATGCTCGACCTCTGGTTGAGGTTGATGTGTTCACCCAGGAGATGTATATTGCAGAGTGTATATCAGTGTTGTCAATGTGGGGCGCTCGAAGAACAGGGAGTAGTCTTTTCAAGTCCAAATGAATGCAATAGTAGATTGACAATATTGTCAAACATTATCAAACAATACCAGTCTGGTTGAATGTCAAGCCTGTTTACTGGAAAGAAAGACAAGAATTTTCTCAAAATATCCCTGACAAAATGGATGGAGTTCCTTGAAATATTGTCATGGTGGGGTCAGGGCCTGGGAATAGCCAACATTTTAGTTGAATTAGTAGTTCTACACATGCAGGGGCAATTAGTGCTTGCAGTAGGTTATTGTTCCAGTCACTCCTCACACCAACCCCATTGTCATCCCTAAACAGAATTCTTCTGGCAGAGTCTAAAGCAAATTGGCCATTTACATGGAAAGGAAGGCCAGTTTCCAGAGAAAGAGGAAAAAACAGAAGGCCCTATGAGTTTTTTTTGTAGTTGTGGCTGGTACATGCTGCAACACCACCACGTGGAAAGAGTTTTATGTTCTAATTTTTGTGAGCTGAAATGACACTCTTAGATACCTTCTCCATGTCAGAGAATCCAGATCTGTTGCAAATCAATGTTATTGAGAACTGCTGAACAGGAATTTGGGGCAGCTGTTTTTTCTTGAAAACACTGTCCAAAACTGAGGCATGAAATTGCTTGCGTTTTGCTGTCACTGAGTAAAGAGTTTTTAAATCTCCAGTTCCATTCTCGATTTCACATATTGAAATATTCTCCATGTGACTAAAAAAAACACTATATATGAAAAAACACTAAATATGAACAGATGGTGCAGATGGTTCTGCACCATCTGTTCATATTTTATCGTGGAAGTTTTGAACCATTCTGTCTGAAGCAGGTGCTGAGCTAATCTCTGAGATTTTGGCCATTTCTATAGTTCATATGGGAAATCTGAATATTGTGCTGCGTTCCAGATTGAAGTTATTCCCCAAGTATAAATTCAATACATCAGAGAATTGGGATCTGAAGTCAGAATCCAAATCTCTGAACATTCTTCCTGGACTGACAGATGTTGCTCCAGGTGCATAACAGGCATGTGGATCAAAAATGCAGAGAATATAATTATTGGAGATAAAAGACAGTCAGTAATGTAATACACAGAGTTAAATCCAATGCCATATTGCCCAGTTTTTCCTGGATTTGCCTCTTTGGTGGCCCTTCTGAGATTCTGGATCCCTCTAATATCATCCTCTGTAAATGCATTCTGAAGAAGCTCTTTTAGCATATCCTTTTCTGATGGATAAGCATTGAGGATACTTTTGATTCTGCTGCTGAGTTTCTCCTTTTGGCCAAACTCACTTCCCAGGGTGGTAAAGAAAATGTTGGAGGCGTATCTTTCCAAGGCTTTGTCTTGTTTCGGAACTGTCCCCAATTTTACTGCCACCTCTCTTGGAATATCACTATGGCAATATTTAACGGTTGTGTCTGTCTTTAATCTAAGGACAGTCATTATAGCATAGTGATTTTGATGGTTGTAGTATGAAATTTATGTCAGGAAGAAGTATCTCACCATAATTGCTTTGGCAGAATTCCTGATTTTTGTCTCGGATCAAGCTCCATATTCCCTCACTCATTATTCTACAGGACAGTTGAAAGTTCTCCTCAGTAAGAGGCTTTCTCACACATTCATCCTGTAAAACTGCTGAGAATGTTTCAACAGAAAAGCTCGGCTGAACTCCCACATTTTCAAAGAGTACCAGACAACTATTTCTGTACTTGTTGGGAAGTTGATAGAGATATGGAGCAGCATCAAAGTTTAAATGAAATGTCACTTTTAATGGTTCAATGTATGTGTTCTCCACTAGAATTGAGCAAAAGGTTTTTAGCTTCTCCATGATTTCCTCTTTCACAGAATTGGACTGCAGAAACTGTTCATGGAGATATTTGTTGCAAGCATTAGTTATGTTCTCTTGATACCTTGATATCTTGTAATTTGGAAAGATACAGATTTGCTTCTGAATCTCTCATTTTGAGCTTTTCATCAATGAGACTGAGGATTATACTGCTCCTGTGGCATGCAACTGTGTGATAGTTTTCATTTACAGCTAATACAGTCTCGGCACGTTCAATCAAGTCTTCCCATGATAGATCATCCTTGACCATTCTCAGCTGCTCTAACTTCACCAAGCATACTGGATTTGTATAGTCTCTCGAACGTCCTTCAGGAGTCATCCATCTTCACTATTTTACAATTTAGCTACTCTGCCCTCTGGGTGTATGAGTCGAGATGGCAAAACAAGCTTCTGTGATGGTCCTGAACATGGAATGCATGGAGTCTCCCTGAGTATGGAAGCAAAATCCTCTAGGTTTTCATTGAGGGCATAATACATAAGAGGGTCACATAGATCCTGATCAATGCCTTGGATATGAGGAAAGAACACATCAATTTCCCTTTACAGCCAGCATCATCAAAGCCTTCCTTGACCCAGTCTGGTAGCTCAACAGCACAGAGATGGCAATCACACATTTTTAGGTAGTTCAAGAATATCTTGAAGGCAGCAGATCCAATGTCTCGTCTGCAAAGCAATGATTCATCCAAAAACTGAACATTCTTGATCGACACCCAGGTTTTCCCATTGGCAAAGACTTTTACGCTGTCATCATCAACACCTTTGGCTATTTCTTGATAAACTCCCTGACGAATCAGATTGAAGTCATCATGAACAACTCCAGGGTTAAGCCATGCTGCATAATAACAGTAGTCTAATAATTCACCACTTTCTGCCATTGATCTCAGCATGTTAAGTGCAGCCAAGTATGCATTCACAATCACATGTCTCATGAAAATGTAGTTCCACTGTCCTTTTGTGTCTGTCTTCCATAACTCTTTGCGATTTGGTGTGACTGCAAAGCAACCATTTATGTGCACAGGCAAGCCAGTTTTGATCCTAAGGGGTAAGTAGCAGAACACTTCTCCAATTAGTGTTGCACCTGTCTTTACAGTCCATTTTCTATTTTCATCTTCAGTGAGCAGTACCGCGACACCTCCACATAGTACCAGACCAAGACATTTTCCACTATCACTTAAAGAGAACTTCAGAGCTTCTGTCACATCCATGCACAAGCAGATAAGCCAGTTTGTATGTTCCACTCCCTTCTGTGGCATTTCATCTGTAAGTCTATTAGTTTGTGTGCTTTTAGCTACCATCTCAAAGTATGAGGATGGGTCCTCCTCAGAACCTCTGAAGAGTGGGGACTGAAGATCAACAATGTGTCTGAAGACATTATGGAACTCCTCCACCACAATTCTGATGATGCAGCCAGACTTTGGAACCTCGGCTGGGACTCTGTTAGTGGCTGAAACTTTTTTCATGACTTTGGCAGCAGATTTCAGAATACTTAGGGGTCCAAATGCTGCACATTTTCTATTTTAAATACTTCAAGACCATTGTTCCAACATGCTGTGTGAACAGAATTCATCTACAAGAGAGTAGATGTAAGTGGTATTGTAGAAAATGCTGCTAATTTCACTTACAGATGCTTCCTGCTCAGTTCTGAAGGGAAGTCTGAAGAGGGTCCCATCATACTTGTAAAGGGACTCTAGTGAAAAAGGAAGCTGACAGTTAAACACATTGATGAAAGGTCTGAACTGATTAGGAAACTTCCTAAGCCGCTTCTGCTGTTTGCTCCAGTTGATTTTGATGCCTGGATTTGACTTGTCTGTGATGTGTTTGCCAATATGATTGATGATTGGATCAAACATAATCATGAATTCTCTACTTATGATAATAGGTATATCAGTCACATGATAAACAGAGTTGAAGCCCAGCCCAAATCTGCCAACTTTGTCTGCTTTGCATCTTTTCATAGACCCACCCAGCCTGGTTATATTGCGGAAGTCTGTATCAGAGAAAACAGAATTGTTGAAGGACCACAAAGCTGGGCCATTGCAAACAATCATGCCAGGGTCGAGCAGATTCTTCTGCATGTCAATCAGGAAACTATACTCAGTGGCATTTGCATCATCAGCATTTTGGAAAAGCTCTTTGAAGATATCTGCAACTGATGGATACTCATCTAGAACGTTCTTTATTCTCACAGTTAGAGGTTCTCTTTAACCTGACTGCTCAAACCCAAGGTTCTCTGGGTTTATCAATCTTGTGCTCAAACATGGGACTCTCAACCATTCAGCAGTTTTCATTGGAATATCATAATGCACAAGGATGATCGGCTCTGAGACATCATCTAGTAAGTCATTCAAATCCTCTACCTTGATATCACAGTAGGTGCATGTGGCACGGTAGAGGGCGGGGCCGGGTTGTGATTCAGCACGCACGGTCCCGTGTTGGGCTAGTCAGGCCTCCGAGAGGGTTGGAGGCCGACCGCGGAGGACGGGCGTGAGAGGGTGATCTTTCACGGACGTGTCCGTTGTCTTATGTGTTTGTATTTTGAGTTTTACATTGAACCTGTCATTTGTGACCAGCCCAACACGGGACCGGGCATGCTGAATCACGACCCGGCACCGCCCTCCACCGTGCCACAGTGCAGTCATGGATTGGTTTCATTACCAGTTTGCTTGGATCTTTGTAATAAAGGATGGGTACAAGCATGTCAGCATCTACTGATATTTGACTGCTGTATAGCCACTGTATAATGTTTATGAGGAGTAGGACATTGTGCTTTCTCTCCTCTTTTGTCATTTCCTACTCACACCTTTGCCTAATTGTTTTGATGACTTCAAACACATGGCTGGGAAAAACTTCTTCAATAGAGCCACAGAACTTAAAAAGCTTGTGGAATTTTGGTAATGAGTTCAAGTAAGGCTGGAGATCCAAGTCTGGTATGGGCTTTAAAACAGTGCGCCCAGGGGAAGAAAATGTTTTCCCCGTCCAAACCCAGTCAAAGGACAGAGAATTCAGTGCCTCTCTTGCATCCTCCAAATGAGCTTGCATGAATTAATAGATCACAAATAAGATCTGCTGAAACTGATACCAGTCCTCGGTGGTGAATGCCTGGGATCTGTGCCAATCATTTACTGCTTTCAAATGCTGCAGCACTTGATCAACCTGAGGCTCTAAGGATAACTTTAAGGCTTTTTTCATGCCAGCAGAGGTATGTTCCACCAGGGCAACAGAGGAACCAACAAGCACAGCATGAGATATATCACACATTTCAGAAAGAGAGGAAATATTGCAGGTATCACCTCTCCAAACAAGCGAAATGGGGTAATTAAGAGGTCTGTCTTTGCAAACAGGTACCCATTTTAATTTTAGCAGAGTTGCCTGAACCTCTGAGGACTTCGCCAACTTGATCTGTTTGTTCAGTATAGTTAGGAGTGTTTTTGCCTTCATTACAATGGGATCCCATTCTGGTGCGCTACTCCCTAGCAAGTCCACAATATTCCTGGCAACCTGAAGTACGTCCTTTTCACTAAGTTGCACCTAATTTTTCAGCCCCAGTTGTCTCAGAGAATGAAGGATATCAGGAGATGAGGTATAGTCATTTGGGGGAAACCTTATCTTCTCTTCCATGAAGAAGAGGTTCTGAAAAATCTCCAACTCGGGATCAAAAAAGTCTGTCAGTGAATGGGGTTTTTCTGAAGAGAAATAAACTATAAATAAACTTCAAAGGAGAAAGCCTACTACTTACTGCATTGTTTTCATTCTTTAGGTAAGGCCTCAAAGAGTGAGGGCGCAGAGCATGATTTTTGGGACTTCCTCTTTGGTGTAGAATCCTTTCTCAATGTCATGAATGAGCACCTTTAGGCATTGAGTGCTGTTCACTTGCTCAATGTTCAACAGTTTTATCAGATGGATAGTCGCCTCATCACTGCTTTCAATGACATTTATGGACAATTTCACATCAAGTGGATGCTTGGCAGTATAATGTAATACTCTGGCTCCTTTCAATGAGGTAAATGGAGAAGGGTCTGTCTTTGATTTCTGCCCAACTTGGTCAAAGATAGGAACCTCAAAGTTGATGCGTTTCTCCATTTCAGTGACATCAGTAAGACCAGCTAAAAATCCTCTGAGGGTAATCTTCTGACTGACAGAGAGAGATGAAACATGGTTTGCTAATCTCTGAGATGAACACCTGTCCATAATTTGCAGTAGATTGCATGGGGATGACTGATGAATGTAATTTTTCAGGAGTGGATTTTGCAAACATGGATCAAGTTGCTTTAAGATAACACAGCCAAGCTTCTTCATAAATTCAAGTAGGTTTTCAGAGGGAGGACCCTCTTCCTCGTTCACAAGAATGATTGAATGAGAGTTTTGAGACGCAGCAGTTCTAAAGAATCCAAGGTGTCAGTCAGTGGCAAATTTGGAATCAAAGGCATATCTTCAAAGACACTAAGGTCATCTGCAAAGTTAATGTAGAAGTGCTTCCAAACCATTGTTAGCCAAGATACTGAGGGGCGCTTCTTCTCTTGATCACCAGGATTCCACTATACAGCAAAATCTCTAGAGCGTCAGGCTGTAGTAAGGACTTCTTTAATTGGGCATGCTGATCTCTCCAGGGTTAGCACTTGAACCTTAGTGCAAGGCCTCCCTGAAAGCACAAACACAAAACCTAATGCATGTACTTGGTTTTTAAAAATAAGAGAATGTACAGTACAGTGGGGTTTAGTCTAAGATCACTAGTGAAAATTATTCAATTTTGCATTCTAATTTAACACAAGTTCTCATTCTAAATTATGTTATCAGCATTATGCATATATGCATTTCAGAATTTATATACTGTATCCCCTTTTGCTTTCATGACAGCAAGCACTCAAGCTGGCATGGACTCCTGAAATTTTAGTAGAACCCGATGATCCATGCAATTCCAGCATCTTCAATGGAAGGGAATCCAACCTTTTGTACAAAGTTGTTAACATGGTGATATCACTGAATGTAATACATTTGATTAGTGACCTTAAAATAGTGCATAATTTTAAATGTGTTTTCTTAATTTTATGTAATAATAAAAACTCGTAGATAATTAATGTGCACTGTATTCTATAAGATACTAAATTAATTTTCAAACTACACTACAAATACTCAAACACAATAATTTTTAGGAAAATTAGGTACAAATATTTTTGATATTCAAAGTATTTACAATCAATGCATGCAAAGGTAGATAGATAGACAGACAGACAGACATGCAGGCAGGCAGTCAGACAGACAGATCGATAGATAATTAAATAGATTTTTTTAACATTACAATTTTTAAAGGTACAAATATAGCATGAAGTGTCTCGGTTAATATGAGGTCAAAAAGCTGAATAATTAATCAAATCAAATAAAGTAAGTAGACAAAAAAAAAAAATGGCTTAAGAACTCAAATATTGTTTGTTTTATTCTAATATCATTAAACAATTCTACAGTTGACAGCAATTTGTTCTGACAGTACACATTCTTCTGTTCCGCTATGCTATTTTTATGTACATGTGCAGGCTTAGACTGACGTGTTTGAAGCGTCACACTAGTATTCAACATCATAAACTCCACATTTTTAGTAAAAACTAGTGGAAACTTTGAAATTGCATTTTAAGATTCCTGTATTCTTTAGTGCTTCATCCACCTGTTATGCTTCTGCCTTGCAGTTCTCATTAGTGATGACGAGTTTGTGAACAAATTGTTCTTTTGAACCGGTTCTTTTTAGTGAATGAGTTGAACTAGTTCACCAAATCGGTTGAACTGGAAATTAAATTCAAACATTAGCATAAAAGGCACTGTCTTTTCAAACTCCAAAACAATAAAAAAAATTAACAAAAAATATTTTAATTTTTTTTAAAACAAATATTGAAAATGGCACTTTATGTGTCCTTTATCAGAAAATAATAACCTATTCGGTTGTATTTATCTCAAAAAGCACCATGGCATTTATTTAATTAAAACCTTTTTTTTAAAGTTTGATACTAAATACTTTTGTTGCATCATTTAAGATATTTAAGATTTTTTATGACCTTCATTTTTGAAAAACATTCAAGACATTTTAAGGACCTGCGGGAACCCTGAAATAATAATAGATATTCCATTGATACATATTTTGGCAATGCTGCATTTTGATTGTAACTATCATATGAGTTTATCATATTATCTTTATGTACCTGTGTATTTGTCATGTGTATGGCTACAATGTGGAAGATATTTATTTTATGACAAACTTATATATTTAGTATTACATTACAATAGGGTTAACCCTAACACCACCTTCATATAAATAAACCCAATAACTAATATTGTATCTAATATAGAGTAGCACTTTAAATTTGATAGAATGTAATGTGCTATATAATACTCAACAACCATAATTTTGGCTGTTAACTACAATTCCTCTACTGGCCAACACAACTAAACCTAACCCGAACAAAAAGCTATGACAAAGATTGTAATCCCACCTTTAAAAATAATAAATATTCAATAGGTTGTGATCCCAATAATTTACTTGAGTCTGAGATTGAGATTGAGTCTGCTCTCAATCAGACTAAAAATTAAGTCTCAGATTAAAGTTTTTAAAGCTGTTTATGTCACTGAGTGGGCTCAATCCTTTTTCGGAATACGTGGCAAGAGTAACTCAATGATATGTCAGCAGTAATAGCAAGCATGAAGCTTAAAATGTTACTCCCTGCAGCAATATAAGCAAGTGTTACCACAGAAGAAGGTCATTGAAAGCAGATGCTCTATGTATACTTAATAAAAGAGCACAATTATGAGCTGTAGGTATTTACCTCTGCTTCTGGCTGCTTCTTTCAGGTTGGTCATGACATGTGGGGCAATGCTTTCGAGCACAAATCTTCCCTCCAATCCTGGATAAAGGGACCTAGGAAGAAAAATCATATAGGCTTATCACAGACTGTACTCTATTACTCAATTTGATGATATAATTTCAATGATATTATACCATGGATGAACTAGGGATGTCAAAATTAACAATACTTTGGTACAAAGTCCATCCTAAAATAAGTCTTTCTACAGTAGTACTGAGTGAGAACAAACTCTATTTGGTATCCGAGTGTTGTCAACGTGGTCAAGCTAGGTGTAATAAATGAAGATGATGGTGATCTTATGCTTTGAGTTTGCCATTCTTTTTTACTTTTTGTAATATAATACAGTAATTTAATTACTTGTATTTTATTTTTGATTTTGACTGATTTCTTTAGGCTGTTTTATGATTGCCTCATTGAATTAATTAATTAATTAATTAAATAATTACTTTAAATAAAGGAGGGTTTAATAACACATAATTTTTTTCTCTGGGTAACGAAACAGGTATTAAAGGGATAGTTCACTCAAATGTTCTCATCATTTACACTCTCCCTAATGCCATACCAGATGTGTATGACTTTCCTTCTTTTACAGAACACAAATTAAGATTTTTTTTGAATATTTCAGCTCTGTGCATCCATACAATGCAAGTGAATGGTGACAAGAACTCTGTTATATAGAAGACATAAAAGAAATCCATAAGAATCCAGTGGTTAAATCCACATCTTCTGAAGAAATATGATAAGTGTGGGTGAGAAACAGATCAATAATTAAGTCCTTTTTTACTATCAATCGCCACATTGTTCACCTCAGCTGAATAGGTGAAAGTATAGATTTACAGTTAAAAATGACTTAAATATTTATCTGTTTCTCACCCACATCTGTCATATCACTTCTGAAGACATGGATTTAACCACTAGAGTCTTATTGATTACTTTTATACTGCCTTTTGGGCCTTCAAAGTTCTGGTCACCATTCACTTGCATTGTATGGACCAACTGTTCCTTCCTGTTTATATCATATATAAAGCCATGCCTTGACATTGTTACCTTGTGAAGTATTGCCAGTTTCACTGCCTTATCAAGCATTTCTGCCATTATTTACTCATTGCCTTCTTGGTATGACCATTGTGCCTGTCTTTTTGGATTATCGATTTCTGGATTACCATTTTGCTCTGTTTGCCTGGTTGAACTGCTTACTTGTGTATCGAATACTTTGCCTTCTTAATAAACTACGTCTCTGCCTAATGTCTTTGATTTGTTTGCTGTGTTTAATAAACTTTCTGTATATGGATTCTACCTCAGCCGCCATGTCGAGTCCCTTACACCAACAGAGCAGCAAAATTATTTAGAAAATCTTAATTTGTGTTCAGGTGAAGAAAGTCATACACATCTGGGATGGCATGAGGATGAGTAAATGATGATAGAATTTATATTTTCGGGTCAACTGCCCCGTCTACACCAGACTTGAGTGACGCATCATGTTGCATCGATAGTAATAGAACTCCATTATAATCAATGATGCTGTCGCTGATCCATCGCACCAACAATAAACGGGTGTCCCACTGCCGCTACTATACAAATTAAACGGTTTAGAATAGTCGTGTTGACATGTAATAATCATGAAATTTAACTGGGACCAGTATTGACTACTAAAATTTTAGTATTGTGACAATCATAGAATGGTTCACAATAATGTCATGAATGTCAATATAAATGTTTAAAAAAACATTTGTTGAACTCCACACCTTGGATACTCCTGCGAGGCAATGTATACGGCATCTTTGTCATTCACAGAAGAAGAGAACACAGTAAATGTCTCATCCTGCAAAGGTAGAAGCTCCAGTCCGATCAGGTCATTGTAGCAGGCATCGCTAAGGATAAACTACAACAGGAGCAGTTTTTCATTGGATGAGCCTTTATGGTGAAATTTCCTCAGAGTCTGTCGCACAAAAGCAGAGGTCACTCTCCGCAGGCTACCTGACTTCGTGACATTGTCAATACTGCATCGATGTAGGCTGGTACCTGAGCCAGCATCATCCCTGAGCTCTGGAGGTATTTGATTACTGTCTCTGTAGTGTCCACACTCGTGTCCATGTCTGAGAACACGGACTCCTGCACTTGGACCCAGCTGCCACTGAGTGAGCAGATGGCCAGCTGTTGAAGCAAGTCATTGAAGAGAGGTTCTAGAATAATATTCCACCATGGTCGAATTCTGTTTGGATCAGGTCAGACTGTAGATACCTTTGGGTGACAGGGGGAAATCTTCTTGATCCTTCTTGGTTTGGATTCTCCTGATGGTCTCCATGATGAGGGTGAAGTAAGCCCTTCTTCATCACTGTGACTATGAGATGCTCATTCCAAAGAGCTGCTGGGTCCCTCCACTGGTCCAACTCTCTCCATTTGATACTCCTACGGTTGTCCGTCAGGCCAAAGAAGCCACTGATGTGGAATGGTAACCCTGTCAAGCTCTCTTCTCCAAGGGGCAGAGGGAGGAAACACAAAAAGCACATCCTGAGAAGCTGGATGTTGCCCCCTTGTCCTCATCAATAAGGCTGAGGGGTAAAGCAATACCAATGGTTGGAATGAACCTGAGATCATCAGCAAGAGTCTTCAGATGATAGGTGTGGGTAAGAAACAGATCACTGTTTAAGTAATTTCTTTACTATAAATCCCCACTTACAAACAGCCCTCCAAAGTGCTCTTTTCTCCTATGATTTCTTCTTTTTGTTACTGGGCAGGGAGGTTAATTTATAATAAAAAGGACTTAAATATTGATCTCACCCACACCTATCATATCACTTCTGAAGATATGAATTATACACTGAATTCCTATGGGTTAATTTTATGCTGCTTATATGTGCTTTTTTGAGCTTCAAAGTTTTTGACCCTGTTGACTTGCATTGTATGGACCTACAGAGCTGAGATATTCTTCTAGAGAAGAAAGAAAGTCATTCACATCTGGGATGGCATGAGGGTGAGTAAATGAGAATTTTCCGTCTCCCAGCTCGGCCTATTCAGCGACATCATCGACGACTTCACCCTGCAGTTTTCGACGGTGAAGAAACAGACAGAGGCCATTTCTCACATCATGCCTCGCCGCCGTTCCAGCACAGGCCGTGCTCCGTCTGCTCGCTGAGGGCATCCCCCTGCGGCTTCCAAACGTCAGGCAGCTCCGCCTCAACCTGGGCCCAGCTCTCAGTCCCAGCATCGAGTGCCCCACAGGAAGCGCACGCCCCCCGTCTCTCAGACGTCCTCGAGGACCTGGAAGGCTCCCAAGCGTTTCTGAGACGGACTACCCAGGGAACACTGATGCAGGTCTGATGTCAGAGTCTCTAGTTTGAGAAATATACTCCTAACATGTCCTCAGCTGACAACTTCATTGAATTGTACCCGCTCAACACCAGTTTCATGTACAACAGTAAAGAGAAGACTCAGGGGTACAGACTTATGGGAAGAATTGCAAAGGAAAAGCCACTTTTGAAACAGAAAAACAATAATTAAAAGGTTAGAGTGGGCAAAGAAACACAGATATTGGACAACAGATAACTGGAAAAGAGTGTTATGGATCTTAACCCCATTGAGCATTTGTGGGATCAGCTATAATGTAAGGTGCGTGAGAAGTGCCCGACAAGACAGCCACATCTATGGCAAGTGCTACAGGAAGTGTGGGGTGAAATGTCACCTGAGTGACAAACTGACAGCTGGATTGCCAAGGATCTGCAAATCTGTCATTGCTGCATGTAGAGGATTTTTTGATGAGAACGCTTTGAAGCAGTTTAAGAAGATCTGATTTGTTTTTTTGTTGTTGTTGTTGTTGTTGTTTTCAAATTGTAATGGTAATTGTTCACATTATTAATGTCCTGACTATACATTGTGATCAGTTGAATGCCATAAGAGCAAAATCTTGTACATTATTCCAAACTTTTGGCCGCCAGTGTGTGTGTTTTGCACAGCTTACAATATAACAAATGACTATAGTCCAAGAACAAAGGTGACACACCTCTAGTTTTAGATCTGGCAACTAACGTAACTCACACTGGGACACTGACTGTATCATCCTCTTTATTAGGGCGGGGCATCATTTATACTATAATGCATGGTCATATGCAGACATATTTCTCACATAGAGACTCGAACAACTTTGGTAAATTTCTTATCGAAATTTTTCTTTATAACAAGAGTTTAGAGAGGAAATGGTGATGTTATTATTCATTTCTGATAATAAACATCATATTCAAGTCATAAAAAACTGAGTTAAAGTAATCCATATATAACTTACCATGGGTTGGGACAGGTTGCCATTTCTTTGCGGTTATATTCACTCGACAGTAATGCGAGAGTGACAACTAATCTGTTGGTGTCATCATTAATAAAGGTTTAATATAGCTTAAAACTATGCGGTACAAATGTATACATAGAGCCACTGGTAGGGGGGGAAAAAAACAAGCACTTCCACAAGTCGACATTTGACTCTCGACACATTACAGTTACTGAGGTAAAGTTTTAGTGAAAACTTTCCCATGTGACAACTTGCCTCGGACACCGAGTGTTTACACTGTGCTGTAAAAGTGTTTAGCTAAAGATTATAGAGTGTAAAACATAATGTACATAATGTAAATGTATATATTTGAGTTGTTGACAACTTTATTTGTATTTACTGTCTTGTAGACTGAGAGCTAAAAGTAGATTGACCAGCAGATGGCAGTAGTACATTTTCATACCTTTCGTTTCAGAAGATTCTGAATTTGACTAAAAACTAGTCCGGTATTTATAGGACTCCCTATATTTTTCCACCTTATTTTGTCATCAGATCACTGTTTTGCTTAGGAATTATGCTTTTAAAATGTCATAATGTAATTGCACTTGTAATCCGGGCAGCATGTGGTTTGAAGTTGTCCTGCTGGAAAATGCAGGGATGTCCCTGGAAAAGATGGTGCTGGATGAAAGCATATGTTGCTCCAAAATCTGACAAATCTTTCAGCATTAGTGGTGCCCTCACAGGTGTGCAAGTTACCCATGGTATGGGCACTGACACACAACTATACCATGACAGACACAGAGACTTTTGGACCCTACGCTGATAACGGCTTGGATGCTTCTTTTCCTCTTTGGCCTGGAGAACACGACAGCTGCTTTTTCCAAAAATGATTTGAAATGTGGACTCGTCCGACCACTAAATACAATTCCACTGTTCTACTTTCCACCTCAGATGAGACGAGCCCAGAGAAGTCGGCAGCGCTTCTGGACAATGTTGATATATGGCTTCTGCTTTGCATTGTAAAGTCTTAATGAGATAATTCACCCAAAAATGAAAATTATCTCATCATTTACTCACCCTCATGAAATCCCAGATGTTTATGGGAACACAAACTAAGTTTTTTCAGAAGAATATCTCTGCTCTGTAGGTCCATACAATGCAAGTGAATTGTGATCAGACCTTTTGTAGCTCCAAAAATCACATAAAGGAAAGATAAAAGTAATCCAGTAGACTCCAGTGGTTTAATCCATGTCTTCAGAAGTGATATGATAGGTGTGTGTGAGAAACAGATCAATATTTAAGTCCTTTTTACTCTAAATCTCCACTTCACTTTTACATCTGAATGTGAAAGTTAAAATGAAGATTTAGAGAAACAAAGAACTTAAATATAATTCTGTTTCTCACACACACCTATCATATCACTTCTGAAGATATTAATTTTAACACTGGAGTTATCTTGATTACTTTTATGTTTACTTTATGTGATTTTTGGAGCTTGCATTGTATGAACCTACAGAGCTGAGATATTCTTCTAAAAATCTTAATTTGTGAAAATTATACACATCTGGGATGGCATGAGTGTGAGTAAATTTTGAGAGAATTTTCATTTTTAGGTGAACTATCCCTTTAACTTGCATCTGTGGATGTAGTGGTGAATGGTGTTGACTGACAAAGATTTACCAAAGTATTCCAGAGCCCATGTCATTACTTTTTTAAGACTATGAGGGCTCAGAGATCACACTTATTCAGAAGTGGTTTTAGGCCTTGCCATTTACGCACCAAGATTTGACAGGATTCCTTAAATCTTTATTTGTACACATATTTGCACAGTATCCTTTAACTATATTGTGCACTGTAGAGCGTGAAATGCCCCAAATCCTTCCAATTTATCCTCAGGGAACATTGTTCTCAAAGATCTGGATTGTTTCTCAAGCACTGACACATCTTTTGACAAATCGGCAAGCCTTAAGAAACTGATTTTTTTGGTGGCTCCTTACTATAACATGATTGTCTCACCTGTTTAACACCTCCTGTTTCACATCATCGTGTTAGTTAAACTCGTCAGATTGTCATTAGTCCTAAATTGCCCCTGCATCAACATTTTTGGAGGTTGTTACAATCTGGTTATAAATGAATATATAACAAATAATGTGTTGTTGTTGTGCTTTTTTGTAAATGGGTAGATAATTATAAATAAACTATATCATTTCATGAGTATGACAGATGGTTTTAATTTGTTCAATTACTGGCCAATAAATATCTATTGTGGCATATACATTGGTATTGCTTTTAACCAAATGTTGTCAAGGTGACTATTATTGGATGTATTAAGTCAGTTATCATCAAGTTCACATATACATCCACCTATAGGTGTCCAAGCAGAGTAACCACAGGTGTAATTCAGCAATCAGCACATCAAATATCAACATGTTCCACTAAAGTTTGACGTCCAGAAAGTGTCCAAATACTGTTTGAACAGTCTATTTTTTAATCAAACGTTTTTGTATTGTTTATAAACTGATCTGCATGAAAAGTGTTTGTGCCATAACCTGTTTATTTTAATAAATGGTATAAAACTTAGTGTTATATGTTGTTATATAATGAAATTAACGTCAATACATTTGTGTGGCTACGGTGTCCAAATACTGTATGCAAGTAGTCTAGTCAAAGTTATCCCGAGCGTGTCTCAACATTGTTCTGCGTTCTCTGTGAACGTTTGCGATTTCCAATGACCGTGATGTAAAAAGTTTCTCCACTGGCTGCATACGGACAATCCAACCAATCCCTGCGCGTCAGGTGACGTCACCGAGATGAAAAGGATTCTGCATCAAACAAGCGCAACAGTGAAACGAGATCACACAAGAAGACGAGTTCTATGTTTGCAATGGTTTTGCATGTTCCCGTTGGATCGTGCATTTAGACTTTTTGTGTCGTCATATCGGAGTCTTTACATTTGCAGGTAGTTGTATTAAGAATAACATGCGTTAGTAAAGACACTCTTTTAAAGTGCTTTTGTTCAGGACGTGGCTGAAGCTTTGATGTACAGATCAGATTACAATTTTTCATCTGAGCTTTTAGTGTTGTGCGCAACTCAGGACGGGTTCAGACCTCAGCGGTGAGGGCAGTGGATCACATCCGAAACAACTTGCCGTATTAGACGGGACTGTAAGAAGCAAGTCTGTCACTGGAGGTGAGATAAATCTTTGCATGTCGCAGCGATGTCGCCAGGGATATAAAACCCAATATGCTTCAGAAAATTGTCAAATTAATATAAAATGATACATTTTAAATTAAAATAGCCTATGTTCATTTACATGTATAAAAAATATAAATGAAAATGTTCCGGCATTATATAGCCTATACATTGCATTATACATTATACAGCCTATATATTATATAACCTACCGCTTTCTATTTCTGTTTACAAGATACTTAAACAGATATTGCTACTGTACAGTATATATCGGTGACTGTATCGGCCAACAGCGTGCTTTTAAATAATCAGCAGCAGTCTGAAAATCACTTATTAAATACATATAATTAATTATAAGGGGCTTATTTTGCTCCTGTTCAACTAGTAAATGATTTTTACAGATTACAAACGTATAAAACAGCAATCCACCTTTTTTTTCTTTTACTATATTACTGTATATTAGGCCTATATATCATTGACCGTATCGGCCCCTGAATGTTGGCTATTTTTTAATGTTTTACTCTGAAATGGCATGTATTGAAAGCAGATAATTTTCAGTTCATTTTCATAAGTTTTTTGTTTGTTTTTTTCAGTTCAGCCAACAAACCCCTTTTGTAAATTTCTTATGTCCAGTTACAAAAGTATTGTAAATTATCCAACTTTTCTATACTATACATTATAATGTTGTGATGCCTAATTTAAATATGTAGCCTATTGTTGATTGGAGCTTTATTCAGAACACACACACACACACACACACACACACACACACACACACACACACACACACACACACACACACACAACAAACAAACAAACAAACAAAAAAAGAGTAGGGGGTACCAGGGTTGGTTTGCACAGTTTTCATTGTTTGTTGAATATCTCTGGTTGGACAAATGTTAAGATTATTTTATTAGGGGTTATTAAATGTACTGCTTTGCTTACATTGTTCAGTTTAGCATGCTGAATTTCCCCCCATTCATCCATTATGCAGGTCTTCAGCTGCAATTATTTCTAGCTGGGGGGATAGAATTAGATAGAAAAGTTGTCCTCACTTCGACAAGCTTTAGTTATTTAACGTGTTGATGGAAACAATGAGTGTGTCAAGTGGGTAAACATTTTGAAATATTTTAATGTAAAAATTGTGTATATCATAAATCAACATATTGATGCTTTCACAGTGCACGTGGAAAAGAGCTTTGAAAATGCCCCGGGCACTGATTCTCTCCGGGTTTCCTCTTCAGAGGATACTTGTCCTTCCATTGTGGGTTATGGTACGTTTGATTCATACAAAACCCAGTTTCATCCTGTTGCTAACTCTCAACCAGAATAGCTTCAACTTTATGTAATACTAAGACAATAACTTGTTAACTATTATTATTTGTAACTATTACTTGTTAACTATTTATTGTTATATCCTGCTATAAGATGTGCTCTTAGATCCCGTGAACTGCCATTTACTCCATGTTTTTCTGTGCTCTTGTGATGACAAATGTAATCATCATGACTGTGATATCTCTAGGTTTTAGTATTGCCTTTAGTAAACCTCTGATTAAATGATGAGAAAATTAACTAGTTGTTTCATGTTCCTCACAGTTTGCAGTAATGGCAGAGGAGAGAAGAGATTGCAGGGAACAGGAATACAAGGATACGTTTGGGAACTGCATTCCCTGCCGGCGGTGTGACGCAGGACAAGAGCTTTCAAAGGTTTGGCCAGTTCTGTGCTAGTTTATTACTTGTTTTAGCCTACTTCGAAACATTAATGCTCAGATAAAACTTTAATGATTACATCTTACAAGAAATAATATCTGTAACACTCTGTTCCTTTAAATTTGTGGGCTGTGGTAATTCTTTTCTTTCCAGTTCACCAACCACAGTCAGTTGATTAATGTGCAAATATATTTAGACTAATTCAGTGGTTCCAATTCAATGTTTTTTTGTTGTTGTTTGTGGTGGTGTTGTTTTTTGGCCAGTTTTAACCATGGATGTAATCAGATTAGTGACTGAGAGAATGGTTCCCATCAGATTCAAAGGGTTCATGAAAGAGTTTGGGACCTAACAGGCCAAAAGCAAACTGCAGCTTTTGAGTTCACCAATAGAGAGGGGATGCCAATGTTTTGAAAATCTTGTCCTGACCAATTATTTATTGCTTCCTCCTTTTCATAAAGGGAAAGGGTAAACCACTTTTCTGCTTTGTAGTGTGCTGGCCATGCTTTAATCAGTTACACCCACACTTCTGACCCTTTACTGCTCACAATCTTCTATTTTTTCCTCTTAATGCCTTGTTTTATGACAATGCCACCCATGAGAACGGAGACCCTAGAAAACATGGTTTATTCAGAAATTACATGTTTTTTTCTAAACAATCTAAACAGAGGCATTTCTACCTTTAAGTGTGGCAAAAATTACACCGTTTATGCTCTGGTAAATGCAGGTACAATAGAGTGTTGGATGTATACAAATGTAGTGCACATGCTTTTTTAACCGCATGACTTTCATGTTGTGTGTTTCAGTGTAAACACACACTTATTGGTTATATGCTTCAATGCTTCAGATGTTTTCAGCCAATTAAGGCTATGATGCCGGAGGCCATAGTGAATAATTGCCTTCTTTTTCCATTTAAGTATTGTAGTTTGCCTAGTTCTTTTCAGCCAAGGACGAAATCCTACAGAAAATCTGTTTTGGGATCTAGGGAAGTGGCGGCGCAAGGGGGTGGCTATGGCCACCTTGGACCAAAGCCTGGCCACCCCATTGGCCACCTCACTCGCAATTGCTGTTTTAGTCATTTTGTTGTCATTTTTTGGCACAATTTAGTTCTTTAGTGGTGAAATCATCTCTGTACAAATGTACAAACGTAACATGTGCACACACCAAGGTCGCCGCACCTCTCCGCCCCGGGTGTCATTGTATCCACTCAAACCCCCCCAGTCCACCGATATAAAAAGCTGTCCGAACACTTCTGTGCCACCATAGACTGCCCCTGCCTGGCCACCCCTTTGAAAAACTCCTGGCTCCACCCCTGATCTAGGGAAATATCATGTGTTGTTAGTTACTCTAACTTTGTATGGAAGATCAGCTGGATCGTAATTAAAGGAATAGTTCACCCAAAAGGATATTTCTAACATAATTTACTGACCCTTATGCCATTCAAAAACAATCCATGATTTTATCTCTTCCATAGACCACACAAGGAGATGTTAGGTAGGACGTTCACACTGTTCTTTTTTAAAATGAAAGTGAATGGTGACCAGGGGCTGTCAAGCTCCTAAAATATCAAAGAGCATCATCAGAAGTACAATAACAGTATTCATACAACTCATGCACCTTATTCCAAGAATTCTGAAGGAATACGATAGCCTTGTGTGAGGAACAGACTGAAATTTAAATTGTTATTCACTAATAATCTGCCATCTACTGTAGCTCTTAATCTTATTTGAACAATTTGAATGTGAGTTTATGTGTATACAGTATGTGTATACAGTATGTAAATATTTTGTAGAGTTTTGAAACACGAACCATCAAATGATTGATTTTGAATCTGGCGTGACATGTTTTGATGCACCATATTTGAATGTTAATGTGAATGAGATTTGAGAGCTGTGGCATAGGAGAAGATTATCAGTAAATAATGACTAAAATTTCTGACTTTTTCTCACACAAAATTATTGTATGGCTTGTAAACTTTAATTGACTTTTGTGTAGCTAGTCAACCCTTGGTCACCATTCATTTTCATTGTCTGGAAAAGCGAAGTGTTAACATTCTGCTGAACATCTCCTTTTATGTTCCACTGAAGAAAGAATGTCATTCAGCTTTGGAACGACATAAAAGTGAGTAAAGGACGACATAAGTTTCAATATTGGGTGAGTTATTCCTTTAAACAGTTTAGCTTAAAGAACATTACAAACATCTTAACATTTCTGTATTTTTAGTGCCTGAGTCTTCAGAAGTTCCTCCAGACTTTTGTTTGTTTTGTAAGAGAAATATTTGACGCCCTTTTGCTGTTTCTCAGAGAACCTTGACTTGTCAAACAGCCTGTAAAAACTCCCACCGGTACTGTAGTTAACCTGAAAAGGCAGATGATTGCTGAGATAAAGTTACATTTGTTGATTGGCGTTTTGTAATTACTCGCTACATTTTTCTGTGAAAAACAGAATAAACACGGCTGCAACTTGGAGTAAATGAGGCCTCTAAATAAACCGTCTTCTCAGCCTTCAACAAATTCACCCTTATGCAGATGTGAAGTTTTTTCAAAACAGACCTAATAAACATCCCATATTCTTCACTGGCATGGTGGATTGCATCACAACTGTTAAATGAAAACCTTTTTAATAGCCTTGTTGTCTTTTTTTTCCCCAAATGTTTTTAAGTTGGGAGAGATCGTACTATGAGGTACAAAGCAAAATGAACAGGTTCTTATTTTTACAATGTTCATTTCAGCTTTATATTTTAATGTATATTTACTATGGTATTTAATTACTTTAAGGACGAATATCATAAAAACATATCCAGGTCATATTTAAATTTTTATTAAAGGTGTTGAAAGTGATTTATCCATTCCGAATCTTTCACAAGTCTGAGCTGTTGAATTGGCCACACCCCATCATTCCATAACCACACCCTCTAAGATAATTTTGTGACCAAAACCAAGCAAAAGAGCAGCATTGTTTGTTCCTGTGGCTGTCAAATTCAACAGTGGCATAATAGTGCCTTCAACTGACAAAAATTATGAATCATAGCCTCAATGAACCGCTTCAAATGAGAACGAGCAAAATGATTGACAGGTGAGAAGTGTCAATGTCCGTGGTCCACGGACACATTTTTGTTTGCTGTTTACAAAGTCTACAGCTGTCACAGAGACCGGTGAGATATCTCAGGACACTTACAGTATTTCATTAATATTTTTCAGGAAATAGGTTTTTTTTTTTTGCAAACTTTTCCATGAAAAAAATTCCTTTAAATATAATAAAAAATATAATAGAAATTATATTATACATAGAGAAAACTGAGCTTTTTTTTAAACTGCAATTTCATGTTTTTTTAGTTTTCTGAATTGTGATTGCGTTTTTATTACCATAATGCATCCGAATATTTTACATTTGAGTTTCTCATTAGATGCTGTAATAAATTCTTATAATTTCTTTTTTATTGCATACTAACTATGGTAATGAGTGACAATGCAAAAAATCCTGATGGTCCTAAAATAGGCTGAATTGTTTCTCAAGCAAAATATAATTTCTTTTTTCTTTCTTTTGATTTTCGGCTTTGACAGATTTCGTGAGATGCACCCATTGGAGAAAGTGAAAAGTTTACCCTTTGCTGTGGTGAAAATGCTGTTATTAATTAGGGGTAGCTCAGGATAATTTAGAAGAATAGTGTTTCTTAGGTTGTCTGTTGTTTTGTTTAAGATGACTTTAAAAAACTTGTGTGTCTGAACATGCTTTTTCTCTGTTAAAATTTCTCCTCTATCCCACATCCCTCCTGCTGTTTTGCTTGGCATTCTTACTCAAATCTGATGTGGAGATACCAGAATAATTGTACTTGCAGGTACTTACTGGTTTTGAGAGTATACCGAGACAAGATTGTTCCCAGTTGATGGGAGTCTGGACTGTGAAAAAGGCTTTTGTAAAGAAAACAGTTGGCTGCTTTTGCTAAATGCTGTATTGTTTTCATAAGATAGTAAGAGTTTGACACGTACTACCCAAAAGTAAAAAACATGCTTCTTGTCAAATACATTTTTTGCCTACATGTGTTTTTTTTTTCTTTTATTCTTTTTTTTCCAAAACTGAATGTTTAATTTTAGTTTGTAATTTTTATGTAATTAGAAAGGCAGGTTGGACAGAGAGTGAAGTTAAAATAGGCAACAAGTGGTCAACATAAATAGGAACTCCTTCAATACTGTTTAAAAAGCATCTTATTGTTATTTAGTAATACAAGTTATGGTGTTATAGCACATGTAATGACTTTTCAGACTGATCAAACTGTTAATTCGGTAACAGTAGGTCGAAATTTTTGCCTCTGAAATTGGTCTTTACGTACCAAAATTCAACCCACTGCCCCCCAGTGGCAGAGGTTGGAAGTGTGAACGAATGGGCACATTTACACTCCAGTTTGTGAGTGCCACCAAAAGCGAGATGTATTTTTAGTTGTAAATGGTGTAATGCAGTCAACAGGAATGCATATTTTATTAACTATTCCTCCTAACCCAAACCCTAACCATAAACCTAACAGTCAGTGGAGTAAAAATCTAATTTCAGAGCAAAAATGGTAATCTTCAAATTGTTCTAATTATTGTTTATGTGAACTTGATTACTTCTGGGTTTCTCACAGGAACAGAACCCATGTCTTGGAGGTTGTTTGCGCAATGGGCTATCTGTATCACTAGAGGGAATTTACTCATGCTTAAAGAGATGCAAATATGTCTGATAGAGTATGGCGCTTTTCAGTAATTTTGCAGAATGTTGATTTTAGGGCACAGGAACATTAGGAAGCAACATGTTGACTTCCCCTGTGATCATGTTTTCGGATCTTTTTATTCATTGTTAGCAGAGAAGGGATAGGGAATGGTGGTAATAAGAGAAGGGAACAGGATTGTGAAATGTTGCAAGCTGGATTCAAACTCATATTTCCCACATGAACACCAAGGCTCAATATTAGAGCACTAACTGCCAGGCCACGGCTCTGACACGTAGACCTATTCTAAACCTTTTTCAGGAGCTTGAATTCTCATTCCTCTTTATCTGACATCCAGCAATCTGCCTGAACTTCTAAATGCCGTCCAAAGGTCTAAGCAGCACACTCCAACAGACAAACCACAGGGGTTCCAGAGCTCCTCAGATTTCTGACTTTCCTCTTTCTCTTGTTGATTATCCCCTCAGGAATGGCATTATGCCTTTAAACAGAGTGACCATACCTCATTTATTCACTCACCCCCTAGCTCCTCCATGCCCTGCCTGGTGTGAACGGTCTTCTGTGGGGTGCAGGCAGTCAACAACAGCTGTCATTCTGTTCAAGGCACCCTATATGCAGTCTTTGGACGTCCCGTGTTGAGAGAGCCAAATCGGAGGCTGAAACCAATTTGATCTTGAGGCCAGGCTTTGTGGAGAGCTCTTGTCATTGCTTCTCTCAGGCAGGCCGGTAATCCATGCCCGCTGTGTGTGTTTTTTGTGCATCTGTGAGTGCCTGGGTGTGGAAACTGGATCACGGTGTAGAAAGAAGGCTCTGTTTGAAGCCGATCTCCAAGTTAATGATATATGAGCCTCCTCTCTAATCCAGCTCAGTGTGGTGGAAATACAGGCGGGTAACAGTTGCCTGAGTGGGAAGGTGGTTATCTGGGAAAAAAGTACAATAGTGCAGGGTGATATCAGAGGTCCTCTCACTTTTCTATGGATTGACTGGTGAGTTTTGTTTCTCAAAAATTCACAAATTGCCAGTTAAAATTGGAAGTTAAAACACTCCAAAATTTTGGGGTCGAAATGGAAAGTCTTAAAGGGATAGTTCACCCAAATTGAAAATTCTCTCATCATTTACTCACCCTCATGCCATCCCAGATGTGATTTTTTAGATGGTCCATTCAATGCAAGCGAATAGTGACCAGAATTCTGAGGCTCTAAAAATCATATTAAGGCAGCATACAAGTAATCCATAAGACTCCAGTGGTAAAATCCATATCTTCTGAAGTGGTATAAGAGCTGTCGGTGAGAAACATAACAATATTTAAGTCCTTTTTTACTATAAATTCTCCTCCCTGGAGTCCCTGCCCAATAGGTGGCGATATGCACAAAGCAGGCAAATCACCAAAAACAAAAAAAGAAGAACTCTTAAGAGAGAAGAGTGCTTAGAAGAGCTGGTGAAAGTGGAGATTTACAGTAAAAAAAAGTATTAATGAATATTGATCATTTTCTGCCCCACATCTATCATTTCGCTTTTGAAAACAGGGATCGTGTCCAATAACAAAATGCGAAATGAAAAGCACATATTACGGAGCAACCATGCATTTCGTGTCCCTTCTATGACACTCTCGTCTCACATGACAGCTTGCGTGTTTGGCTGGCCTCGAACCGCGTACAGTACTTCAGAGTCCGAAGTACAACACTCTTTGAGGTGAGCTAACATGCAAGCTAAGCTAGGACATTGGAATAAGTGTGTAAATGTCAGTGGGGACTGTAATACAAAAATTAAAAATTATCGATTTCCACATGATGTGTAAGAGTAAACGTGTTTTCATAACATAGCAGTGTGTGAGTAATAGAGCAAAAAATAAGTGTTTATGAAGTCATAATTAGCCGTTCTACTCGTGATTTTGTGTGAAAGTGAATAAAGCACACAGTTGTTGTAGCACCTAATGTTAATTTCATCAGGATACTGTGAAAATGCAACACGTAGAATTGCACAATATGAGTATGTGAGAAATATGACGCACACTACTTATATGGCACTTTGGAGTTCTTTTTTGAGCTTTAATGTGAGTCAATATCCATTGCCATTGTATTGAAAAGATGGACTGGGTCATTCATTAAATATTTCCTTTTGTGTTTGGAAAGAATTTACATTTTTGGGTGAACTATCCCTTTAAAAGACAGTTGACAATGTGAAAACAGATCATACATGTACAAGATTCCCAAAAATGTTGTCAATGTGGGAAGGATTTAAATGAACAGCCATCTTCCAGATTGATTAGTGCCAGTGGAGAAAAAACTCTGGTATTGCTTATTGAAGTGGTTGGACCTGGAGGGGAAAAGGCTGTACTGAGTAATGCTAATTAAGCGGTACTTAAGATTTCGGTTTAGATCCCGGCGCTTGGAAAAAAATCATTTGCTTACGTTTCACCTCTTAATGTCAAACTCAATTGGAGAAACATCAAAGTACTTCGTGTTTTACAAAAACATGCCCAGCAACAAATTTTGTTTGTCGCAGTTCAAGGGAAAATTGTTCTAAACCCATTAGAACATCCTCCCAGCTGAATTTTCTGTCTCTGTCATGTATAAAATAGTGTTTTGTTACTAGTTGCTTAGCTAAAGGCAAATATATTCTGTTATGGTCCTTATTCAGTCGACTAGAAAAGCAAGCAAGCTCATTTTGTCTTAGACACCTTTGCTTGTGGTCTCTTTGTCATTTTATGCCATGCATGTACAATCGATCCCATATAATTACGCAAACTGCACTGTGTAGAAAACAATGCCTTGGGTGTTGTTTACTGTTATTTAATGGTGGTAAATTCTCTTCAAACCTCCACTTGATATTGAGACCTCTCCTCATGTTACCTTTACATGATTTGGATGTGTATTGCTTTACTGGATGAATCTCACAAAACCTGTCGAGAGCATTTCTGGGTATTATTTCACCACAAAATCAAAAGAAAGAAATAAGAAATTATGTTTTGTTTAAAGAAAATCATTGATGGAAATTAACTTACCAGTAAGATTTTTTTGCATTGCATTTTTTCATAAAAAAACACGTTAAGCACATTTCCCTGCAAATCTCATTACCAAAATGCAATATATATATATATATATATATATATATATATATATATATATATATATATATTCTCAATAATGTAATGTGAAAAAAGACTTAAAGGGCACCTATTATGCCCCTTTTCAATATATGTAATTTAAATCTTTCAAAATACCCTTCATATCATTTATTATACCATGTTGAAAATGGGAATTTTTGGGTGGGAATAAAAACGAGCCGTATTTTTTTTGTGTGTGTGTCTTTAAATGCATATGAGCTGGTGCTCCCTGCCCATATTCAGAACAGGGCAGAATTTTGACATTTTTAAGGAAGTCTGAGAATGAGTAAATTAATAGGAATAATATCTTGCCTTGATCGCATCAGTTTTTTCTTTTCTGATTTCTGCGCAGCTGGGGCGTAACAAGTACATTGCTTGTTCACATCCTACACAGCCAATAAAAAAAAGTGTGCTAAAAATGACTTTTATTGACACCCAAATATATATTACACCTGTAATAATTATACATTAGAAGTAAACATGGAAAACATTTGAATGAAATTTATTTTATTTTGAGAACCACTGCTGTACACGATTATACGTAAAAAAAAAAAACTGTTCTTAAAGGAATATTCAGGGTTCAATACAAGTTAAGCTCAATCGACAGCATTTGTAACTATGTTGATTCTTTCAAGTTATTTTATCACACTTATGTCTTATGGCTTTACTTTTTAACCTTTAAAAATTGGCACCCATTCACTTCCACTGTAAGTGCCTCGTTGTCATCTCAAAGGAACGAGTCAAAGTTTTTTTGTGGTAATCAATATTATGCCACAAATGCTACTGAGTGAGCTTAACTTGTATTGAACCCGGAATATTCCTTTAAATGAAATGCAGTGGATTAAATATTAAGTTGTTTTTGGCAGTAGTAAACATGATTTAATTTAAACAAAATTATTACATTACATCTCCACTTTATACAGATCACCTTACTATTTTTAGAAGCTGCGAATTCTCAGCTATTTTGATCTGGAACTGGGCCTGGTTGTATAGCAAGAGCTGTCTAATAAGTCTTCCCAAATTTCTAATTTGTTCTGCAGAATAAAAGAACACCATATGAGTCTGGAATGCCATGAGCGTGAGTAAATAATGACAAAAATTCAATTTTCAGGTTCACTGTCCCTTTAAACTTGCAGTTTTTTCAGTCATTGTTCTGCATTCCAGAATTTCTAAATTCCAAAAAATCTCTCACACACACTTTAGGCCTGACAAAACCGCAGCAATAAACTCCCAATAAACCAATAATGGGCGTCCCTGTGGGCCTTTCTGATTCAAATGCGGAGCCCTTTAGTGGCCCGGAGCAGAGTGCTGTCCTTTGATTCTGTGAGGGTCAGAGAGATTATTGCCTGTGTAAGATGGACTCTCTCAAAAGAAACTTGGCCTTTGTTCAGCGGGGGGATCTCACACACACACTGGGATCATTATTTCATCTCAGCCTCTTGTTAGTCCACATTGGCTCTTTTCTTTAGCTTGGCCCGTTCCTTCCTCTGCAGTGAGATATCTTCTCTTAATTCTCGTAGGAATGTGGCTTTGGCTATGGAGAGGATGCCCAGTGTGTGCCCTGTCGAGCCAGTCGTTTCAAAGAAGACCGCAGCCTGCAGAAATGCAAGCCCTGTCTGGACTGTTCCCTCCTCAACCGCTTCCAGAAGGGCAACTGTTCCACCACAAACAACGCCGTATGTGGAGACTGCCTGCCTGGGTGAGTCAATCATTGGAGCTCAATTTTGGAATAAAGGACAATGGCTGTTTTCTGAGACCACATACTTTTCTTCATCCAAAAATTTTAATTAAAAATGAAATCTTACCTCAATGTCATATAAAACCTGTATGACTTTTTTTCTTCCTTGGAACTCAAATGGTGAACTTGTAGGTATGTATTCCGGACACTCTTTTCCATTTAATGCAATTACTGTTTGGCTCCAAAATAAAAAAAAAAAAAAAAAAAAAAAAAAAAAAGCACCGTAAAGTATCAAAAACATTGTCCACACAACTTGTGTACTAGAGTCCAAGTCTTCTGAAGTCATACAATCAATGTGTGTTAGAAACAGTTGGAAATTTAAGTTGTTATTCACTGAAAATCTTGATTTCCTTCTCTCCTTTGCACATTTTTGAGAGTTCATGAGAGAAGTAATGATGTCTGATTTGTGAATAAACCATTATTTTAATTAAATGGTTGATCCAGTGCACAAAAACAGAATCAGAATCATTTGAATCATTCGTCTGAATCATTTGTCCTTGAATCAGACTGATCTGGTTAACTGCTCACTGGAGGGGATGATTATGGAGTGGTGGTGGCGTAGTGGTCTAAAGCACACAACTGGTAATCAGAAGGTCACTGGTTCGATCCCCACAGCCACCACCATTGTGTCCTTGAGCAAGGCACTTAACTCCAGGTTGCTCCGGGGGGATTGTCCCTGTAATAAGGGCTCTGTAAGTCGCTTTGGATAAAAAGTGTCTGCCAAATGCATAAATGCAAATGATTAGGGCTGGGTATTGATTTAAATTTCCCATTCGATTTGTTTTGGATTCACATGCTTACATATGAAAGAAATGATCAACTAAAGCTGTTAATTACACAGGGGACCTTCTAACTTGATACATTACAGAATATACATTTTAACATTTTTATTTGATCATTAGTTCATTTAGGATCATTTTAGTCACATTTTAGCTTTTTAAAAATGTAAAAATTCTATTAATTCCTTCAATAAACACAATGTGTTGAAATGGCAAAAATTAGATATTGATAGATAGATAGACAGACAGACAGACAGACAGGCAGGCAGGCAGGCAGGCAGGCAGGCAGACAGACAGACAGACAGACAGATAGATAGATAGATAGATAGATAGATAGATAGATAGATAGATAGATAGATAGATAGATAGATAGATAGATAGATAGATAGATAGATAGATAGATACTATTTCCAAGTATTTACAGAAGACTTGAAAAATAATGCATATAGACATAGTCTTATGGAACTCTTTTATGATTATTTTATGGTGTTTTTTTTTTTCATTTTGAAGCTTGACAGCTAAGTCATTCACTTTCATTGTATATTATATAATAATACATCAATTAGATACAAGTTAATTGGATTTTCCTCAAAAATTAACAATTTGTGTTCCAAAAAGAAAGTCAAATGGGTTTGGAAGGACATGTGGGTGACTAAATAAAAATGTGATTTTTCGGTGACCTTTTCCTTTAAGTGGATCTGTGGACCAGAGAATGACTTTGTCCTTGTTAGAAGAGCGTTTTGAAACACAAAGAACATGCAGATTAACCCTCCAGCATAGCTAATGCTTTGAAGATTTCTCAGGTTAAGGTCAGGGTCAAGGAAGCAGACTCGAGGCCTCTGGTTAGGTCCAGACATGCTGTAGATGATGAAACATGTCAAGTTTATGAAACCCAACTTTTCTCAAAGCAGTTTGAGGTGCTGTTACTAGTTACCCTAAAGCAGCATCCCACTCTCACCAGTTCAGACTGCTTTTGATTACACTTAATTAAGGGCAACATTTCACATCACCTCCAAAGTACAGCAACATTATTTTTAGAAAAATGTGTTTCAAAAGCTGTTACTGTAACTAATGTTGGAATATTTACTACATTGTAATCTGAACACAAATTACTTAATCTAAGTTTACATATTTTGTGGAGTTTAACAACACTGGCACATTTTCTCCCAGCAATGATAAATATATATATTTTTAAATATATATTTTTACAGATTTTACAGAAAGACAAAGTTAAGTGGATTCCAGGATATTGAGTGTATACCTTGTGGAGATCCACCACCACCTTATGAGCCACACTGTAAGCACATATTTACTGCTAAACTTCAAAGTATTTAAAGGTATTTTAATTGACATTTTTTACTCTTTTAAAGTCTACATCATAATGAACCCTGTTTACTTAATACCTGGTTGTATCTTATTGTCCATGATTCTTCAATGCACACAATTCCAAAGAAAAAAGTAATGCTTTCATAATCTTCGTAATTATCACATTACATTAAGGAAAATGTTGTTACGAATGCCGTTTCATGTTGACTGGAATATTTCTCCTGGATTCATTTGCTCAGAAAAAAAGACATAATCATCAGATCAAAAGACAACCAAAAAATATTTTAGCCAGTTTTTAAGATTTATGCATTTCAATTTCTACAAAATTTGAATTAATAAAACTTAAAATATATAGTTTTGTATTTTTATTTTATTTGATTAAAGATTACTCAATTCCATTTGATGAAATTTTGTTTTTAAATTGAAATGCGTTAATCTTAAAATTATTATCTTGAGTGAATAAATTATAAATCAAATTGTATATCTTTCTTATGCGTTTTCCATGTTCTGATACTCAAGGTTTGTGAGAATTAAATCAGTGTAATCATTTACTGGTTGTTCATTAGACAGTGTAGTTAAAGATACATGTACAACAGAATTTGTTGTAAAAAAAATGGTACTTTAAATGTTTAAATGTCAAGAACAGTATTGATTTTGTTTAGTATGTTGTGCATAATATACTGTATGATATAATATAGTTCTATATACTGTATAGACAATCTTCAATTGAATCGCAACATGGTTTCGGCACCAGAATCATTACATTATTTACGATTCCCAGACATCCCTGTAGCCCACTCAGTCTTTGTGATTCATTTAGCAATGTTTTACCATCAAATCAATGCCTCTTTTTACAAATCAGGACATAGGCAATGGCCTAAACCCAACTTTTTGTGTAATTATTATAAACTCCAATAAAGTGTACTCTTTGTCAAATGCACACAGGCTATGTTAAACGCATACAAAGAATCGTATTGTTCTCTGGCAGTCTGTGGCTCTAATTGAGGCCCATTTTACCCACCATTGAGTGCCATTGTACAAAGCCTTGTGTCTCTAGGAACTAGCAGGGAGAGGTGGGAGGGAATTTGTACCTTCAAAAATTTAATGTGACTTCCAGAAGGTTAAAGCGTCAGCAGCTGCTGTACGTGTGGGTTTGGCATTGTGTATGTTACGTAAAGTTTGAGCCAGGTTTAACACTCCTGCGCCAGATGTATAGGAAGATATTCTATAGGTGTATCCATCAGCTTGTCCTGTGGATGTGAAGAATTTTGACTCTATGTAAACTCTGGGGAATATTGTTATGCACTAAGATTTTTGTTTAAGAGGAGGGGACACCAGAACTCTTTTCTAGTTTTAAAGGGGTGATATGGGGATTTTATTTAAATTTTGTAATAATTTAATTTTTTCCATGAGGTCAAGTTAAAGTGTTAGTACCTCTTAGAAGCATTTAATTTTTTTTTGCTTTTAAGACTTGTATGTAAACCCCCTTTTCACATGTGAAATGAGTAACGGAATGTACTTAGAGGTTGCGGGTTTGCTGCCTGTTACAATACAATTTTCGCCTTGAATAACATCCTGTTTGCGTAGTCTCATTACACCGTGTCCAAACCAGGACAATTAGATTTTTCATTAAATTAAATTTTCACTCTTATTCTTGTGTTTAAAATGCACTGATCCGGGATCAGGATTTCTTTGCCTATTTGCTGCCACTTCACTTAGAAACTTAAACTCAAAGCTGCTCTGTTTTTCAGACCCATTGTGCGTGCAAATGCCTGAAACAATTCCAAAACGTTCCTCTCCTCTGGCATTATCTCACAGAGGGTGGTGAAAACTCAAAGGCCTGATCATTTTAATAGCCCTCACATTGGCCCGGGGCAAACACACAGCTGTGCATGGAAGCCTGTCTTTAGAGAAGACCATAAATCCAAAAACACTCTGGCCTCTTGGCCCATTCTGAGAGCAAGAGGAAGAAAACAGGGTGTTTTGTGGGTTCCTCTCGCGGCTTTATTGTATTTTATCTGCCGCTGTCTCTTTTTGTCATGGGATTGCTCTAAATATTTGCTAAAGCCCCCCCACAGCTGTCCCATCGAAGCATCTGAACTGATGTGAAGCCAATTTGTAAAAGGGTCACATGAGAGCAGGACGGCTGCTAGGTTGATAATGGGTGAGATTGATATATGCATGTATTTTAGATTCCGCTTGCTTTTAAGGAGTAGTTCCCCAAAAATGGGGGGGTGGGGGAAATCCTTTCTTTCTTCCCTGGAACACAAAAGGAGAAGTGGTTGCACTTTATTTTATAGTATGTGTACTTTCAGTACAGTGTATTTACCCAAGAAAGTACTGTGTAATATTGGGTAACTACATGTACTTAGTATGGGTTAAGGTTAGGTTTGGGGTTAGTACCTAGTAATTATGGTTGTTGTAATTATATAGTATGTAAATATAGAACAGTACTGTAAAACAAAGTGCTACCAGAGAAGTTTATGCTGTAATCTTAGGTACTTACTAGAATTCAAACCCAACACTACTGGATTCAAATCCTCAAATGTAGCCCAGTATAAAGGAAGAGCATAATATGGAATTGTTGGATTGTACTTGGATCTGTTTTTCATCATGGTGCTTTTCAATCATGGGAAAATCCATTGTGAATTGTATCTCTGTATAATATTGAATACAGCTTCAGCCACAAGAGTTTGAAAGAAAGCTGGTTGTTTGGTATTTGACCTAAAGGGGATTACTTCACATTGCCCTGACCAATAGATCATAAATAGTGGGTTCTTTCTTCTTAAGAGTCTTATGTCTTGTGGGTCACTGATGAACCTTTTTGATTAGTCGAGGGGACGGGGGGTGCAGTTCTTTTGAAACAGTATCTAAAACGCAGTACTGTGATTAAAAGGTAATAGCTTAAAAAAGACAGTACACAAAAAAGCTCTGTTACAAAACTAAGTTAGCTACCTTCCTTGACATTTATAAGGTACAATAGACACACTAACACTCACAATAATTAATTTAATTTAGTTCAATTAATGGAAGGACGATGGAATGGAATGGAAACACAGGGAAGGAGGTATTGCCCCAAGTGAAGGAGTTCAAGTACCTCGGGGTCTTGTTCACGAGCGAGGGCACAATGGAGCGGGAGGTTGGCCGGAGAATCGGGGCAGCGGGGACGGTATTGCACTCGCTCTATCGCACTGTTGTCACGAAAAAAGAGCTGAGCTGGAAGGCAAAGCTCTCGATCTACCAGTCCATTTTTGTTCCTACCCTCACCTATGGTCATGAAGGCTGGGTCATGACCGAATGAACTAGGTCACGAGTACAAGCGGCCGAAATGGGCTTCCTCAGAAGGGTGGCGGGCTTCTCCCTTAGAGATAGGGTGAGGAGCTCAGTCAGCCGTGAGGAGCTTGGAGTAGAACCGCTGCTCCTTTGCGTCGAAAGGAGTCAGTTGAGGTGGTTTGGGCATCTGGTAAGGATGCCCCCTGGGCGCCTCCCTAGGGAGGTGTTTCAGGCACGTCCAGCTGGGAGGAGGCCTCGGGGAAGACCCAGGACTAGGTGGAGAGATTACATCTCCACACCAGCGGATCTACACCACACTGCTTCTTCTCGCCGATTTGTGGGGCAGCTTAAAATGAAATGAATGAATGATTGTAAAAATTAAATGAGGAACGTGTATGTCATGACAACTGTATCAGGATGACTGATAAGTCGTGTGACCACAGAATGCACGTGACTATGCGACCAAGGGATCTGTGATTTCAAGATCGAGGTGCAGGGACAGAAAAGAAGCACAGGAAGCATTTTTGGCAAAAGCAGGGATCTCAAGACACAATTTTTAAGTTTCAACTACTTTTAACTTGACACAACATCCTAAAAATGCAGAGTTTATGACGCTAAAAAACAGTGAGATGCTCCAAAAGCATCAATGTAATTACATGTACATGGACTGACATTATAATTCAAAATAGCACAGATGGAACTCAAGAACACGTCCTTGATGAACTAATTGCAGAGTGGATTGCTGTTGACTGCTGGTGTATGTTCAATGATATGCAGGGCCGTTTTTAAGCATAGGCGAACAACATGAATACTTTAAATATTTACTTAATTACAGAAACAGAGTAAAAATACTTTGTTACTGCATGCACAGAGTTGCTGCTAATGTATAGTGTTCCAAATCAGTCACTTACATTATGAGGTTTACTTTCAGTTAGGATGCTACCTTAGAAGACCACTGTCTATGTAGGCAGTAATCAACAAGCCAGGTCACATGGTCTTGGAACAGAGATGAAATGTACAAAGACATCAACCTTGGCAACTAATGAAGTAAATAATGATTAGTTGTTTAATCAGAAACCTACCTGGAATTTCAGGTTCTAAACTAGCACAATTGTCTCTACTGTCCACCCCACAGTTGTTTCAGGCTCAAGGCCATGTGTTTGAAAGTGGCATTCTCTAAAGTCAACAAGCAAGCGCATATATCAAAGAGAACAGTCTATTTGCTCATGGAGTGCAGTGCAGCGATACTATCAGCAGGTGAGATCTTTTCAATGGGCTGGTGTTTCTCTGTGTTTGCCGCAGCTGTGAGCCGCTGATAAGAGGGGAAATGCTTTGGCTTAAGGGGAGAGGGGGTGGTGAGGCGAAGGAGGACAACGCACAGCTAAGTCAGATTTGATGGCACAGAGACATGACTGTGTTGATGGAGTTTTATTGAGCAAACTCTGGAGTACAGTACATGTAAAGAGTTTTGGTTCTGCATTTTTTCCTCAACATGACATTTACATGCCACTGCTACATATTCATAATGTTTACACGTCTTTCTCCTTCAGTTTTCTTGCATATCCACACATTTTTGTGCTTTTTTTGGTTACAGCAAAGAGAGACAAGAAATTATACAGACTGATCTCACAGTGAAACCGGAAACAGTTGTTTGGCTTTTCTTTAGCTAAAATCGGCCTGTGCTTACCAAAATGCAAAACACTGCCCCCAGCGGCCAAAGCAGTACATGTTGTTTGGTGCATGGGCATGTGTGAGCTCCATTTTCCAGGTGAAATGTCCACAGAGGGGCGCCAAAAGCTAGTTGTGAAACAAGTTGTTTTCAACTGTACAGGAAGTAATGCAGTGTAGAGGAATGCATATTTTATAAATTGAAATCCCCAACCCAAACTCCACAACCTAACCATCAGCGAAGCAAAAATGTGTGCGGTATCCGAACCCGGGTCTCCCACACTGCGGACGCAACCCGCTTCTGGTTGCACCACAGGGGAATGTAAACGCAAGAGCTGATGCCAAAATATCTGATAGGAGATGGTGCTTGTCAGTGAGTCCACATAATGTGGCCGATCCTAGGGTACCAGAAGAATCAACATACTGACTTCCCAAGTGATCATGTGTTTGACACTCACCAACCACATTATTAGGTACACCTACTTATTCATGTGATTATCTAATCAGCCAGTCATGTTGCAGTAGTGTAATGTATAAATTAAAGCAGATACGGGTCAGGAGCTTCAGTTAATGTTCACATCAACCATCGGAATGAGGAATATATGTGATCTCAGTGATTTAGACTGTTGTATGATTGTCGGTGCCAGATGGGATGGTTGAGTATTTCTGTAACTGCTGATCTCCTGGAATTTCAGGAACAGTCTCTTGAGTGTATAGAGAATGGTGCACAAAACAAAAAACATCCAGCGAGTGGCAGTTCTGTGGTGAAAATGGCATGTTACTGACAGAGGTCAGAGAGGAATGGCCAGATATACCCAATTAACCACACGTTACAACAGTGCTATGTAGAAAAGCATTTCTGAACATACAACACATTGAACATTGAGGCATTTGGGCTACAGCTGCAGAAGACCCCTCAGGGTACCACTACTGTCAGCTAAGAACAGGAAACTAAGGCTTTAGTGGGCACAGGCTCTCCAAAACTGGATGCTAGATGATTGGAAAAACATCACCTGGTCTGACGAATCTTGATTTCTTCTGCTACATGCAGATGGAAGGCCCACTGCAATCTCAGTCCCAGCCTCAGTTCTTGGCTGACAAAAATGGAACCCAATGTGGTCTTCTACTGTTGTAGCCTTCTGAGAGGCTAGTCTGCTCACTACAATTATACAGAGGGATTATCTGAGTTACTGTAGCCTTTCTGTCAGCTCGAACCAGTCTGGCATTCTCTGTTGACCTCTCTTATCAACAAAGCATTTCCATCTGCAGAACTGCCCCTCACTGGATGTTTTTTGCACCATTCTGAGTAAACTCTAGAGACAGTCGTGCCCAGGAGAAAATCCCTGGAGATCAGCAGTTACAGAAATACTCAAACCAGCCTGTCCTGCACCTAAAATCATGCCATGGTTGAAATCAATGAGATCACATTTTTTACCCATTCTGATTGTTGATGTGAACATTAACTGAAGCTCCAGACACGCATCTGCATGATTTTATGAATTGCACTGCTGCCACACCATTGGCTGATTAAATAATCGCATGAATAAGTAGGTGTAAAAGTGTACCTAATAAAGTGGTCTGTTAGTGTATGTAGTGAAAACACATGACCAAACAGGAGGTCCGCATGTTGTTTCCGCACTTTGGAGCGTTTTTGTTGCATGTTTTCCTTAGCATAATTTGTGATACAGACATGAATGGTATCCCATAATCGTATGGCTTGCTTGTGAGCGATATTGGTTGATTTTTACAATACCTCTAATATTAGGCTTAATTTTCTAGATGCAAAATATAATCTTTGACCTTGCACATTAATGTTACTGTTGTACAAATGAAAAAGTTCTTAAAACTGTCTTTTCTTGAGCCTAAAAGTTGGATAAATAATAAAATAATAACACTAGACTTTTACATTTTCTGAAGACATTGTGAGTAGTGTTTGTAAAATGTGTGTAAATGTCATGGAAACAATGTATATACACATTATTTTTGGAACAAACAGGACAAGTGCATTTTATTGAAATTTTTTGTGAGTATCACCCTGTTACTGTTCTAGACAATCGGAATTGAGGACAATAAATTGGGTAACAATATCTCACAAAATTAGATTGAATATCATAGACCTGGGCCAGTAAATAACCACATAGCAACCATACAGAACTCCCTAGCAACCTCTTAGCAATGTGCTAAAAACCAATCAGAACTCCTTATAAACCAGCAACTCCCTGACAGCCACCTGACTTTTGCATGGAAAAGCACAACTCACATCTTCTCTATAAAATGTCAAATGCAATTGACTTAAAAATCTGATGACGGACGAATGATCTCTCTTTGGATTGATAGAAGCTGAGGTACTTTACTGATCCCTATAGGAAATTCTTAAAACAGTTTGTATGACAATGAAATAATGAGTATGACTCAATAAGTATTACTGAATATAAAATAAAATCTAAGCCTTAAAGGATGAGGTGATTAAATCGGCACCCGTAGTTGAGATTGTTCTGTCTTGAAATAGAAAAGCAAACTCCTCCTGACCAAGACCAAGCCCATGTTTACTTAATGATTAATTTACCATAGAGCAAATAAAGGGAACTTGTGTTCATTCAGTGAAAAGAAACTAAACAAATATCTGGTTCATATTTAACTTTATTAATGTCAAAGTATGCCAAAACATGTTTATGCATTATTATTTAAGCGACTCAAGGGCAAGCATACAATAATTTCCCCATTTATTTTCTTCCAGGCAACATGTATAATAAATTGCTATTGGGTTGCAAAGGTGATCTGGGAGATTGCCAAGTGGTACCTTAAAGTTTCTATACAATATAATATTTTGGCTCATTAATAAAACTTGGGTCCCTCCTTCAATGTGCATGGGATTTAGTATTTTTTTTATCAATTGTTTAGGAAAGACCTTAGACAGGGTTGACAAAATATTGAATTTAGCACGAGTAAAAACAAGGCTGTAAATCCCAAAGTATACTTCCATCAGACACGAACGCATGACTTGAGAACTGAATGCGTGTGGCCTGATTTTTGTAACCACACGTACTCTGAAAACACAGTATGTGCATGCACCTGGAATTAATTGCACTAATAAGGGGGTCCACAAGGTGGACTTTCAGTTGAGCCATTGCATCGCCAACCGCTTGTGAATGCTCGCACAATCAAACGAAGTATACTTTGAAAGGCTAGCGTTCTACTGTACACAGATTGTGCACATCAAAACCGAAGTATACTTGGGCTTAAGGGATGGACATACAGTTCATTCAATATGCCGTACTGTCTTAGGGATCCTAATTTTAAGGTGGAAAATAAAGATTTTATTTACAGTGTTTCGTTCTTTGTATGATCGACACCAAGGTGAGTAAGAAAATTTCCTGGTCATATTGAACACCAAAGCAATACAACAAATTATGAAATTATAATTTGCAACATTTAGGATGGATAAGCATTTTTTTTTTTTTGCAATTTAACATTATTTTCAGCAAACTTAAGCACGATTAACCTCCCAATTGACGTTCTGGATGTTTTACATTTACTCAATGAAAAAGCGGATGAGCCACTGGACATTTTCACATTAAACTTGATGAGCTTGTCACATAGCCATTATTCCAGGCATAAGTGGCAGATGTATGATAACCCCAATTATCTTAATGACTTGACTGCTGGTGTCAGAGAAGACTGTAAAACCCCTTCTTCAGGCAACATCAGTCACTTGATAGTCCCTCACTTTTCTTCAGATCACTGTTGTCTTCAGGGTAGGGAGCGCCCTGCGAGACAGTGACATCAGAGTTCCTGTGGTTCCTGCAGACCATGGCAGCTGCTTTCTCATGCTGATTACACATTCCCCAACTCGACTTCAAACATACAGCAGTGACTGCCCACGGCCTTGATCTTCTGCCTCTTAATAATAGGCTCGCTAGACTGGCAAGTGAAGGCCCGACTGGCCTGGGGTGAAGGGGTGAAAAATTATCAGCAGGCTGGGAATGTGCCCTTCACCTCCAGGACATTCCTGCTATTTAAACCTGGTATTCTTTGGAGCAGATTCCCAGCCACAACCGCAGCAAGCAGAGATGTGTTACACATGCATTTGGTTTTGGCAGGTTCAATGGAAGATGAGACAGAGTGGATCTCTCATTCTTAAAATGAAACTTTAGATGTTTAAACTTTAGTTCATAGTCAAGTTTTAGTCCAAAGTTAGTGAAAGATGGGTTTGTGTGCCATTCATGCATTTGAGGCTTCCACTATTGTTTGTAAGGCCATTCATAATTTTCTCAATTTTGCAATAGTTTTTTTTTTGTCCTCATAGTGTTCAGGGAGCACTATTGCTGTATAAAGCTCCCATCACATCTAATTTTCCTCAACTCATGTTTTTTGTCGACTGAAATTTTCTTGGAAATATGTTTTCAATATTCCATCTGTGAAACGATCCAAAACAATTTAAACAATATTACAACTCATGGGGGGCCTGGGTAGCTCAGCAAGTAAAGACGCTGACTACCACACCTGAGTGTGCTGAGTGACACCAGTCAGACTTCCTAAGCAACGAATTGGCCCGGTTGCTTGGGTGGGTAAAGTCACGTTGGGTTAACCTCCTCGTGGTCGCTACAAAGTGGTTCTCACTCTCGGTGGGGTGCGTGGCGAGTTGTGCGTGGATGCCGCAGAGAATAGCGCAGCCTCCACACGCGCTAGGTCTCCACGTTAATGCGCTTAACAAGTCACGCGATGAAATGCGCAAATTGACGGCATGAAGGCAACTGAGATTTGTCTTCCGCCACCCGGATTGAGGCAAGTCACTACGCCACTACAAGGACCTAGAGCACATTGGGAATTGGGCAGATACGGGGAGAAAAAAAAAACATACAACCCATTGAAGCGTCTATCTCCAACATCCTCGTTGTCATCCCTGGCACAATTTAAAGATGGCGCTACTGTGAAAACTGTAAGTAAACCAGATATTAACAACACTGAGCAAATGGATCCAGTTTCATTACTTGCAAAATGACAGTGCGAACAGCCAGTCCAAAAGATCAGATTTGAAAAAAACAAATGGGAATTGAGTACAGTGTGAACTAAGCTTTAATGTCTTTGAGATTGAATAGTTAAAAAAGTGAACTGAGGATTCCCAGTATGCTGACTTCCTCTCATCTGTGTCATGACTGCCAGGTATTGGGCGAGTGAATCTGGTTCCTCTGCAGTCAACAGTGACCAGCCCCAGGGACATGGCACTTGCTGCAGTGATCTGCAGTGCTCTGGCCACTGTCCTCCTGGCCCTCTTCATCCTTTGTGTGATCTACTGTAAGAGACAGCTGCTGGAGAAAAAACCTGGTAATTCACGTCAACTGTCTTTAATCCTCTCTGTAGAATTTTGAAATGAATTGATAGCAATGATTCCAAAAGAGTCATGTTTTATGATTGTAAAGCTCATGGGATAATTTCATGATTATCTTTCAAATACAGAGTTTAAGTATATTACTTAATTAACATTTTTGATTACCCATTTACATGTAAAATTTACATGGTAACCAAAGTTTCTACCAAAAATCCCTCCATAGCTAATGCTGTTCATTTAACTCAGAATACATCACTCGCAGAATACATTTAAGGTGTTACAATGGACACAACAAGTTAGTAGGTTTGTTAAACATATATCAAACATATAGGCTAAAAGATACAAAGTACAACTTTGTCCCTGCCTCAGACGACTTACTATTCACCTCATCAGCTCGTTAGTGGAGACTCCAAGACCTGAATTGGGTGTTAGAAAAGGGAGATATACAAAATGTGCAGTGTTGGCAGGCCTACCGGAACAGGCTTGGGAACCATTGTGTTAAAGCATTTCTTCCAGTAACCTTTCACAACAAACGTGTTCTCGCACAAAAAAGCAGGACATCACAACGTGTCTCGAAACGTGTACATTTGAAGTTATTTTTAACTTTTAACATGGCATCTAAAAATGCTGCACTTCTTTGAGAGATGCTAAAAACACAGTGAAACGTGACACAGTTAACTAAAGACACACATCGATGAATGTTAATGGTAAACAATTGATAATGTGTGAGCGGACAAAAAACCTTTGCTTGAACAGCCCCTTATTACAATGACACTGAACTAGCTGAAGTTTCTCGAAGTTACCTCTCAAAAAGGCAGTCTTGTGTTTCAGTTGATTGTAGGTATATATTAACTTTATCCAGCACTGTTTGTTCTATCTGTCCTTAAATATATTGATACTGTTTTTCATTTGAGAGCAATCCGAATGAACTAACTGGATGAATCACAAATTGATTCAGACTGTTTTGCAAGCCTGTTTATCCAATTCACTGAAAAGAACCAACTATAATAATGATTCATTTGCAAATCGGGCATCACTGGTACTTTTAAACAGACAACATCAGTATGGGACACATGTCATTTTTGCTGAAATATTCTCAGAGAAAACTCAGGTCCGTTGGAGCTCTCAAGGTACGCACAGTGCGTACGGCCATACAGCTGCAGGCGCCAATGAGTAATAACGTTAAATATATGTTGTGGGTCAGCATATCAACAAACTTTTTCTTTTCCTATCCGTTATCGTTGATAAAAAAAACATTGTTATCAATAATTTTTGTCATTAGTTTAATTTACAAGATTTATACTGATACAATCCCCTTGAATTAGACAAGGGGGTGAAAAGTGGTGCTGAAAAGGAGGAGGGTTTCAGACAGAAAACTCTCGTAGCCCGCTCCAGTGAAACTGACTAGCCTGCCAACAACACAGGCTATTTACATTTTAGACAAAGAGAGAGTAAGCAAGTTAATTGGCAAATAGATTACATGTTCAAAAGACCAATAAGTGACTCGAGGCTATGCATTACAGAGATTTAAACACAGTTAGGGTTAAGGTAAAATTCTTACAAGTTGTAAAATCAATATAATGTATGGTTTCTTGTGTTTTATTGCTTTATTTAAAACTTGGTCCAATAACACAATTCTGAAACATCACAACAGTTTTTTTTTAATGTTTTTTTTTATGTGCTCAAAATCTCAGTTTACTTGCGGTCTCACGAGGGTCCGTATGTGGGGTCCGAGTTGTCTTGTCTGGATCGGAGAGTGCTTGAGTTCTCCCAGCAGCCGTGTTGTCACTGCCATCACATTTCAGGACAGACCTGCGGTGAGTTTCACACACCTTTCACAACTCTTACTAACAAACTGCTAAATTGTTTGAATGCAATGAGGAATCTTGTGTTCACTCTGGCTAAGATAACAACTGGACAAGTCGAGACATGTAAATTAAGCAATAATGATCTGTCAAAAGAATATTTAATTATTTACACAAAGTTGGAGAGTCACAGAAAAATGATTGCCATGATATGGTATTACATTGTGTGTATTTTTCAAGGTCCTGTGCATCTGAACCCATCTCTGTGCTGTGATGACACCTGGAGCCAGGGCTGTGGTTGGGAGAGTCGTCCCTTTCACTCTCAGATCAGTCTCAATGAAGGGTGAGTCTTTCAACTAGATCTAACCAATTAAATTAAAGTGAGGTTAAAGAATTGGATTTGGGCTTGTGCCATTTCAGTCTGGCAGATTTCAAATAGGTATAGCTGCTGGCCGGAGACCTCCAAATGGCGGCGGAATCTCCAAAAGAGGTTGGGGTCACTCCAAAAGGGGGTTGTGCCAACTCCAAAATGGGGTGTCACCTTCACTCACAGTTAAGGTTAGGGAAAGGGTTAGGTAAGGAACATCCATATCTTTAGTGGCGATTTGGAGCGACTGCCCCTTTTTGGAGCGATGTCTGCAGCTATACCCTTCTAACAAATTTGGGGAATTAGATCAAATTTGACTCACTACCAGATTCATTTCCAAGTTTCTCAAATAAATCTGACTTTATTAGGGACTTTATCTCTTGAATATGGAAGATTATTCAGGACTACTTTCTAAAGTAATTGCAAATGATGCTATTTTCTATTTGTGTTTTCACAATGAGCAAAGGCACAAATACACAATTTGCAATTATATTTAAATCGTCACCATGTATATGTCTACCAATAGAAAACTTCAAAAAAGTTCAAAAACAATTTGTGATTCTTTGTCCTAACTAAACTTCCATATTTTAATGTGCTCAACTCAAGTTCCACTATCTTTCTCATGCAGTTTCCCGAAAAAGAAAGGTTTTTGTTTGTATTTGTCAGAGGATAAATATAATGCTTGTTACTTTTTTGAAAAAGTAACTTTGGTATTATGGTGTAAATTAAAAAAGTAACATTACTTTTCTCGATAATGCCAAAAAGTAATCTGAAATAGAAAACATGTTGCTATGTCCAACACCAATTATACACTGAGAAATGTAACACTTCAAATGATTCCCCCAACAGACTGGTGAATCCATCACTGGGAACGAGTCAAGAAGATGTGGGTTGTGCACCACAGCCTCTCTTAGAAGATGTGTCTCTCTCTGAGGCATGGCCCCCTGCACAGAACAGCAGAACCACAGACCATCCCCGCTTCAGCTCAGAGTCCACACAGAGATGTTCCTCCAGTGAAGAAGATGTGGAACATGACCTGCAAAGCTCAGACCTTGTTTCAGCAGATCTTGAGGACGGATCAAACAAGCGGCTTCTATAACAGCACCAACTGTCTATAAATGAAGGTGAATGCTCCTAGAGGTGAAACTAATTATGACAAATTAATTCAAACCACTTTTAAGGACAATCTCCATGTGGATCAAGTGTCTGGATTAAGGCCTTGATACTGCAGCCTTCTAGTTACCAGTCCAAATCTTAACTACATTAGAAATTAACACTACATTGGTGCTTGTCCATGCACCATTCGCAGTGTTTTAAGTGGCTGCCAGGGCTTTGCTGTGTGGTTTCTGAAGAGTATGAATCTGTTGAAATCTCTAACCATTACATTACATTACCATTAAGTACAGTAAGATAACCATTTTAATTTACCTTGACTGATCGCAATTAACATGTTCATTCATGTGCTCTGTGTCTTTTTGTCTTCCTTGTTCCAGGATGACATATTCTTATCTCACCAGCTGCTGGTCCACGAGAGCCACTCTTGAGGTAAAAAGAGCAAAGGAAGATCCCCACTCAGATTACATCTGGACACACTCACACTGAAAATGTGTTTCGTCGTCTTTCTCCAGCAGTCTGTTACAGCTCACCAACAGCGGTCTAACAGAGACTTTATTAATAAGTGTCAACAAAACCACAAAAAGACAAAACAAATCTGAGAAGCTGAGGGAAGCTTTTTGAGGTCTTTTGTGAAGGAAGCATTATAACTAGCCTCTAGTTATATATCCCAGCACTGTCTACCTTTTCAGGTGGGTTGAAGTTAAGGTTACACTGCAGGTATTAGTTGCAGCTGTGACCTCAGTGGTAAATTCCATGTAGATCAAACTGTTCATGGTGAAGACTGACATCTTCAGTGGGTTAAATTGTAGATATTGTATCATAGTAAATAGGACAATATTTTTTATAATGGAGATACAGCGTTGCATTTTGTGCCTTCACTCTTGCTTTTGGTAATGATGTTTGGTAAACTTTATGAATTTTGTTGCTCATCAAATTTGTAAATAAAGCTTGATAAACTTTGCAGGAGTGTAATTATTTCACATCATCATAAATGATAAATGAACATGCTTGAATACTGCCATGCAATATTAATTTGAAACATTTTTATTACAGAATTATCTGAAAATTATACACACTTTGCCATATAAAAACACATACAGTATTTTCAGAGATTCAATTAGAGGCCTGAGTTCATTCACATTTTCATTTTTTTTTGCACTACACAGGTAAATACTTTTCATAATACTTGTGAAAACATGTCCAGGTCATAATTCTAAATTTGAAAATTAAATGTTGCATATAGAAAATTAAGCCGATTTTAAGGACCATAAATTTTTTTTCGCATTGTGACATTATTTTCATAACATTTTAACCCCAAAATGAAGATTTCTCATCATTTACTCACTCTCATGCCATTCCAGATGTGCTTGACTTTCGTTCTTTTGCGGAAAACAAACAAAAATTTTTAGAGGTGTATTTCAGCTCTGTAGGTCCAAATAATGCAAGTGAATTGGAACCAAAAATTAGAAGCTCCAAAATGCACATAAAGAAACCATAAAATTAATCCATACGACTCCAGTGGTTTAATCCAAGACTTTAGAAGCAATTTAATAGGTGTGGGTGAGAAACAGATACATTTTTAAGTCTTTTTTTTTTTTTTAATTCTCCTCTCTGTCCAGTAGGGGGAGATATGCATGAAGATTGTGAATCACCATAAACAAGACTGAAAGTGAAATTGGAGATTGAATGAGCAGGGAGGAGAATTTATAGTATAAAAAAGAACTTACATAATGATATGTTTCTCACCCACAGCCATCATATCACTTCTGAAGACATGGATTTAACCACTGGATTACTTTTATTCTGCCTTAATGTACTTTTGCAGCTTTAAAATATTGGCACATTCACATTTACTTGCATTGTATGGACCTACAGAGCTGAAATATTCTTCTAAAAATCTTCATTTGAGTTCAGCAGAAGAGAGAATGTCTTACACATCTGGGATGACAAAAGAGTGAGTAATTGATGAGAGAAATTTTCTTTTTTGGGTGAACTATTCCTTTATGCTAATTTATGGCATGCTTTTTTCAAGACATTTGTCATTAAAATACTTCCATACATTTCTCCCCAAATTCTCATTACTGAGACATCTCAAGACATCTGTGTGATTTTTGTTTTCTTTTTAGCAATTTGTAATGTCAATATAATTGTCAATTATGATAGTTTTTACTGAATAACAGTAAAAGTTTAATACAATAAATTTTAATACTACAATGATTTACAATTATAAATATTTTTGTTTCATATTACGGTAATGAGAGTACCACTTTTTTGCATTTCGGTAAGGTGAGTTAGGAGTGAAAATGTGCTTAATTGTCTAATTGTCACAATGCAAAAACATTTTAAGGGTCTTAAAAATAGGCTTTATTTCCATAATGCAAAATATAATCTTCTATTTCTTTCGATTTTGGGGAGGGAGGGACATGACCAAAGTAGGTTTTTGACAGATTTTGTGAGATTCACCCACATAAATAAATATCCCACAGTGCACATCTGTGGAATCACTGGTTTTTCTACTTAAATTGTTGCAGTTCAACATTCTGAGTCCATGAAGATCGTTTCAAAGTCAGGGTCGAGGTCAGACACAAGAGCGTTGACAAAGTCCTCGATGGAGAGTCTTTTCTGCAACATGCTTGGACATGAAACAAGAGGGGCAAATTCCAGCAATTACATATACACTATCAAGTTTCTGCACTATGAAAGTAATTTAAGAAATTGCATTTTAAAAATATAATTGTCCCGTGTACATTTATTACTTGTTTAGTTAAAGGCTTACCATATATTTTGCCTTGACATTAAAGTGAGTCTAACATTCTGAGTAGCATGTCCTTTTGTGCTCCATGGAAGAAAGTTAGTCACACAGGTCTGAAACAACATGAGAGTAAATTATGACAGGATTTTCATTTTGGGTGAACTGCTTTGGACGAGTAGCATTTCCTCTGGCAGAGAAGTAGGGCACAGGTTTTATCTTCCCTGTGTCACATTTTAAAATGACAATATCATCTACCACTTGTTCACACATAGGAACTTCTTCCCAGCACTGTGAATGCAGTGGTGGCAGTATCAGTGTGTGTGTTGCCCTGACTGCGCTCTAGATTTACAATTCCTCTACACTGGCGCTTTGAAGTCTGCTCATTTCCCCTTGTAGAGCTGCCAATGTAAATACACCCGCCTCCCTTCCCCCTTTCATTTGTATACACACATGGAGGAGTCCAAGTCCACACAGAGCAAAAGGCAGCACAGTTACCAAGAGTTCTGATGCAACAACATTCTAACCCACAAACCCCATGTACCCCCTGTTTTGTATGTGTGCATGCTTAAACTACAAAATCTCTAATGGCTTATACAAATTAGGCATGTAAATATTCACTCTGAAATAATGTAATGCATTATTTGGCCACAATATTGCACAATTCGATTCAATTATTCAGCATAAGTATATATATATATATATATATATATATATATATATATATATATATATATATATATATATATATATTTAAAATATATATAAAAAATAAAATATGAGCGGTATTGTTGAAACTGTTATACATGTCCTTAAAGTCTGGTTAAAAATACGTAAAATACTGAGTGTTTAAGCATGTGTTAAATGCATAACATTCTTGAGTGAATAGCAAGTACTTAAATGCATAACCTGCTGTGAATGTTATAAGCATCATTTAAGATGATGTATGCCAGGGGTCTTCAAATTACGGCCCACGGACCATCTGCGGCCCTCAGACTGCTCTGAAGCAGCCCGCACGAGACTTTACAAATGCATAGAACAGAATTAAGCTCAATATGGAAAAATTAAGTTGCTATCATGCAGCCACTCTCCACTAGTGCGCTCTGTGCCGTCACCAGCTTCATCCACTGGCATAGTTCAACAGGAGTTTGGAATGCTCCTTATTACCAAGGATGAGCACCCCACGGACAAAAATGATGCATTTATTAAAGGATTGACATCAGGTTAGATACTTTATTCATGTACTTGTTCTTGTTAAAATGTTCCGATACATCACATCATACAGATGAGTAGAGCTGCTGTTGTGCGAGCGGCTAAACAGAGTTTATTGAGCGTACACAGAAACGCGCGAATCAAGCATGCTCTTCCAGAACGTCCTCTGTAGCACTGGTAAGTATACTGTAATGAATTGGCCCCAAACCATTTTTTAAATTATTACACGGATGCGGCTCCCAGCACCTTATTTTTTTCTGCATTTGGCCCCCAAAAGTTTGGACACCCCTGATATGCTGAAGCATATGGGTAGGATAATACCCTGTTTGTATTTTAATTTCACATTAGCCTCTACCATATTTCGTTGAACCATATTTCATTTATGTATTTCATTGTACCATATTTCTTTCTTAAGGAGTTTCATTGTGCTGAAATTCATTGAATCATTTTTGCTCTCATTTGGGACATTGTTCTTTTTGTGTCACATTGATAAATGGTCAGAAATCTCCTGGATTGTTATATATTATATTGAATATATATATATATATATATATATATATATATATATATATATATATATATATATATATATATATATATATATATATATTTCTTTATTTTACTATTCTCTTTTTCTATATAGGGCCCCATTGGCCGCTGTCCTTTTCCCGAGACAGCAGTCAAAATATAACCCCAAACTATATTTTTTGTATCCCATGTTGTTTCTGTACAACCCTCTAGCTACATTTGGTTTTGTCAAAATTAGAGAATGACTTGATAAAAATGGAAGCACTGGTTAGAATGGGTTGACAATCTGTAATGTGATTGTAGCATCATCAACCATTGTTTTCAAGGTAACTGTAGGGTTATTGAATTAGAGAATAATATTGGGAGGGCAAGTAAAAATCTAAACTTCTGGCCTGATCGGTCCAGGCAAGTTTTTTTTTTTTTTTAACAATGCAGAAAACATTTGATACAATTATAGTAATAATAATCATTTATATTACAGTCTATAATCAATCAACTTTTTTGCATTTTCTGATGGATACATTGTGATTGTAACACCTTTAATATAAACATCTTAAGTCAAAAGCACTTTGCTAAACTATTAGTGTTCACGAAAGACTTCTGGTACAATGTTAAATGTAAAAAAGCAGTTTGTGTAGAACAGCTTGATGTCCTGACTCCCCTAAAACAATTTTTTTGCGAAATGCCTTTATGCCGAAACAGTCACACACCAGTTGTCTACAATTTACTTGACCTGACCTGGCCATGAAAGAGTTAAACAAAATAAATCTTGCCATTGTGAAAAAAAAAAACATTATTGCTTGAAGGCACGAGGATAGATTATGTTCTTAGTGAGAAATAATCACATGTGTAGTTTATTTCTTTTTGCTTTTATAGAATTAAAGGACCTGAATAACATCCACATGTTTAATGGGATCTATACACAAATGCTTCTTTTGCTTTTGAGCCATTTCAGATAAATCTGTTGTGAGATTGCTAGTTCTGATGCTCAAGCATTGGGCTATTCAGTTAAGGTCCCCTGAGCTTAGCACTAATCAATAATAATCAAAATGATTTCTTGGAATTAAAATGTGTCAAGGAATACAAAAAACTAACAGGATTGAACGAGTTGTGGAAAGTATTCTTCTGTACAATTCCTTTGGGCTTTTAGGTGCAGTTTAATGTCTGAGATGAACAATTTTTAATTCCTTTTTACTTTAAAGGGATAGTTCACCCAAAACCAAAAATTCTGTCATAATTTACTCACTCTCGTCATGAACTTCCAAAGTCGTTTGGAAGGTTCCCTATCTGTCACTCACTCAACGTTGTGTCAATGTGTTGACACTAGAGGTCACCCTTGGGAGCCCAGACATATCTGATCTTTAGAGAAAAGGCCAATGGGAATTGGCATGTGAGATTTACATGCCACTCCCACGGACATACGGGTATAAAAGGAGTGACGCAGCAAACCACATTCATATTTCTTCTTCGGAGCTGAGCAGCCAGTTCACTGAGCTGAATTCTTCCTGCCGTTCCATTCATCTCTCCTCTGCCGAAAGCTGCTGGTTCTACAGCGCATTACAGCTGTTCTCCCCCTCACACACTACAGTTGTGACGAGCAACACTCCCGGGCGCTTCAGCAGTGCAGCAGAGCCCTTCCTTATATATATACACTCACCTAAAGGATTATTAGGAACACCATACTAATACTGTGTTTGACCCCCTTTCGCCTTCAGAACTGCCTTAATTCTACGTGGCATTGATTCAACAAGGTGCTGAAAGCATTCTTTAGAAATGTTGGCCCATATTGAAGGATAGTATCTTGCAGTTGATGGAGATTTGTGGGATGCACATCCAGGGCACAAAGCTCCCGTTCCACCACATCCCAAAGATGCTCTATTGGGTTGAGATCTGGGGACTGTGGGGGCCATTTTAGTACAGTGAACTCATTGTCATGTTCAAAAAACCAATTTGAAATAATTTGAGCTTTGTGACATGGTGCATTATCCTGCTGGAAGTAGCCATCAGAGAATGGGTACATGGTGGCCATAAAGGGATGGACATGGTCAGAAACAATGCTCAGGTAGACCGTGGCATTTAAACGATGCCCAATTGGCACTAAGGGGCCTAAAGTGTGCCAAGAAAACATCCCCCACACCATTACACCACCACCACCAGCCTGCACAGTGGTAACAAGGCATGATGGATCCATGTTCTCATTCTGTTTACGCCAAATTCTGACTCTACCATCTGAATGTCTCAACAGAAATCGAGACTCATCAGACCAGGCAACATATTTCCAGTCTTCAACTGTCCAATTTTGGTGAGCTCTTGCAAATTGTAGCCTCTTTTTCCTATTTGTAGTGGAGATGAGTGGTACCCGGTGGGGTCTTCTGGTGTCGTAGCCCATCCGCCTCAAGGTTGTGCATGTTGTGGCTTCACAAATGCTTTGCTGCATACCTCGGTTGTAACGAGTGGTTATTTCAGTCAAAGTTGCTCTTCTATCAGCTTGAATCAGTCGGCCCATTCTCCTCTGACCTCTAGCATCAACAAGGCATTTTCGCCCACAGGACTGCCGCATACTGGATGTTTTTCCCTTTTCACACCATTCTTTGTAAACCCTAGAAATGGTTGTGCGTGAAAATCCCAGTAACTGAGCAGATTGTGAAATACTCGACCCGTCTGGCACCAACAACCATGCCACGCTCAAAATTGCTTAAATCACCTTTCTTTCCCATTCTGACATTAAGTTTGGAGTTCAGGAGATTGTCTTGACCAGGACCACACCCCTAAATGCATTGAAGCAACTGCCATGTGATTGGTTGATTAGATAATTGCATTAATGAGAAATTGAACAGGTGTTCCTAATAATCCTTTAGGTGAGTGTATATATATAAATACCAATAAAAGTGCTTATATTTCTCTAAAAGAGTGGCACAAACAAAAGTGTCTTTTTCAAGATGCCATTTCGGTTGTATGTAATTCCTGGTTGCGGTCGATTTCTCTCTGCTTCTGACGGCCACGATCGCTGCCTTACATGTCTGGGTGCTACCCACGCGGAGTCAGTGTTCATGGATGGTTCATCCGACTCAGCTATGCGATTCAGTTTGCCAGGTGCCCACCCAGGTTCAACGGTGTCCACTTCATTGTGGTGAGAGGCGAGAGTGCCGCGGAGATCGCCACCCTTCTACGGAAGGATGCGATAGAGCATGTCCCTCCAGCTGAGATGAGGAAAGGGTTTTACAGCCCCTACTTCATCAAACCCAAAAAGGCGGCAAGTTGAGGCCAATCTTGGACCTACGAGTTCTGAACCGGACCTTGCACAGACTCCCGTTCAAGATGCTCACGCAGAGACACATTTTAGCGAGTGTCCGGCATCAGGATTGGTTTGCAGCTGTAGACCTGAAGGACAAGTACTTTCATGTCTCGATTCTTCCTCGACACAGACCCTTTCTCCGGTTTGCCTTCGAGAGTCAGGCATACCAGTACAAAGTCTTCCCCTTCGGCCTGGTCATAGGAGCTCCCTTCGAGCCCCTTGAGTTAAAGGCACTCTCTTTGAAGACCACCCTCCTGACGGCACTCACCTCCATCAAGGGGGTAGGGGACCTGCAGGCGTTCTCTGTCAGTGAACTGTGCCTAGAGTTCGGTCCGGACTACTCTCACGTTATCCTGAGACCCCGACCGGCAACGTGCCTAAGGTTCCTACGACCCCTTTCAGGGATCAGGTGGTGAACCTGCAAGCACTGCCCCTGGAGGATTACTGTGTCCAGTGCGTGCTCTTCGCATCTACTTGGATTGCACGCAGAGCTTTAGAAGCTCCGAGCAGCTCTTTGTCTGCTTCAGTGGACAGCGGAAAGGAAGCGCTCTCTCCAAACAGAAGATTGTTCACTGGGTGATAGATGCCATCACCATGGAATAGCATGCCCAGCATGTGCCACCCCCTTGCTGGCCTGCAAGCCCACTCTACCAGAGGTGTTGCAGCTTCTTGGGCATTGTCCCGCGGCACCTCTCTAGCAGACATCTGTAGAGCTGCGGGCTGGGCAACACCTAATACCTTTGCAAGGTTCTATGACCTCAGGGTTGAGCCAGTTTCGTCCCTTGTGTTATCAGGTGTCACAAACAGGTAAGTTCGGGTCAGCTGGCCGGGTGTACCGCATGCGCATAGCGCTTTTCCCCTCCCTTGAGGTGACGACGTGTGCTTTCCTTTCAGTTGCGCTCGCAAAAAATTGTGAATCATGGACTTTATTGCTCCTTATCCCAACAGCCGACGAGTCTTCGGCGAGGCTTGCCGCTACCCCAGTATGTGCGTCACTTAGGCCCCGTACTATGGTAAGTGCTCCACATGTGCTGGATGTCTCCTTAGCCAACTCTGTATGATGTTTATTCCGCAAAATGGTTTCCCCGCTGGTAAACCGCATCTTCCTTAGGCAGAGGGCCCTCGGTCTCCGTGTTTTTAGTAACTACTTCCCACCTTGGGTAGGACCTACCACGGTGCCACTCCACACGACATGCTTCCACTCCGACACGGTAAGACCATGTGTCATATTCCACTTAGTTGAATTCCCCCCCCCCTCAGGGCCGGGTGTGGTCTCTGCGGTGTCCTCCTCTTTGAAGGGACACACCCCAACGTGGACCTTATATGGCCCCCAACTGAGCAATATGTTCCTTTTTCTTGGGGAGAATAATAGAGAGAAGGCTATGGCTGGGTCAGCCAGTCCTTAAACTGCTGAGAAGTTAGCCACTCCCTGGGGTGTAGGGGGCCGCTTCGTGCTTGTCATTGTGTTGGGGGTAGTTACGTGATGGCTTGCTGCGCTGGCTACAAGGCACACAGAGGTCTGCCAATCTCACACCGCCAGTCTGCATAACCTGGTTCAGCTCTTGTGGCATTTTCCATTGGGACCCCTAGTCTCAATCAGACACAATGTTGAGTGAGTGACAGATAGGTAATGGCTCGGTTACTGATGTAACCTCCGATCCCTGATGGAGGGAACGAGACATTGTGTCCCTCTTGCCACAACACTGAACCAACCGCTGAAATGGCCTGGTCTTTGGCTCGGCTCCTAAGTTCGAAACCTGAATGTGGTTTGCTCCATCACTCCTTTTATACCCGTATGACCGGGGGATTGTCATGCAAATCCCACACGCCAATTCCCATTGGCCTTTTCTCACAGATCAGAGATGTCTGAGCTCTCAAGGGTGACCCCTAGTGTCAACTCATCGACACAATGTCTCGATCCCTCCATCAGGGAACGGAGGTTACATTAGTAACCGAGACGTTTTTCTTTCTTCTGTGGAACAGAAAAAGTAGAATGTTCACGCTGCTTTTTCTATACAATAAAAAGTGAATGGGGACTGATGCTGTCAAGCTCCAAAAGGCTTAAAACAGGATTAAAGTGTTCCATAAAACTTAAGTCTGAAGCCTTACGATAGCTTTAGTTGAAACACAGACCAAACTTTAAGTAGTTATTCATTGAAAATCTTTTTCATTTTCACTAAAAATGAGATTGGAGAGCAAATACGAAGTAGAAGTGAAACGTTCATCCCCATTCACTTTGATTGTATAGAAAAGAGCAGCATGAACATTCTAATAAGTTTCTCCTTTTACATGGAAGAAAGAAACTTATACAGGTTTGAAACAATATAAGGGTGAATAAATGATGTCAGATTAATAATTTTTTAGAGAAACTACTGATTAATTTGTTTTATTTCATATAGAATTGTATTTAATTTATGTGGAGTTTTGTAATAACCAATGTTATAAACCAGAGTAGACATAAAAAATCTATTATATGACATGAAATAAATTATATACATGTGTGTGTGTGTGTGTATATATATATATATATATATATATATATATATATATTTATATATATATATATATATAATTATTAAATACATTAATGTCTATGTATACTGTATATGTATACATTTACAATAATTTCTTTAATAATTATATATATACTGAGTATGTATACACACACACACACACACACACTTGCAATCTAAAATGTTCAATAATTTAAGGATTTACAAAGTTAAGCTTTTCTGATGACCCAGAATTTTTAAAGATTACATCTATATCAGTTGAGTGACATATTCAATGTCATAGTGTGAATATATAACATAATATTTCTAAATAACAGGATTTTTTTTTTAAATACAGCCATGTCATAATTGTTCAAGCCATAATTCATGTAGTTTCTTTAATATGAAAGGCTACATGAGTAATTGTTTTAAATCAAAATTAAGCCATCTCTCTACAATGGCACTTATTTAAGTTTTAAAATCTAAGTTTATTGTCATTAGCAAAAATGTATTTCTATGCAAATTAAATGCAATTAAAAATAAAGTGTCACAAAAGCTAATAGAGGAGATTATTTCCTTTCACAAGAAAAGACCATAAAAGTACATTTCCAAGGCACTTCAATTTCCAATAGACAAAGTTGGCAGCATCATTCATTCATTTTTTAAATATGGTACAACAGCAACCTTCTTAGGTGTGGAAGAAAGCAAAACTTCACCAAGAGGAATGTTGACTTGTGTATTCAAGAAGCAATTTGGAAAGACCTGTGGAATCCTGGAAGAAGGTTTTATTGACGTAAGACACTAAACTGAAAGTGAGTTTTAGACCAATGGGTCAGCAGTACGTCTGGAGTAAGAAAGGCAAGGTGATGACAAGAAGACACCATCTGTGATCTGAAGCAAAAATGTGATGCTTCAGAATGCAAATTGAAGCTTGTGATCAGTGGACTTTCCAGCAAGTCAATAACACCAAGGATGCATCCAAGTTGTCCAAAATCTGGTTCATGGATGGGTCGTGGAATGTCCTTAAATGGCCCTTTCAGTCCATCATTAAAATCCCATTGAAAATCTTTGTTGGGATTTCAAGGAAGTAGTGGCAGCACAGAAACCAAAGAATACCAATGAGTGGGAAGCTTTTGCTCATGAGAAATGTGTAAAGATTCCAATAGAGAGGTGTCTGAAGCCTGAGAACACTTACCTGAAGCATTTATTTGATCTTATTAAGGGTAAAGATGCTCCACAAATGAAACTTTGGGGGCTGAATATTTTTGACATGACTTTTGTGGAGAGAATGTGTTATTTTTTATTTAAAACTTTGGGTCAACTGAACTCTTTATTCCCAAAATCACTCAAAGGTGTATTACAAACTTACTTTGACTGTTTATTGAGGTTTTAATTGATGTGTTTTAATTCATATCACCAGAATGTATTGCTGGTCAGGGGGGATGTAAATGCATGAATAATTTAAAACAACCAAGGCTACGTTGTCAAAGGTCATCCTTATAATCGTAAGTAAACCAAGTAATACATTTTGTTTTTCTTTTTTATGGGAACAAGATTATATGGTAGACAGGATCAAACGATACAGGTAGGGACAGCATTAAAGTCACCTTATTTACCAAGTCAGGTGTGTTTAATGTGTTTAGTTACAAATCAAAAGGGACTTCTGATGCAAGCTGTCCTTGATAACCCAGCTGTGTATGTTTTGAAATGGAGGTCAACCACAGAACGAATGGCCAACATGCCTTTTCAAATGACTGGCAAGCTTTCCTCCATGCTGACACTCATTTATCCAAAGAGCACAATAGGATGAGAATGCTCGCTTTGATTGGTCAGAATAGCCAATGGCTTGGAATGGAGGATAATGAAATTGAGGAAACATCAAAGTGAAGCAGGCTCATCTCTCCTCAATTAATCCCTGTTTAAACGCTGTTCTTTGGCTCCCGTGGGCTGTGAAACACCTTGAAGTTGTGTGGTTACGTGGGCACAGCCAGACATGGTGGAACATGACTTAATCTGGATGTGAAAAAAGGACAAGATGATCAAGAGGTCAAATGAGGAAAAATCATAAAATACATAAAGTCCTTAATATGCAAAAAAAAAAAAAAACATTTCTAAAAAAAAAAAGGAGAGTTCACCCAAAAAAATAACAATTGAGTCAATTTACCCACCTTCATTTTATGAAAACCCATATGGTATTCTTTCTTTCATGCAACACATAATGTGCATTTTGAAGAATATCTTGGCCGCTCTTTTCTATATAATGAAACCAAATGAGGACTAGGACTGTCAGGTTCCAAAATTACCAAAAAGCACAATATTGGTGTCATATACAGTTAAGGTGAAGATTATCAGTGAATAATAACTTACATTTTGGTGCTTTTTGTTATTTTGGAGCTTGACAGACCCAGTGCTGAATCGCTTTCATTCTATGGAAGTATGACCAGGATATTCTTTACAAAATTAACTTTTTGCATTATATAAATGAAAGAAAGTAATTTGGAATGACATGAAGTTGAGTAAATGAGGACAGAATTGTAATTTATAGGTGAACTATCCCTTTAATATTTATGTACTTATTTAAGCAAGCTCAGCACAGTGAGTTATAGTTGCCTAGTCTCTGGTTGCTTAGACTTTAATGTTTTCAGACTAAGAAGATAATTACAGTGTCCCTGCTGGCTGCTGAAATCATTTTCTGGTTGTTCCACAGCTTTGACTTCTTTCTACGTTTGTAAGTTTTTGAAACATGTCACGAATTGTAAGCAATAACCTCATGATCTACCTGAAGGCTGAAATTACTTCATCACTGATTGTAATTAAAATTAGAGGCCTTAAAGGCTTTATAAAAAAAGTAGCAAGGTTTATGAGGTTAGTAAGAGCAGTCGACCATTGTAAACATGAATCATGTGGCTTGTAGCCTTATTCAACAATGAGAACAAACAAAAAAAATATTGATGTAAATATAATTGTAAGATTTGATTATTGATGCATAGATGAATCTCACTATATGTCTAGGACATATTTCACTCCAAAAAAAAAAAAAAAAAACAGAAATAAGAAATTGTGTTTTGCTCTATTTGCGCATATATATATATATATATACACACATATATCATGGTAGTATTTGTTGTACTGCATTTAATTTATGTTTATTCAAATAAAAATTATTAAGTAACTGGCATGGAAATTTTCACAATTCAAAAATTTAATATATTTATTTATATTTTTTTAAATAGTAAAATAGTTTGCAGAATTGCATGTCAAATTCTGATTACAAACGACTTAAAAACTGTTTTATATTCACAACTTCTTCCATGCATACATCTTAAGTCACTGAAATGTTTTCTTAATGCCCGGATCATGAAGTCAAACATGGATTAAGCATTCTATCAACTCTGCATAGCATAATTAATCTGGTATAATCCAAGTCTGTCTGAGTCATGCTGACATGCACAGAGTCTAAGTTTTAGAGTTTTTCCTTAGCTGTAAAAGCTAAAAGCTTTTTTCCTGTCTCGTGTGATCCAGTCACAAGTGGTAAAGCAAGAGACATCGAATAATATGAATTCCAATAGTACACAGATTAAAACAGGATTACCTGTATTAACTAAACTTCAGATGTGAAGTTCTGTTAAGTCTTGTTCATGTATATGTGCTTATTGACATTTTCAGATTGGACTGTTATTTCCTTAAAGCTGCATGTAAGTGGTCAAATTTAAAACTCCTGTTTTAACAAAGTGTTTGATTGACTTGTTAGTGGGTGTTGCTTCACTGATGTCCAGGATGCATCAGGACAGATTAGTGTTTGCACATCAAATGCAATGTGGTCACATGCATTTTTAAACATTTTGGACCATGTTGAAATTTCCCTATTCACTTGCATTGTGGACCTACAGAGCTGAGATATTCTTCTAAAAATCTCCATTTGTGTTCTGCTGAAGAAAGAAAGTCATAAACATCAGGGATAGCATGAGAGTGAGTTAATGATGAGAGAATTTCCATTTTTGGGTGAACTATTCCTTTAACTCAAAGGTGGGTCTTCCATTCCTTCATCCACCATATTGAGCATTACAATTTCTCCTTTTCATCTTTCTATGAGTGGTCCACAGGGTGTTCAGGTCTATTAGGGGCACTGAACTAGGCTTGTAAAGTACTGTTTTAGTAAAGAACCACATGCAAATACTAAGCTATTATTACACATAATTGAACAGATGTTATCTTGCACTTATAATGGTGGTTGCCGTATGAATGCACGGTTCATAGGGGCATTTTTGGTAAGTGGAAAAAGAGGCAATCACAATAGCAGGAACAAAGAATCACCACTGCCTTCATTCTCTCCAGTGCAGACTTGTGTCTCCTCCAGTGAAAGCATTGAGTCGGTTGATTACCTTCAACCATCAGCATTGGCTCATTCACTCCCCCATGTGCCAGCATCTCTCTGCGGTACGGCTCTCTGGTTTCCTTGCAACAATGTGAGCAGACACAAGTTTACTTTATACTACCAGCATTGTTCCCACAATCCAAGCCAATACACCCTCTTAAATGTCTGGACATGTCCAAAACTGTCCAAACAAAAAGAAGTTCTAAAGAACAAAACCACAGAGGAGTAGTGAAGATATGGTGGTAATTTTGGGGTAGGGGTACAGGAATAACTCAATGATTATTGATTTGAAGTTGATTTTATATTTGTGTCCAAACTTTTACAGGTTCCTAAATCTTTTCCATGACTGGATAAGAATTTTTAAGATTCCACTCACATAGAGCAATATCTAAAACAACAAAAATATTTTATAGTGAAAAATGTACATTATACTGTAGTCATTTTCAAGACTCTTCCAGACCTGAAAACCAAACCTTTAAAAATTCCATGATATTTACAGGTTTTCCATGACTGGGAACTCAAGAGTTAAATTAAATTTAATCCTTTTGAAATTTAATCAAATTAAAATATAGCCGCGAGCAGCAAGAGTTCAAGCGGCATAGGGCCTTTAAGTGATTGTGCTTCAAAATATCACTTAAAATAATTAAGCATTATTCTGACAGCCCGTAAGCACGTAAAATAGAGATAAAGCAAGATCATTTTCAGCAATGTGAGGTAAATTACTATAGGCTATGACATAGAGACATAATGTTTTTAATATTCCTGACTATTATAGTGCTACCTATTGTCCGATCTCCACCAAATTGTGCAGGCTTCTTAGGAATCACGTCAAATTTTTGTACTAAATTTGATCTTATCTGAGCCTTTGTTTAGGAGTTATTAGCTATTGGGTAAACTAAGCCAAACTCATATGTTTAAATTACCCTATTATAGCCATTCTAAATAAAAATGTCTATGTTTATATATATATATATATATATATATATATATAATATAATTATTGATCTAGGAAGTCCAGGGAATTGTACTACATTGGTTTTGTTGAGGTTGAGTGAAAAACCTAGAATTACTTCTCAAAAATAGTAAAAAGTTTGCATGATATGAGCTTGAAGCGATCATCTGTGTACCGCAATTGCTTTTGGGTCCTTTAATAATGTATAACGTGCGTTTAAGGGCAGCCGGTGGACTTTCTGGTGCCCTCCTAGGGAATTGGTGCCCTACGCAGACTGCGTGGTATGCGTGTAGGAGCGGCGGTACTGATAATAGAATATTGCACCATATCAAAGAAAACTAAATAACAATTTGCCAAACTGTAGCATCCCACAAATTGAAATAAATGTAAAAAAGATGGATGCTATTTCACATGTGCATTTAAAGTATAACTTTTGAATGTATATAAACAAAGTGCATATAAATGTAACAGTTCAAAATGAATACAATCTGAACAACATAATAAATTGACTCTCCCTCACGCATTGACATCTGATTGACAGGAACAACAGGTGAGGCATGTGTGAAAGAATGTGTGTGCGCTTGAGCATTTAGGCCTATATTATTTTATTTCTTTTTTCATTCTTTGAATGAGTTAATTCTATTCATTTAAATCTTTAGATTATTCACATCTTAATTTTTTTAATATTTTCATTAATAGATCCGGCTCTTCTGATGTCATCCCAACATTCACCTACAAGCGAACGACCCATCACTAGTTATAGCACCACCTATAGTCCGAGCTCCACCAAATGTTGCATGCTTCTTCAACATGATATTTCGCATATGCATACTAAATTTGATGATAATAAATCAAATCTTTTAGCAGTTATTGCCTTTTAAGTAATCTAGGCCACACCCATATGCTTAAATGACCCTGTTATAGCCATGTCAAATAAAAAGTTTTTTTTTTAAACATAATTATGGATCTAGGCTGTCCAAAGATTCTTCCTGTACAGGTTTTGTTACTGTTGTGTAAGGAATAGTTAGAAAAAGTATGTTTTTTAAATAATCTCAATTATTTAATGAATGATTTGAGTGACATCAATGGACCTTGAGGCATGCAATGTTTGTGTGTGTATGGGTGTGTTCTTAGATTGACCGCATACATATGTGTACCAAATTTGGTGACAATATGCCATTCCGTTCAAGAGTTAGAACTGTTTATGTAAAAGTGGCCATCCGTGCTACGCATGTTTAAAAAAAAAAAAAAAAACTTTTCATATTTGGATTCTGCTGAATCTTTCCGCACTGGTTTGGTTCCGATCGGGTGAAAGGCCTAGGACTAGTTCATTTTGAGATTTCTTTAAACAATCCAAAATAGTGGAAAATCCAAAAACTGGCCAAGGAATCACTGGAAAGAAAGATTTCTTTGATATTGTATACACATCTATTTATAGCCCTGCCACAGGTGCATCCAGTGATTACACCGGCAGAGGCTATAAATTCCGGTCAATGTTCATTGACTTGTTGCACACATATTCACAGCTGGTCACACCTAAATCTGTTCCCAAAGCACTTTTTCAGCGCAGCATCATAAGTGTAGCTTTCTGAAAGGGAATACACCAAGTGTAACTCTCCAAGTATGATTAATAGTAAAATTGTTGCCTTGGCTTAGAAAGCCCCACTAATGATGAATGTATTAATCATTTATAAAGTATTGTACACAACTAGAGAATGGTGTATAGCCCATATATTCCATTTCCAATGTTTATACAGCATGTGAACATTACAAACCCCTTTTCATTGGCTGTATTCTGAGGTAAATTAAAAGACCAGTGATGATGTTTTAGGTGGATGCAAGTTGGAAAAACAGTTGTTTAAAACACATATCTGATTCCTGTTTAAAGAGCTTAGCATTTCAAATGCACTGCTGAACGATGGAGACGTGCTTAAACACCAACTGCCACAATTATCCCTGCAGGAAACGGACTGAACACACTGCGCTTGGAATGGCGGTAAATACGGGCAACAAAGCCTGTTAGTATAAGATAATATCAGTTTAAATCAGAGCTAAATGCCACAGAAAATGCTAAAGTAGCTTAGCTGTGTTCACAAAGTCAGCTAAGTATTACATGTTTATTGAATGATGAAAGAAATTCTTCTTTGCTTTAATAGTGTGATTGAAATTCTTTGTTTTAAGTTTAAAATCTTGTTGTCATGATGCTTATGACCTGAATACACACACACACACATGCTGGGTTTCCATGTTTTATGAGGACTTTCGATAGACATAATGGTTTTTATACTGTACAAATTTTACATTCTATCCCCTAAACCTAACACTCACAGAAAACTTTCTGCATTTGTACATTTTCAAAAAACATAATTTAGTATGATTTATAAGCTGTTTTCCTCATGGGGACATGAGAAAATGTCAGGTTTTACTATCCTTATACTATCCTACCCACAAAGTGATAAATACACACACACACACACATACACACACACACACACACACACACACACACACACACACACACACAAACACACACTTCTTTGGTAGAATCAATGTTGCTGTGTCAGGTGGTTGGGACGCTTAAGCAAACAGAATAATTTTATAGCACCACAGAGACAGTGTTTGCAATTTGAGAAAATTAATACATGAAACAAAACACAACATGCACACAAAAGTGGGAAATTTCATAATTACGAGGTCCAAGCATATGAACGATCAAGCGAAGTCACATTAAAGAGTGGGGAAACTCGAAATTCTAGATGATACCCGAGTTTCCGAGTTGGGACATTGGAAGGGGCGTGTCCACATGAAAGATGATGAAAGCAATTATTTCTTATATATGACAGTCAACACACTTTGCAGTTTGTTTTAACAAATTATTCATTAATTTGCTTAGACACCATGCTTTAATAAATCATACATGTTGTGTATAAGTGATGCAAGTTTATTCACTCATGTTTATTCACTGGTACAACAGAAAAAGAGCTTTTGCCATCAATCATTGCGTATTTGTTTAAGTATGGCTTCTTCTCTATTTTTTCCCCACTTGAATGTGTGACATGTTGCTATAATAGCGAATGCCCAACTCGGAGGTACAAGCTTCCCATGTCCGCTTGAAAGCAGCATTAAATTCACAGGGCCTGGGACAAGTAGGCTATATCATAGAGGCCTTAGAGCAGGGCTAACCAACCCTGCTTCTGGAGAGCGACCTTTCTGCAGAGTTAAGATCCAAACCTAATCAAACACATCTGAACCAGCTATTCAAAGTCTTCAGGATTACTTGAAAATTACATTCAGATGTGATGGAGCAGGTTTGGAGCTGAACTCTGCAGGAAGGTTGTTCTCCAGGAGCAGGGTTGGCTACCCCTGACTTAGAGGATGAATATAACTATGCACTTTTGTAGTTCAATGTAAAAGCATTGCTATCATGCAAGTACAGAACATTAAGGACTTCTCAAATACATCTGGGTCTAATGATAACTATGGGCCTTGTGCAGACTATTCTAAAGCAGAATTTGTCTGTAAAAAGTGTTTGTCTCCACAAGGCTACTGAAGAGTGCCAGGGTTGTGTAAACAGCAGTATGTAAGATGCATTATGGCTGGAGAAGGTGAGATTTCATACAGACTTAAGCCCAAGAGTATCAGCATGACAGATCCCATATGGCCCCTAATGACTTCAATAAGCCCAAATGGCACAGCTGCTGAGAGACGCAACATCTGAAAGCTAAACATTAGCTCAGCACAGCAGCTACTTTACTAACAACACCCGTCTAAAATCTGCTATGCGAGTTTGCTAATGGAAATATTTTCACGGCAGATGGGTCCACAAAAGCTGTTGGCTTAAAAATAGGCTACTTCAAAACTGACATTTATAAGAACATTGCACAAATGGCTTGCACTAATAAAAAGGACCAAAAGTACTATGGTGTTAACATGTTTTTCTGGACCTGTACCTTAGATTACCATGTAAATACTATTGTTTATGAATAAGGTAAACAGGGGAATTCAGGGTTGTTATGGGTGGTGGTATTGATTTGCGGTTTCTAGGGTGCACTGAACGTTTGCTATGTACAGTACTTGCTGGCCAACGCCCACATTTCTGAGATATTCTGGTCCACAGATATGGCTCAGGTCCCTCGTGCAGTTTACAAGGTAAAAGTTTACAGCTTTAAAGTGCAAGTATATAGGATTACTTTTCTGTCTGTTTTATTGTCCCTTTGGAGGAAATCCAAATCCAATCTAGAAGTACACTGAATCACTTGGAAAAGTAAGAGTACACATGATTTGAGGTAACAGGTCCATACATAGCACAACAGGATGAGAGACAAGATATGTGCTGAAGTTTAATACTTTGTCCCGAACCCATAGCAATGGTGTTAATAATATTAGTAATCATAGTAAAAGACATGCCCATGTTTCCTATGTTGTCTTTAGTTCAGCAAATGACCTTTATGTCCCAATGACTTGCAAGAGCAAGCAAAAAACTGTGTTGCATCCAGCATTTTATTAGCCAGAGGAACTTAACGCAGTGACTGAATGTTCCCAAATATTAGCAATAAGAAAAGAGCCTCCATATGGTCTATGTTATTAACAGATGACGCTATCTTCCAGAACACTTTTAATGACCCAGTAAAACAAAAGCTAAACAATTGTAAATATGTTTCTCTGTGATTTATTTCCATCATTAACCACAATCTTTATTAGCAATCTTTGCTAAGGCAAGCATAATGTCATAGACAAATAAGTTTGGCTGAGATGATAGAATGAGAAATCTTTTAATAATCTAGTTTATCAAGATTTTGTAATAATTTTAAAGGGATAGTTCATCCCAGATGTGTATGACCTTTAGAAGAATATCTCAGCTCTGTTGGTCCAAACAATGTAAGTGAATGGTGACCAGAACTTTGAAGCTCTAAAAGCATATAAAGACAGAATAAAAGAAATCTATAAGACTCCAGTGGTTAAATCCATGTCTTCAGAAGCAATATGATAGGTGTGGGTGAGAAACACATCAATATTTAAATCCTTTTTTACTATTAATCTCCACGTTCACTTTCATCTGTTTTTTCACATTCTTATTTAAAGTTGTGTGTATCGCCACCTACTGGGCAGGGATAATTTATAGTAAAAAAGGACTTAAATATTGTTCTGTTTTTACACACACCTTTCATATCGCTTCAGAACACATGGATTTAATCACTGGAGTTGTATGGATTTCTTCTATGCTGCCAAAATTATTATTTTTTGGGTGAACTGTTCCTTGAAATCCTTGAAATGTAATATTTGTGTCCACTACCATGTTGGTTTCATAAATAATAAAAAAATAAAACATTTATAGCATTTTCTACAAATAAATGATACATGCTATATAATTAAAATACCTTCCTCTCACCTTGAATACACACAAAAGTGTACAAAACGTAATATTTAAATAATTATTATGTTTTTCAAATATCATGAATTTCTTAGTCACAAATATCAAGAAGTTTTCTTAGAGATTTTTCCATTTGATCTGTAAATATTTTTTGCCTTTTAGAAAAAATTCAAAACATCACTTTTAAATATCATTTTTAGGGCCAAAAACTACCAGACTTTGATTTAATGGACAAACATTTTTCAAATATAAATATTCAAAAAAAAAAATAAATAAATAAATAAAATAAAAACTGCTTCACTGCTTTTTTATCCTTTTTTTTTTTTTAAAAAAAAATAATCATAAAATGTTATTCTAAACTACTTATGCCAACATTTCTTGTTTGTTTTTTTTTTTTCAATCATTTCAGCTTTTAATGATAATTTTCTTTTTGACTGTTTCCAGACAGTTACACCACATTTTTGGCAAAAAGCCCCAGAAAAATATCAAAATTTCTTTGAACTCAGAAATTCAAAACAAGTTCATCATAGTAAAGGTGCATTCAGCTAATTGTTTTGTGAGCATTAATATAGTAATTAATAGTAACCAAAAATTAGGTTCACGACCATGTGATTCTCTACCGTCAGACTAACAATTTTTTGCTGGTGGACGAGGAACAAATCCAATATATTCACATTTAAAGAGGAACACAAGCCATATTTAGAGATCAGAACATCTTACAGATGCTGGAAGTCACGCCAACACACACACTTTCCCGAAAATGTACAAATCAAGTTTTTACACCAACACCCTGTTAGTCAAAGAAGATCTGTCAATCAAAACAGCTGCCATACTTCAATAAATGTGTAAATGAATGGATGCATTTAGAAAGGCCAGGGTTTAACGGCCATCTGTGGCCTGAAGAAAGTTTTCAGATGTTGTTTAATAGTCACTAAAACATGCATCCTACATGAACGAAATACACACACACACACACACACACTCCCGTGAGAGGGAGTAATAATAGATAAAAAGGGGGGAGAGGGGGGTAATTTAGAGGATGGTAAAGACATTAAAGCTGGGGCAATTAAAGAGATGGGAATATTTAGTGTTTGTGAGGGGGAAGGCCTTATTCCCAGTGGCTCCAAATAATTACAGGCTAGGATGAATGGTTTATGAAGGCCATTCCGAAATAAAATATGCTTTTTAGATTGCTCTAGCTCCCAAATGGCCATCTCTACAGCTGCTCAAGAGTTGAGAAAAGCATTTCAAACTGCCCCCAAAAAGGACTTCTGAAAGATGAGTTTTAAATATTTCCCCCAGGGAGTGCTTCTTCAAAGATTATAACTGCTTTGTTATTTCAGAAAAGGCCCCAAACAGTGACGAAAAGCAGAGAAAAGCATTTTAATCCTTTAACCGTGCAATGTCTGTGAAAGATGTATAAAACCACAGAGAAGGCACAAGGCCAAAACTAAACTACCTTGGTATGTTGATGTGTTTTTGTACTTTAGAAGGTCTTGTATAAGATGTTATTAAGGATTACTCAAGGAATGGTTCCCAAACATTCATTAACTGCAACAGATCACTTCATTTCAGGTTAACAGACCACCAACATACAGAGAAACATGCATTCTGAATTAGACTAAATTTTAAGTGACGTTTATTAACTCAGAATTCATTTGAAATTAACCTTAAAGTGGAAAGTTCATCTAAAAATGAAAATTCTGTTATACTTTACTAACCTTTTTGACGTTGTGATACCATATGACTTTCTTGCTTGCCTGAAATACCAAAGTTTTTGTTCATGTTGCTGTTTTTCATATTTTCATACATTCCAAGTCTTCTGAAGCCATCCAATAGATTTTGAGAGGTACAGACCGAAGTGAATATACAGAAGTGCAGATGACATTTCAGAGTGGAAGCAGTGGGGAAGATGGTTAACCTGAGAGTAGCCACTGATATTTCCATCTGTTTCTTACTGTTTCTGTGTCAAACTAATGTACAGCTTCAGAAGACTTGGCATATAGTTCATGAGTAGTGGTGGACCTTCTACCTAAAATTTCCTTTTACTTTTGAGAAGAAATAGAAAGTCATACGGGTCAGGAAAGACATCAGTGTAAGTAAATGATTACAGAATTTTCATTTTTGGGTGGAGTATCCTTTTAAAGGTGCACTCAGTCATTTTTTTCCCCATTAAACAAAGTTTTACTCCTAAAGAAATGAATTGTAATTTCAAAACATATGTATAAAATCATAACCACTCAAATGAGATGAGGACTTTAGTCATATCAGTAAAGTTATAAAAGCTGTTTTATTCTACATGGGGTGGGGGTGCCCTCACGGGGGCTGCCATTTTAGAATCACATGAGCGGCTGAATACTACTCTCTTAATCTCAGTAACCATGTTGTAATTGGACACTTTCATTCTTGGATTAAATTAATCATGACTGTGTATAGAGAATTTCTTCAATGTTACTGAAAACTGTTGATTTTGAATGATGCAATATCCACACAACTAGGTGTCACTGTAAGTCCAAGATGACAAACAAAAAGTTACTGAGTGCACCTAAGATCTTGCATATTTTATTTTGGGTACAAAAAAAATATATTTTTTTAAATGTCTGAATGTTGTTGCAGTGCTACTATGACGATTAGCCAATGCCGGAAGCATTTATATATTTTTCTACAATATTTTATAATGTTAATATCCTTTTAAATGCCTAATTTCACTGTGAAGTGTAAAATTGTAGCTTCACTGTTTTTTTACAATAATATCTGCCTCTGTTATCAGCCATAATAAAAAAAGAAATGTATGACTTTTGATGTCAGCCACAATTCCTGTTTCAATGCATTCCTATTTAAAGCCATTATACGCAGTGCACTTGAGGTGTGGCATTACTCATAGCTAAGCAATATGGCCAAAACATGCTCTACGCAAGTACATGCAAACGCTTCTAGCTACGCAAGGTTGATTTTGTGCGTTGTTGTTTTTCAAAATGTGTCAGACCACAATTTATAACACAGCGCAAGTACGTGTTGCATTCTCAACATTGACGTAAGTGGCGCTACAGAGGACTTTTAACCCAAATCACACACTAAATGAATAGCTCACCCAAATTTTTTTATGATTTACTCATCCCAGATGTGTGACTTACAAAGTAATATTTATATAATAAATATTACTATATAAATACCGGCCAATATAAATATATCAAAGTAATATTTATATAAACAAAAAGACAAAAACACACACACATGGCAGCTGCGTGTGGCTCCCTCTCTCTCTCTTTATTTATCACTCTCCTTGGCTGATTAGCCCAATTGGGGGCTGGGCGAGTGTAGTCACGACTCCAGTCAAACAATTCATGTGTTCTGAAGCAAATCGATAGGTTGGTGTAAATAACAAATTGATAATTAAAAAAAATAGCTTCCTGCAATCAGTTGATGCATTAGTGACATAAGTGCTATGGAATGTTCACGCAAGAAGTCTGAAGCACGCGCTTTGTATACAACAGAGGAACGAACGTCACGTGACAGTTTATTTTTTGTTAAAAAACCTATCGTTTTGCTTCAGAACACATTAAATGGTTGACTGGAGACGTGGATTACTTTTATGCTGCCTAAAGATGCCTTTTGGACCATCAAATAGCCAGCAGCCTGATGGCACCTGTTTACATTCATTGTAAGGACCTACAGAGCTTCAACATTTCCCTAAAAATCTTAAAATTCACCCAAAAATTACAATTCTCAATTCTCTCTCATGCTTTCTCCCATGTCTTACCTTTCTGCACGTATCACACCACTAAAGTATGGATGATCCCATGGCATTAGTTCATAGAGGACAAAAGGAAAGTTGGTGAAATAATTCTTACTGTAAAACACTGTCCAGCCTTTAATGTTAATGTCAGAGTTGTGCAATGCTTACTGGGCTTGTGGGGTTGAGTTTCATCTTTATGTCCCTCATAATTTTAAAATCCTTATCTGCCATTAAGTGCAAAAAAAAAAAAAATAAAAAAAAAATAAAAAAACTTTATTTGCCATCATATATTTAACATAATTAACAGTCTAAAAATCCAAAGCCTAGTTCCTCTGCTAAAGTGGCCATGATATAAAATGTTGTAGACAGTGACACCTAGTGGCTCCCGTCAAAATGACATCTGCTAGAATAAGCATGTGACAAGGCTACAGTACATACCGTAAATACGGTTAAATCAATGATACGTGCAGATTGAAATTTTTGCACATGATATGTTTATCTAGAGCCATGGTTTAATGCAGATAATACTCAACTAAAGGGTGAAACTAAACCTGTCGAAGAGTCTGTCCGTGAGAAGCTTTAAGAAGTTTAAGAAAACTGCCTCTGTGGAGAAACGAAACTTTTCACAAAATCATATACTCATAGTAAAGCGGGTGTGCAGAATTAGGAAATTGTTTAAAGGTGAAGCGTGTAATTTTGTCAGATTAAAAAGTTCCTAGGTTGCATTCAAACAATTTATTTTTGTTTGAATAGAAAAGGCATTTTCTGCCTCAAATAGGGATGTGCAAAACTACCAATTTTTGTTAGTTGTTTGAACTATTCAACTAGACGCTGTTAAGGATAATTTAAGCATAAACTTAAGCATATTTAAGCCCCGATCAGACAAGTTTCAGACGGATATATGGATGCTTAGCGCAGCACTTCAACATGGCAATTTACGTATACTTTTATATATATATATATATATATATATATATATATATATATATATATATATATATATATATATATATATATATATATATACATATATATATATTGTTGCCAGTTGTCATTTTCTGCAAATAAATGCTCTAAATGACAATATATATATATATATATATATATATATATATATATATATATATATATATATATATATATATATATATATATTAATTTGGGAGAAATGTAGGCCCTACTTTATAGAATAAAACAAATATGTTCATTTTACTCAAACACATACCTATAAATAGTAAATCCAGAGAAACAGATAAATTTGCAGTGGTCTCTTAATTTTTTTCCACAGCTGTATATATATACACCTATCAGCTACTACATTAAAACCAACAGAGCGATTTGCGTTTAAATAATTTAATTGTGTGAAAAGAAAGAAATCGCTGACCAGCTCAAATTCACCTCCGGTTTTCATTGGAGATCTGTTGGTATTTATTTTGTAATTAATGCATGTCTGACTGCTCATTGTATATCTCATTACAAGACTAATGGCAAAATAAATAAATGCAACTGAAACATTGATTTAAGTTGAAATTATAGTATTTTATTAGCTTACTTATAGTGATCTGAGAAGCAGGAAAGGTGGCTCACAATACCCAGATGATTGGTCTGATATGTGGAGGTGCGGTTGTTACAGAGAAATATCAGACCACTAGATGGTGCCATTGACTAATCAGAATCAAGTATTCCATTGAGACATGTAATAAAAAACTATAACATCTTATTGCACAAACTATCAAAGTAAGAGAAGTAAGAAATAAGAAAGGCTCCAATACAGAGCAGCACAAAACCATCTATGCACATCCTGAATGCAGAATGATGTGCATTAATGAAACTTCCACACTTGGGAGTCTCAGGGTGATCCTCGCTGTGTATAACCCCTAACCCTGTGTAACCCTAACCCTAAAGCACACAACTGCAAGATAATGATGTACACATTTAGTTCACAACACCAAGTGGTTAAAAGTTTTTTACTGCAAGAATTTATTTAAGATAGAATCAGCAACAGACTTTAATCTCTTCAAAGCACCTCGCAAATATGCAGACAATACTGTCAGTAGAGAATTTAATGTCTGAATGTGATTATCTTGTAATGTATTGCTGATGAAGTCCTTTGAAGGCTGAAACAGCAGTGGTGCATATATGGACTAAACTTGGAGCATTAAAGATACGAAACTTCTTGCAGAGGGTTTGACTGTGCAGACTATTTTTTACTTTTAAGCCAAGAAAGCTATAATCACGCAAAAACACTATTTTTGCGCATCCTATTAAAACAACCACCACTAAAGTCATTCATGTTAGAATAAGACTCCATTAATTGACTAGGCAATTGTTTGACAACTAGTCAATTAGTTGACCACCGTGGCACATTGCTAGCCTCAACCAGTGACATTGATTGGGAAAACTGTTTGGAAATAATTAATAATTTAGCAATTAATTTAGCTAGAACTAGTGGTGCAGAAATTACACACTTCACCTAAAAAGCCAAAAGGCAAAAAACAATGACAATGAGAGAAATGACTGAGGACTTTTAATAATAAAGGTTTTTACCTGGGCTTTTGACCATGTTCCATTTAATGCTCTGTGAGCATAAGATTCATAACCAACCAATTGAGCCAGTTTATCTCTACAGGTCAGCAGTTCCTCGAGTATGTGCATCAGATTTGCATTGAGGTAGAGAACGATTTTATATGCAACTTCCCTTATCTGAAAATTAAAAAAAATACAAAAAATACAAAAATCCCATTTTAGGTATAGTCCACTCAATAATGGACAACCTGCCATAATTTCTCACCCTCATGTTATTCCAAAAAGATAATGTTAGGCAGGACAGAAGCCTCGTTCAGTCATCGTTCAGTCCCTAACATTCTGAAAAATATCTCCTTTGGTGTTCCACTGAAGAAAGAAAGTCATACAGGTTTGGAACGCCATGAGGGTGAGTGAATAATAACAGAATGTTCATTTTTGGGTGGACTATACTTTTAAGAGCATATTAGATAGTAACTGTTGTAATACACTGATCTTTTGTGACCTACCAGATCATAAGATGCATCAGCTTGCAGGCCTCCAATCATAATGTACTTTCCCTCTTTGGTGAAGTGTTGGTGAATGTGTTCAGGAAGAGCGCTCTTCTCTATTCTGTTTGGCATGTGACAGCCCATGAGAAGCTGATTGCTGAGATCCAAGAGTTTAACATTTAAATTCACTGCTTCTTTACTCTGTGAAAGAGACAGATTATTTGCTAGATATACAGTATAGCTGCATGTCTACAGATTCGAACGTGTTTTTTTCGCCATTATATTACGATTTGTTACGAGAAGCGCAATCGGTACAAAGAATCTTACCTTTTTTTTATCCAGATGGATCCCACTTATCTCAAAGTCAAACATGAACAGGTCAGCTACTCTTCTGTATCAATGAAACAAAATACAATTTATATTCTTGCTGAATTCAGCTTAAAGGAATATTCCAGGTTCAATATAAATTAAGCTTAATAGACAGCATTTGTGGCATAATGTTGATTACCACAATCACCACAATGTTTGTTCCCTCGTTTATAAGAAGAAGAAGAAAAAAAAACATGGTTTCAGTAAGATGTAAATAGAAAGAAAGTGGAAGTAAATGGGGTCAGTCCACAAACATTAAAATACACACTGTTTCAAAAGAACAGCCACACGATGTAAACATTATACGTGTTATCGTGATTTTAGTATGGAATATTCAGGGATTTCTGGGGGTTACAGCATTTACCAGATTACAGGGTGTACCGGTGTTATGCTGTCATGATACAAAGATGCAATATTGGAAATAACTTTAAGTATGTGATTTTATCACACTAATATCACGTTAACATGCATGTAGTTTGTTTTTTGTGGCTAAACTTTTAAAACAGGGAGTATCTGAATGTGTACAGACTGGCCCCCATTCACCTCTATTGCAAGTGCCTCACTGTAACCCAGATTGGTGCTTTTTTTAATAGACGAGGGACAAGTCGAAATTATTTTCAGTGATTATCAACATTATACCACAAATGATGTTGGTCAAGCTTAAAAGAACATTCGACTGTAACCACAAATAAGGGATCGTATACAGTCACTTTCGCAAAATTAACCCCCAAAGGGGTGATCAGGATCTTGACACGATGCAAAGTAGATGAGATATTATTTTGAGTTTAAGGAATGTTTCGGGTTCAATACAAGTTTAGCTCAATCAACAGCATTTGTGGCATAATGTTGATTACCACAAAAATGTATTTTGTCTCTTCCCTCCTTTTCTTGAAAAAAAAAAAAAAAAAAAATCGGGGGCCTGGGCAGCTCATCGAATATTGACGCTGACTACCGCACCTGGAGTCCTGAGTTTGAATCCAGGGTGTGCTGAGTGACTCCAGCCAGGTCTCCTAAGCAACCAAATTGGCCCGGTTGCTAGGGAGGGTAGAGTCACATGGGGTAACCTTCCTTTGGTCGCAATTAGTGGTTCTTGCTCTCAATGGGGCTAAGGGTTGCCACCCGTCCCTTAAAATACGGAATCGTCCCGTATTTGAGAATAAAATAGCGGGTTTGTCCCGTATTTTCGGAGTTGTCTTCAATGCAGCATCTCATGCAAATCATCATCCCACCGGCATTCTGTGAAGACTCGTCCTATTCTGCCCCTGATTGGGTAATACTCGCTGCCACCGTTGGATTGATTGGTTTGTTTCAGGTTCACGGCCAATCAGAGTCAGAGGAGGGCGGGTCTCTTGGCAGAAAATCGATTTGAAAGAATGGCGGAGGCTGCTCCAGATACCCCCCGCGTCCAGCGCTGAAACGAAAGCGGATGCAAAAGTGCCGACGAGAGTGGGAGGAATCAAATACTTGGCTGGAAAGTGTCAGCGGAAATGAGTATCAAGCCAATTGCACAATTTGTCGGCGAGTGTTCTCTGTTGCGCACGGTGCCTTGTCAGATGTGCGACAGCATGCCTCGGGAGAACAACATTCCCGCAATGCTAGAGGTCACAGAAATCAAAGCACCGTCTCACAGTTCTTCATACCTCAATCATCTCCTGAGGCAGACAGTGTAATGACAGTTTTTTAATCACCTCAATAATTTTCTGATTGATTACATTAGATTTCATAGGCTGCCTATTTGTTAAGAAATAATGTTAAAAATGTTAATGAATCATGGTATGATTTGTTGGTAACACTTTACAATAAGGTTAATTTATTAAACATTAGTTAATGTATTAACTAACATGAACTAACAATGAGTAAGTAATACATTTGTTACAGTATTTATTAATCTTTGTTAATGTTAGTTAATAGAAATAAAGCTGTTCATTGTTTGTTCATGTTAGTTCACAGTGCATTAACTAATATTAACAAGATTTTAATAAAGTATTATTAAATGTGGAAATTAACATGAACAAAGATGAACAATTGCTGTATAAGTGCAGTTCATTATTAGTTCATGTTAATTAATGTAGTTAACTAATGAACCTTATTGTAAAGTGTTACTGATTTGTTTATTAGGCCTACGGTTAAGGCGTACAGTCAGACACATAAGCATTATTTTAATAACAGATAAGAGAGATATCCATCCATCCATCCATCCATCGTCAACCGCTTATCCTTATGCGGGGGGCTGGAGCCTATCCCAGCTAACATTGGGCGAAAGGCGGGGTACACCCTGGACAGGTCGCCAGTCCATCGCAGGGCCACACATATACAGACACACACTCACACTCACATTCACACCTAGGGCAATTTTTTGGAGACACCAATTAACCTAACCTGCATGTCTTTGGATGGTGGGAGGAAGCCGGAGAACCCGGAGAGAACCCACGCAGACACGGGGAGAACATGCAAACTCCACACAGAAAGGCCGGGGCAACCGGGGTTTGAACCCACGACCTTCTTGCTGTGAGGCGACAGTGCTAACCGCTGCACCACCGTGCCGCCATATAAGAGAGATATATTTAATAATAAAAATATAGTGCCTATGTGAAGCAAATAAACAACTTAACTAATTTAAATGATTGCATTCTTCAATAGGCTACTGTAGAATTAACAATAGACTATATAAAATAGATTAACTTACCAATAATAATAAAAAAATGTGTTTTACATGAATTTAGAAATGTTTGTAGATCTGTTATTTATTATGAGGTTTCACTGTTTGGATGGTGTTACTGTCTGCAAACAATGACAAAAATTTTATCCAAAATCTGTGTTCACGCCACCTTATACAATTACTAAAGTTAAATAGCCCAATAATTTATAATGCCCATGTATCAATCTTAATATTTTTATGAAAACAGGCGTCCCTTATTTTTCTGTATTGAAGGTGGCAAGAATGTGCCATGAATCTCCGAAGTGTCATGCACGATGAGCCACGTGATAAGATGTGGGGATTGACTGTCTCAGAAGTGGAGGAAACTGAGACTTGTCCTCCACCACCCGGATTGAGGTGAGTAGCCTAACCGCACCACCAGGAGGACCTACTAAGTAGTGGGAATTGGGCATTCCAAATTGGGAGAAAAGGGGATTAAAAAAATAAATAAAAAGCAGCAGCAAAACTCGAGTTTACAGTGAAAAAATCTAAACTAGCCGCAAATTTGCTGCTCGTTATATTCTTATGCAAATTAGCTTGTGATTTGCCGCAAATGTTTGACAGAAGTTTGCAGCTCTTCACCGGTAGCGGTGAACCTCCGTCAAACCTTTGGCAACAATGGACAATTTGCTGCAAGTTTGCTGCAAAGCTAATTTGCATGCAAAATTATCAGTGATCAATTTCTGCCAAATTTGCAGTGAACTCGCAAGTTTTGTAAGGGGAGGCACTCACAATGAAAGTGAATGGGGCCAATTTTTGGAGGGTTTAAACAGAAATATGCTTATATTATAATCTTAAATTAAGATAAATTATAACCTTATAATTTTATAAAAAGCTAAACTTAAATGAATTTTTATGTTAAAACTTGTGTGTTATTTAAGCTGTAAATTTGTTTAAATAATCATTTTGATAGTCATTTTAGGGTTTGTTGACATTACATCGTCATGGTAACAAAAAAGTGGCCACAACTTTTCACAGAAAACGTTATTAAGTGATAAAACTTAAATATTTTTTACGCAAATACCTATTGTTCATGTCTTTTTGCTATACTTTTGAAACAGTGAGTATTTTAACGTTTATGAAAGTTTATGAATATTTGAAAGTTATCCCGTTGTATTTTTCATTTATCTGTATTTATTATTATTATTATTTGTCCTTACTGCTACGTAGCTCATTTGTTTCTATTTCTCATAGAACATCTATTGTGAAGCTATTTTTTGGTCGTTTTTGAAGTGGGCGTGGCTGTATGTACGCACTGTACGTACTGTGTGACGCGCAGTCGCGCACTGACGCACTATTTAGTCACATGACAGCCGTAAGACGATCGTAGAGCTCCTTTTATCTCAAACTGTTATCTGATTTTATTTTTATACGGCAAAAGCGATGGACAGCGGGAGATTTTTTAACGGTTTTTGATCTCCGGTGATATGTCAGGTCAGTTGTATATTTGTGTACGCACACGCAAACCCCATGTGTAAACATAATCGTTTTTAGATAGATTGTGCAATGTCAGTTTGCCTATTACACACTGCCTGTTTCCTACTTTAGTATTATTACCCCAATGATTCTGTCATGATTCTTCAGTTAATGGTTATAATATATATATGTATATATAGGCTATTGTTTCATACGGTCAGCTCAAAAAGAATTGTTTGCACATTTGCTCAAAACTTATTTTGACATATTTGTACGTATTTTATATGATGGTCACATATACAGAAAGATCAGCTATCTTATGGCCAGCCCTGAACTAAAAACATGATGCTTATAATGTATTTGAGTTTTGCAGAGTCATGCTTAGTGTTCGTTCTATTCTGTTGGTCAGTCATATCATTAAATGTCAATTTTTGTAAGCTATTTTTGGATTTTAAATGGCCACTTTTATGTATACATTTTATTTATGTTTGTATACTATATGACAGTGGTTCCCAACCTTTTTGTTTGTTTATTTTGTCTAATGTATATAATCACAGTTCCATCAATAAGACCATCAACAAATTTGAGCAATTGTTATCCATGTATTTATAGTACAAAAAAATTAATAATAGATTTTATAATTTGATAGTATTATATTCATCTCATGAGGAAATTATAGCATGGACAGCAGTGTTACAGCAGTAGACTTAAACTGCAGTATAAGTAAGAGAAAAAAAGAACAGTTTGAAACTTTCAAAAACTGTTATTTTTGTATTTTTATGCATCTATACATCCCATCAATATGTATTGAGCTAGACATCACTCCACCCAAATGTAACTTGATGCATGTATTTCTGTATTACCACTATTTTACGCTGTTGCCTCCGTTTCTGTTCAACACACACACACACAAACAAACTCCCTTAAAAAGGAACTGAAATAAATCTATTTAAATCTATTCGCAATTTCTATTTTAGCAGTTTAATGTAGCAACTACTTGCTTAAAGGGTTCCTCAAAAATGAAAATTCAATAAAGGTGAATGGTGACTGAGGCTGTCATTCTGCCAAACATCTTTTTTGTTTTCCACAGTAGAAAGATATTCATACAGGTTTGCAGCAACAAGGGAATGAGTAAATATATGTATGCTCTGTGTATATTTCCAAGCTGTCCCACAGTTGTCTGTATATTTCTGTGTATTGTTTTTCAGTGAAACCCCTGCGTTATGTCTGTGGATGGCCCCCGGACCTCTGTCTTCACCTTTCAGTCTGCTGTACACAGCCATCATGTTCTTTGCTCACTGGAAGAGCTGAGGCAGAAGCAGATCTTGTGTGACGTGACGGTGGAAGTGGAGAGCAGAAGCTTTCGAGCACATGCTTCAGTGCTGGCTTCCTGCAGTGACTATTTTTACACCAGGCTCACAAACCACAGCCGACCAAACTTCACTGTCAGCTTACCAGATGAGGTAATGCTTAAAATAGTACATGGGCTGAATCTGTATGTTTTTGATAAACACATCATTAAGCTAACATCTATCTTAGCTAGAGGTCTGCACGTCCCTCAAAATGACACTCGACCCGAACCCAAAATTGCTCACTCTCTTTATAATTTCTTCTCTTAGCAAATATTGCTGCAATTGGCTGTATTTTATGTAAGCGTCGTAGGCAACATTTGTAGAACTTGTAAACTTCTTGAAGACCATTTTTTGTGTGTTATAGCTTGCTGGGCTTAAAAGTAAATACTAGTCATCGCAGTAAAACCTTCTGCAAGAAGTTTAGTCTCTTAAGTGCTTTAAGTGTAGTCCATTTATGCCCCGCTGCTGTTTCAGCCATCAAAGCGCTGCATCAACAATACATTACAAGCTGATCACTGTCGGAAGTTAAATCCTCTGCTGTGAATAATGCTTGTGTATTTGTGTGGTGCTTTGGTGAGATTAAAGTCTTTTGCTGATTCTGTCTGACAATGCTTAAATAAATAGTTGCAATAAAAGTTTTAAACTGTTTGTCGTCGCAAACTATTTGAGTACCCGCGTCATTATCTTGCAGTTCTGCGCTTTTGAATGCTCAGCGAGACTTTGAAGTGCTCTGATAACAGTGGCATGTCATTCTGCATTCAGGATGTGCATAAACGGTTTTGTGCTGCTCTGTATTGGAGCCTTTCTTATTTCTTACTCCTCTTTGATAGTTTTGAGCAATAAGATGTTATGTAAAGGAAAAATGTCAAGCGGTTGTTATCGCACAATAAACCCCGACAGGGTGATCAAGACCCTGACGCGAAGTGGAGGATTTTTGCATTACCCTGAAGGGGTTTATTTTGCGATAACAACTGGCTGATTGTACACTGTCCCACTTATTACATGGCTATTAACCAAATAAATAAGTACATGGACATATATTGTGCTCAATGGACACTTTTGTGCTCAAGATGGTGCCGAGTATGGCTGCTGCGTTGCGAGCTCCGACACAACACTGTAGTTTATTGGTTTTTTTTTGTTTATCCAGTGCTGGTCGGAACAATCAGACTCTATGCTACAAGACTGTTTTTATCACGCGGACTGGGAGATGTTACGGTCCGCCTCTGATGACGACATCGAGGTAGAGGACGTTGTTCTGACCAAAACAATACGGATCCACCCCAACCAGAAACCATGTGTTAACGGCGATGTCTGCACGACACTTAATGTGCGGACCTCCACTTTTAATTCCGGGAACACGGAGGAGCATAAACAAGCCAGTTATGCCCTCCGTAACCCTATCAGAGCAGCCAAATGCCAGTACAGGCACAAAATTGAAGGACAGTTGAACACCGCCAACTCTAGAAGTATTTGGCAGGGAATTAACATCATCACGGACTACAAAGGGAATAAAAACTCTGTCGTGAACACCACTGCCTCTCTCCTGGATGAGTTTAATACATTTTATGCTCGTTTCGAGGACAATAACACCGCCCTCGTGGAGAGAGCACTCGTGGCACACGCTACAGAGATTAGTTCACTCTCTGTCTCTGTTGCGGCTGTAACCCGATCCTTCTGTTGGGTGAACATCCGTAAAGCCGTGGGTCCAGATGGCATTCCGGGCCGTGTCATCAGAGCGTACGAGAACCAACAGGGCTGGTGTTTTTACGGACATTTTCAACCTGTCCCTCTCCCTGTCTGTAGTCCCCACATGCTTCAAAATGTCCACCATTGTGCCTGTACAAAAGCAATCAAAAAGCACTTGTTTAAATGACTGGCGTACTGTTGCTCTGATCCCCATCATCAGCAAATGCTTTGAGAGGCTAATCAGAGATCACATCTGCTCTGTGCTGCCCACCTCTCTGGACCCATTGCAGATTACCTACCGCAACAACTGCTCCACTGTTGATGCCATTGCATCTATAATACACACTGCTCTCTCCCACCTGGAAAAAAGGAACACGTATGTGAGAATGCTGTTTGTAGACTACACCTCAGCATTCAACACCCTAGTGCCCTCCAAGCTTGATGTGAAACTCCGGGCTCTGGGCTTAAACAGTTTGCTGTGCAGCTTGATTCTGGACTTCCTGTCAGGCACACGTCAGGTGGTTAGAATGGGCAGGAATATCTCCTCACCACTGACCCTCAACACTGGGCTGTGTTCTCAGCCCACTGCTGTATTCCCTGTACACACATGACTGTGTGGCAACACATGGCTCCAATGCCATCATTAAGTTTGCTGACGATATGACGGTGGTAGGTCTGATCACTGACAATGATGAAACCGAGAGGAGGTGCACACTCTGACACACTGGTGTCAGGAGCACAACCTCTCCTTCAACGTCAGTAAAACCAAGGAGCTTATATTGGACTTCAGGAGGAAAGACAGAGAACACAGCCCCATCACCATTAATGGAGCAACGGTGGAGAGAGTCAGCAGCTTCAAGTTCCTTGGTGTTCACATGGTCTGTCCACACTGAGGCCGTTGTGAAGAAGGGTCACCAGCACCTCTTCTTCCTGAGACGGCTGAGGAAGTTTGGAATGAACCATCACATCCTCACACGGTTCTACACCAGCACTGTAGAGAGCATCCTGACTGGCTGCATCACCGCCTGGTACGGCATTAGCACCGCCCACAAACACAAAGCCCTGAAAAGGGCATCATCGGAGGTGAGCTTCCCTCCCTCCTGGACATATATAACAGGCGGTGTGTGAACAAAGCTCGGAGATCATCAGAGACTCCAGCCACCCGAGTCTAGTGCTGCTCTCACTGCTACATCAGGCAGGCGGTATCGCAGCATCAGGACCTGCACCAGTCGTCTACATGACAGCTTCTTCCCCCAAGCAATCAGACTTTTGAACACTTGATCTCTCATAATCAATAATCAGCACTGCACTTTATTAATCTTATATCTCACACTGGACTGTCATAATTATATTCTCCACAATACAACTACTGCATATATATTTTATATACTCTTATTTTTTATTTTTATTGTATGTGTATTCTATATTGTGTGTATTGTTTACTGTACATTGTATATTATTATTGTGTTGTGTAAGTATGTTGTTTATTGTAAATTGGTGTATGTCTTGTCACTGTCATTACTGCAATGTTGCTCGGAACTGCACAAAAGACTTTCACCTACTGTTGCACTTGTGTACATGGTAGTGTGACAATAAAGTGATTTGATTTGATTGATTTGATTTGATATAACATCTATTTGCATTGAAATTATGTAATTTGAGAAGAAAAGAAATCGCTGAACAGCTGGAATCAACCTCCGGTTTGTTGTTGGATTTCTGTTGGTATTTACTTTGTAAAAATGCCCATCTGACTCCTCATTATCCTATTAAAAGACTATTTGCCAAATAAATAATTAAATGCACATGAAACATTGATTTGAGTTGAAATAATTTTACTAGCTTACTTGTAGAGATGTACAGTGATCCAATATGCAGGAGGGACGGCTTGCAGAACCCAGATGAACGGTCTGATACGTGGATGTGCGGTTGTTACATAGCAATATCAGGCTGCTGGATGGCACCATCGACCAATTAGAATCAATCAGATAAGAGTCATGTGAACATAATGGATCCTAATTATACGTTCTTTAACACTGACTAGTTGACTAGTCATTCAAACAACCAATCGACTTGTCGATTATGACAACTGGTAGTTTTTCACATCCCTAGTTTTAAGAAGGCCCCACAGAAACCAGAACAGAAGGAACAAAATGTTGGCTTGCGGTTTATCTAGCGTCGAATCTTTGCTGGGTGCAGAACAATCAAGAATCATGTGTATCAATGTAACAGTCACACAAAGTGTTCTTTGCAGCCTGAACTTCCTCACAACATTGAATCTTTGAAACCAACACAGGTGTTTCAAAATGTTTTTTTGAAACTTGAAGGTCTTGAAGTGCCAGTCCAGCTCGAGATGCTGAAGGAACAGCAAGACAGCAGTGCAACAGTCAAAGACGTCAGTCCAGCATGTTTACATAGGAAAACAATGGAAAAACAGAGCAGATGCATGCTAAATACATGTTCGGTGTGAATGGCCCCTAACTCGTCTGTTCGCGAGAACGTGTGCGAAAAACATTAACTAGGCTTTTTTAAGTAATTGTAAACCCGACCCGAACCGAAAGTCATACTTGAAAAGCTGACGATAAACCTGGCGGTTTCTCGGATCTTGTCAGGCCCGAGTTTGGGTTGCAGACCTCTAATCTTTATCTTTTTTTTCTCTTTCTCAAATGCAATTTAGAAAAATAGAAAAGTTCTCCCAAAAATGTCACCTCATGTTGTCATAACACATATGACTTTTCCTACTTTCTTCAGTTGAACAAAAAAGGAGTTGTTAGACAAAATGTTCACACTGCTCTTTTCCATACAATGAAAATCAGTGAAGACTGGTAGCGATAGCTTAGCATTATGGAAATCGAAAGGCCAAAGTATACTTCGGTTTTGTGCAGTATACTTAAATTGTGTTGTATTTTGCGCAGTATATATAAATCTCATTGTCAGCACTGTATGCACGGGCTGTCCACGTGCAACCTAGTTTTACAAGACTCCCAGACAGTCATTGCGTGTTTGTGCGTCAGTGGTGCATGTGCCTGCCATTGATAAAAGAATATCACAAAGCATTCAGTTGTTTTAGTACCATTAGACAAAATATAAAAAGATATGCTAATGTTTTTCTTTTTTTTATGTATCATTTTTAATACATTAGGCTTTAATGGTCATTATCCTGCTGAGGCCCAGCAATTCATTACTGTGCTGGACATTTGTTATTAAGTTTTTTTTTAAGCCCATACATGCTACAGTGGTAAATCTTGGGGCATTATCAGAGGACTCTCTGGGATTTTCAGAGATACCAAATGTTTGATAGTTTGCCCATGACAACTTCCTTATAAATCTATAGGTCTATAAATATGGATTGAAATGTTTCATAGTACAAATACAATATGAATAAAATAAAATAAAAATTGCATACATTTTTTTTATCATGTAATTTATGCACCAAAAACTATATTGACATTTAAAAAAAGGAAATTCTAAAACTTTTTTCGCTGGGTCTCAGGAACTTATGGTAAGATGACATCATAATAGATTGTTATGTAAAATAATGAGATCTTTATAATGACAGAGCAGGCTGCATATATTAAAATACACAGAAATATAAATTCACACTTTAAACATATCTTCACAGCTCTGTGATTTTTTTTTTTTGATTTTTTTTTAATTTTTCTTTTTTTTTTTTTTTTTTTTATAGTGGGCATGAATTTAATGTAATGTTGATTGAGAGATATACATGTGAAACTTACATACCATAATTAAAAAAAAATTTTTTTTTCTTTTCAGCTTGAACAGAAAGTGAGACAAGTGGCGTCAACCGTTATGTATCATATTTGACACACACTGCATTACAGGGTTAAGTCATACATTTTTCTCAAGAAATTTTTGCTTTCCACCATAGCACTCATATTTCATTTGCACTTCTTCATTTTCAAACTTGAAAAACGTGCAACACGATCGGTTTTGACATAAGTGACAACTAATTGCGTTCAGAATCATTAAGATCAAACCTGGCGTCTTCACACGTCATGTAAACCGCAAACAAGATTTGAAAGCTTTGACTCAAGGGAAAGAAGATGGAAGCTTCTATCCCGATTGACTTTCATTGAATGGAAAAGAGCATCATGGGCATTCTATCTAACATTCTCTTTTTGTGTTCCACGGGAAAATATATCTGTAAATCATAAGTGTTTCAGAACGAAATGAGGGAGCAAATTACTTTTCTTTTTTGATTGAACTGATACTTAAAAAATGGTTTACATTGCAGTGTCTTCAAATAAGGCCTTCTATAGTTTGAGATTGTGTAGAGTTAAATACCTTATAGCTATAACCCAGTAATGTAAAATAATTAATTTGGCAATAATCATAAATTGAGCATTAATCTCTCAAGGTCACCGTGGAAGGATTTGAGCCCCTACTGCAGTTTGCCTACACTGCAAAGCTTCACTTCACTAAAGAAAATATCCTGGAGATACACAGATGTGCAGAATTCCTGGGATTTCACAACCTTGACAAAGCCTGCTTCGAGTTCCTTGTCCCCAAGCTGTCTGATGGTAGTAAAACCTCACAAAAAGTTAAGAACAAAGGCAAGATTCAAGGTTCCTGTGATAAACCCCAACCCCCCTGTGGAAACCGCAGACCTATCGATGACCAAAACCCGGAAATGGGAAAAGATAATGCACCTCAGTCGGCAGAAAATGAAGTTGAACCAACTTCATGTGCAACACCCTCTACAGAATATCCAATAAATTGTCCCTCTATCTCAAATGTCAAAGAAGTACAGCTAGATATATCCCCTCTTTATGCAAAAAGCACTTCAAACAACGTTGGTGATGGTCAAGAGCAGTTTTGCCTCCAGAACTGTGGTCCACAGTTGCCTTCGTCTTCTGAGGCAGTCAATGAAGTTTGTCCATTCCTGTCCCTTTCAGGCACCAGTGAAAATGAGAAAATGCATTCTGCTACAGCTGGCTGTGGCGGAGACATTTTAGCAATGGAGGATGAGTTTCAGACAGAGCTTGCAGTGGATGTCCATTGTGTTTCTACTGAAAAATCTTCTGACAAAGTCCTGAACATCAATATAACTAAGGGACACTTTGACCAACATGAAAGTTCTCTGATTCCACAGACTGAATGTCGCCATTTGTGTCCTCTAAATTCAACAGAATCCAGCATGGTTTTGGACAGCATTGATAGTACTGGTAACCTAAGCAACATTGGAACCAACATCAACCAAGTCTTTGATTCCAACGAACAAACATTCCCCGATCTGGCCCCTAAAGATTGCTACACTGAACGGAGCACAGTGGAAAGGGAAGTGGCCGAGCATCTCGCAAAAGGCTTTTGGTCTGATTTGAGCTCCACATTAACCGAGCCGCTTCCTCTGGACTCTATTGAACAGTCAGCTGCAGGAAATAGCTCAGACTTCCACTGGTTGAAGCATTTGGATCTGGGTGCTGCACCTGATGACTGTCCCTTTCTGAGGGACCTGAGCTCCAATGAGCAACAGAGCTCTAGAGAGGACAACTTGTCCAAAGAGGACACAAGGGACAGTCCCAGCATGTCCCCCATTATCTCTATGGAGAACTCGGAGTGTGAATCGGATGGAGACAGTGAGCAATGTGCTAGCAATGATCAGGTGCAGGAGGTATGTTAACACTCATCAAGTGCTGAATGGAATGATGCCAGTTAAAGGGACTTTCTGTATTCTGCAGAACACAAATTATGAGTTTTAGAAGAATATTTCAGCTCTGTAGGTCCATAGAATGAAAGTGGATAGGTGCCAAAATGTTGACGCTCCAAAAAGCACAAAAAGGCATCATAAAAGAAATCCATATGACTTGTGTTTTAATCCATATTTTCAGAAGTGATATGATAGTTGTGGGAGAGAAATGGATCAATATTTAAGTCCTTTTTTTGCTTGAAATTCTTCTCCCTGCCCAGTAGGGGGCAACATGCACGAAGAATGTGAATCACCCAAAACACAAGAAAAAGAATTTAAAAGTGATCTGTTTCTCACCCACGCCATCATTTCACTTCTGAAGATATATATTTAACCACTGGAGTCTCATGGATTACTTTTATGCTGACTTATGTAAGTTTTGGAGCTTCAAAAATTTGGCACCTATTCACTTGCATTATATGGTCCAAAAGAGCTGAGAAATTCTTCTAAAAATCTTAATTTGAGTTAATTATGAGAGAATTTAGATTTTTGGGTTAACTATTCTTTTAAGTGTGTAGTTGTGACCCTAGTGGCACCAAAAGGAATTACAACAAAAAATATTGTTTCCAGATAGAAAAATAAAAAATTCCTGGCCTCTGTGGTCTTTGTATGTTTGGAAAGAGTCATCAGTGGTGCTTGCTATAGAGAGTGACAGTGCTCGCCTACTTTTTTTAGCCGTCTTAGTTCTAGAAGTATTTTTTCCATTAAATGTTTCATTAAACAAGTTCTAAGCCTGTGAACTATGAACTAAACTAACCAGCTCAGAGGCGAATCACATTATTATGAACTTTGATTTATAGCTAAAAAAGTTTTTGAATATCGGACGTAATGAGGGTATGAACTACAATTCCATCAAGCATTGCTAACTGATGCTAACGATGGAAACATATACAATTATTGATTTAAAATGGTTAATTATAAGTATAGAAACAAGATTTTAAATGTTTTGCAAAATATTCAGATATATGCAAATCCCCAGTGGAAAAAAAATGAATGGGATTTTTATTTCCGGACCCTGACTGTTGGGCTCTATTACTGTTGCTTATACTTAAACCATCTTCACACTAAGTCATTGTCATTTGAAAAAGCTGCATTTGATTTTGCCTAATTATGCCTCTCATCCACATTGGAATGTCTTTTTCCTCCAGGGAAAATGGAGACTTTCAAAAACACTCTTTATTACTGCATACTATGAAAAACAGTGGTATTAGAAAACTAAATTGGAGTTTCCAAACATAAACAGATAAGTGTGGACGTGGTTTTAGACAGCCTTAATCATTAAACATCAACGCGTATCTCACCCCAGACAGTTTGTGCTGCGGACAAACAGTAACTGACACGTCAAATGGTTCAGCTTGTTGAGGAGAGGTGTATTATTAATTTTATAAGCAATTAGATTTATAATATTGACCTATTGGACAATAAAACAGATGCACAAACTTACATTGAAGGAGGGACGCAATGCATATCTAGAGATCAGAATATTACAGAGACTTTAGTGTGGACTCATTTGACTTGGGCCAGTACGCAACCATCCAGAACACCCTGGAAAACACCTAGCAACCACCTAGGACACCCTAGCAACCACATAGCAAGATGCTGGCAACCACTCAGAACACCTTAGCAACCATATACTGTTGTAACATCCTGGTAACTGCCCACAACACCTCAGCATCATGGTGGCAAGTGGTGCACAAATGAGCAAAACCCACACGTTCTTCAGAAAATGTAAACATTCGGACATACTTTAGTTTTTGGTGCTAGTAGGGTAACAGAAATTCCTTCAACTTTATTTCTTACTTGATATTGATTGAGATTCCTCGACATGCTTCAGGTTAAAGTTTCAGTGAAAATATCAGTCTCTAAGCAAACACTAGACTGAGAATAGCTGGATTCCTCCATTATGCAGTGTTGACATCTTGGTTTTCTTCCCAGGTGGATTTGCCATTCCCTGTGGAACAAATTTCCAGCATGAGCAGGAGAGCATTCTTGCAGATGTTGAAAGAGCAGCAACTGACCCCGGAACAGCTGGAATTTGTTCAGGATGTGAGACGACGCAGTAAGAACCGTGTGGCTGCACAGCGCTGCCGCAAAAGGAAACTAGACTGTATCTACAGGCTTGAGGGAGAGATCAAAAGACTGGTAAATGTGTTTGTTATATGATGGGTTATGTGAAATTTTTTTGAACGCATTCAACAAGAGATTTCACCAATAGTTGGGTTGGGAACCGAGAGCTGGTTCTTACTCAGAACCGGTTCTGAATTATATTCTTGAATGTTTTTCTTGACATTCAGTTACGTTAGCTGTTCTTGAACGTAGATTCTTGCACTAATATGGACAGAACACCATACTTAAATACAGTGCAATCCTAAAATGGATCTTCTTATGTTTTCATGTTTATCAGAGGAGCGAGAAGGAGAAGTTGCTGCAAGATCGCAACCAGCTCAAGCTCAGCTTGGAGGAGATGCGTCAAAACCTCTCAGACCTGTGCCAGAGCCTCTCCAAGGACCCCTCGCCGCAGTCCGAGCAGCTGCAAGCCCTGTCCAAGTACCTCTCCTCTGATGGTCCCACCTCCGTCCTACTCACCCCCATTGCCTCCCCCAACCTGGCTGGTCCAGACCGGGAAACCCATGCAGACACCTGCCTGGAGGGCTTTATAGCAGAGGAAGTTCTGGACACTTGTTCTCAAGAAGAAACCATAGCACTCAGGTCCTCCACTGCCTTGCTCCAAGACAACATGCAAAGCACTGTTACAGATCCGGAGCCATGTTTCAGAATGGAGTAAAGCACTTTGTGACTGGTCTGATATTTCATTTTTACTCAGGAGCTTACCTTTCTGCAACGATCAGTTACTATTTTGAGCATGATCTTCTAATAAGCACTTTCATAATGTTTTATTTCATATATGGATATGAATAATTTTGCACTTTTATCAGGAGTTTCATATGGAAATGCTTGGCGTTTCATCCCTTGTTTGATGTTATGCTGTGGATCCATAATGGCTACGTTCACATAGTCAGTGTTTACTTACAGGTGTGAATCTCAGATCTTTCTGTACATACAAGAGCTTACAGGCGCTTATCGAAAACTGACTGTACAAACAAATAACTAAAGTCAAGCCCATTTTCGATACCCACAATAAGCTGTGAATAAAACCTGTAACCATAGAGACAAAAATGATGACTTCCACAACTTCAAAAAGTCTTTTAACAATTGACACAACGTTATTTAATAAACCAGTCCAACCAATGAACCCGTTTATGCATCAAATCTAATTTGATGGAAAATGGCTTTGAATTAGGGTGGGGTATTATGGCCACAAAAATGATATTTTTCAGCCTATTTTTCATACATTTTTATATTTTCAGCCTTTTGATGATATTCAACATATACTGTATCTTGATGGTGATGTCTGGTTCAATCAGAGGAATTATCATATCAACCAACCAATCGTTGTAGCTAAGGAGATTCAAAATGTTTAATGCGATAAGTAAAAATGTAGTTTACTAAATGAACTTAGAGTAGTTAATTATTTCCATTTATATTCAACAAAATACAACAATATTTTTATTGTGCTACATTAAATAATAATTTAGCTACATATATTTTTAATAACATTTTTGGGGGGAATAAACAGTGTTGAAAAGTTACTTCACTCACTTATTTCTTAGAACCTAGTTGAAGATTGTTATAATACTGCATTATGATTAATTAATTAAGTTAATTAATTATCATTAATATTATTGAGGATTATTTTTGATTTATGCAAAAGTAATGTATTTCCATTGTATTAATTTCACCTGGAGCTTTTATTTATTTGCATCTCCACCTTTTGTGATTGTGTTATATTTTAAGATTTGTGTAATAACATGTGGCAGTGATGAATGTTTGGAATTGCGCAAATGTGTGAACCTGCCACTCTTCACTTTCACAGTGAAGGCGAATCGCTCTGACACTGCCGAAAACGGCGTATCGCAAACCCTGCGCATGCACACAGAACACCACGTCCTCTGTTCACTCTGAAGCGCACACAGACCATGTATTTATTTCATTAAATCTCAACCTTTTGCAGTTTAATAATCACATATGACCATATCATAATTTTTATGTTATGTTATATCGCCAGCGAAATCATTGTGATAATATTGTAAATATTCAATATATATCTCACAGCCCTACTTTGAGTGTTTTTTTTTAGCTTGCAACTGAGTGCAGCATTTGGGACAAAACTTTTGGAAGAAAGCAACTGGATCCAAAGCCTTCAGGTATAACATACCTTATGTCTCTGTTTCTATGAGTTACTGGGCCCAACATGAAATAATACAACACACTAGCCAAACTCACGTTTGAACATACAGGAACTGTATGTAGCACTCTAAAACAGGACTGACGACCGTATTGTGCATCTGTGTGAACGTAGCCAATATGCCTGTTTTGTACCAAATCCTAGCATTATCCTAGTATTACTCAATTCATTTACTCTGCCAAAACGGACAATCATTGTAATTCCCTTGATTATGTTATTGCATCGTGATTATGCTCTTGTATGTAAAGCATATAACCAACTACATTCCAGTTTAGCATAATCTGTCTTTAGCATAACTGGCATGGACATTGTATATTGAATATGCATCTCTTTTTTTTCAGTTTTTAATATATGCATATGTCTTTTGTTACATTGTTACACATTTAAATACTGTAGCTACTGTGCATGTTTACATGCATAATATATAGGGTTTGTCTAAAGTACATGGAAGCTGCAGTCATAGTCTCGAAGGTAAGAATAATGAACTATCAGTTTGTTTATTTGTAATTCTTTTTATTAATTTTTATTCGAATGTCTCACAATAATCCATCATTCCCTTATTCTATTTGAAAATGTTTAGATAGTGTTAGTTTTTGCTTAAGTCTAGTGAGTTAGAAATTGACCTAGAAAGGTCTGTTTAAAATGACTTTTGAAATCAACATGTAATCAACATCAACCCTATATACTTTATTAACATTCCTGGTATTACTGTGCACATTATTCCAAAGAAAACACGTTTGTAATGTATGCATAATATTTCATCAAAATTCTATTTCTGTTGACATTACCTGTTTGGTAATGTTAACCAATAGCCAAATGGCTGTTTAAGTATTACTACATCAAATTTGCATTTAGGTCTCCATTCTGGATCCAATCAATTACTGATGGATTATATCAAGTCTTTGCCTACATTTTTTTTTACTTTGAAAATTCTGTGTCATATAACAGAAGTAAAATGGTTTGTGAATGCCGTTTCATGTTGACTTTTCATTCAAAATCACTTTAACACACTTCTTAGTCCAAAGATTTTACCTGGTTGTTGTTAATGTCCTCTGAAATGTTCTATTTTTACTGTTATGTGCCTTTGCTATAGCCCTGTATTCAAAATATTGTAATGTAATCCTAGAACGCACTGTGTAATTCACTTAATTGATTCAGATGTAGCAAATAATAATTGCAAATAAAATAAGCCAGTAATAACATGTTTTTACTAAATGTGTTAACATATAAAAATCAGTTAATTAGGCCTTTCTGTTTCATAACTATTGTTTATCAATGCAAAGTACAGTACTCATTAGTTTGTTGTTTAATATTGCAAGCACAAATACTGCTGAAAAATAAAACATTTTAAAATGTAATTTAGTCCATCCTGATAAGTGTTTGCAAAATGGAATTCATGAAAAAATTTGATATCAGCAAAACTAATTTGCCACACTATATATATATACCTGTATGTATGTGTGTGTGTGTGTGTGTGTGTGTGTGTATATATATATATATATATATATATATATATATATATATATATATATATATGTACATTTCTGGAGAAAATGTGAGCAATGCTCGCCAGTAATGATTAAGGTTTTTATGATTCCGTATACACCTGATTAGTGCTGACCACTTGTGATCGGATCACCCGAAACACATCTTAGGTTGCTAGGATGTTCTAGATGGTTAATCGGACCAGGTTCAGAAATGTTCTTTTCCGTTAGGGGGTAATATTGGCATTTGTTCGCTTTATAAGGGATTTTTTACTTTGATGTCAAATCCTTCAGTTTAATCAATGAATTCAATTTGAATAATAAGATATTGGAGGCTGTTACAAATAAAATTAAATCAATTTCACCCAATATTTGTAGGGCTGGGTGTTGACATTGATTTCCCAATTTAATTTGACTCAATTTAATTAGTTTAAATCAAAATCTATAAAAAAATAACATCCATCCCTGCTGCACTTTTGGCCTCTAGCAGGTAAGGAGGCTTTTTCAAACAATAAGCAGGATGAAAGTTTTTCTCTAAAACAGTTTATTTTGAATGAGAGGAGTGAACAGTCACAGAATTTAGCGTGGGAGCTTGACACCGAACTGATGCAGAGCGGGAGAAGCCTGTGTGTCGATCATGCGAGGATCCTCCACTGACTCCACAACATCTGCATGATGTCTCTGCCGCTGCAAATAATATTCAGTGAAAATTCAAATGAAGACTGCGATGATTGACTTGTTGTTTGTGTGTCCTCTGTGGTTGCTAGGACATTGCTAGGTGGTGGTTAAGGTGTATAAGTGGTTCTTAGTGACTTGTGGTTGCTTGAGTGTCCTCAATGGTTGCTAGGTGGTTGCCAGGGTGCTATGGATGGCTGCTTGGATGTTGCAATGTGTTAGTTAAGGGGTTCTAAGTGATTTTTGTGACTTGCATGTGCTTGGGTATCCTTGGTGGTTGCTAGGACATTAATAGGTGGTTTCTAGAGTGTTCTAGGTGGTTTGTCTGGACGTTGCTATGTGGTTGTTAAGGTGTTCTAAGTGGTTCTTATTGACTTGCGGTTGCTTGGGTGCCCTCGTGGTTTAATAACCTAATGGATGTTGCTAGGGTACTCTTAATGGTTGCTAGGTTTTTGTTATGTGGTTGTTAAAGTGTACTCAGTGGTTGCCAGGACATTGCTAGAGTGTTCTGGATAGTTTCTGCTAGGCATTGCGATGTAAGGTGTTCTAAGTGGTTCATAGTCACTTATGGTTGCTTGAGTGTTCTCGGTGGTTGCTAGGGTGCTCTGGATGGTTGCTAGGATGGTTCTACTTGGCTGTTAAGGTGTTCCAAGTGGTTTTTAGTGACTTGCATATGCTTGAATGTACTCTGTGGTTGCTAAGACGTTGCTAGGTGGTTGCCAGGGTGCTTTTGATGGTTGCTAGGGTGTTTTATGTTGTTTTTAAGGTGTCCTCAGTGGTTGCTAGGTGGTTTCTAGGGTGTTCTAGGTGGTTGCTAAGACATTGCTATGTGGTTGTTTAAGTGTTCTAGGTGGTTTTAAGTGACTGGTGGTTGCTAGGATGTCCTTGGTGGCTGCTAGGGTGCTCTGGATGGTTGCTAGGATGTTGCTATATGGTTGTTAATGTGTTCTAAGTGTTCTTTTATGTACTCATGTGCATGGTTGTCCTTGGTGGTTGCTAGGGTGTCCATGGTGGTTGCTAGGATTTTGCTGGGGTGTTAGGTGGTTGCTAAGACATTGCTATTGCTAATATTGCTATTGATATTGCCATCCTTGGTGTTTGCTATGAAATTGCTAGGTGGTTGCTAGTGTGTTCTGGATGACTGCTAGGACGTTGCTATATGATATTTTAGTAAGGTATTTTGTGGGGTTATTAGTGACTTGCAGTTGCTTGGGTGTCCTCTGTGGTTGCTAGGATATTGATAGGTGGTTTTTAAGGTGTTCTAAGTGCTTCTTATTGACTTGTGACTGCTTTGGTGTCCTCTGTGATTTCAAGAACATTGCTAGGTGGCTGCTATGGTGTTTTGGTTATGTTATGATGGTTGCTAGGATGTTGTTATGTGGTTGTTAAGTGTTATAAATGTTTTTTAGTGACTTGCATTTGCCTGGGTGTCCTTGGTGTTTGCTAGGTGGTTGCTAGGGTGTTTTATGTGGTTGGCGCACTCCCAAGTCTCTATTTATAGCCACTTGTAACATGCAGGGGCCCCACACTTTTAATGGGATAGTTCAACCCCCAGAAAATTCTGTCATGATTTACTCATCCTCGTGTCATGCCAAATTATATGACTTTGTTTGTAAGGCAAAATGTTCAAGCTCAGTCACCATTTACTTTAACTGTATTGTTTTTTTTTTGTTTTTTTTAAAGAAAAACTAAGGAAAGTGAATGGTGACTAAGTCTAACATTCTGCACAACATCTCTTTTTGTGTTCCATGGATGAAAAGAAGTCATACATATTTGGAACAACATAAGAGTGAGTTAATGATATTAATGATATTTGTGTGAACTATTCCTTTTACAATATACACACCATTTTCTGTTCAGACAGTACAGGGCAAAGGATATCTTTTTTGTTTTGAAACATTTTGTTTTGAAAGCCCCTGTTGTAGTAACGCATATAATTGAGTGAGATATTAAGGTCATGGCAAGGTAGTATAAACACAGGGATTTCACCATGTTTTTCGTAGCACTTGTATTCAACTTATTTGAAAGCTTTTTTAGATAATATCTAACTTCAGTTTGCCCTCCTGCACTGAATTTTGAAATAATCCATGGAACACTGGTTGTAATCAAAAGAATTACAGGGTTACAAGGTGCCATCTGCCATTTGCCATTTCAGTGGCCATCATTCTAAATCAAACTGCTAACAATTTGGTACACTTGTTGTCTTCTGAAAGTCTATTGATTGATCCTAATTTTGTTGAAACTAACTAGATTCAGAACACCATTAAAAACTCAATTGTTTATCTTTTAAGTTAGCTTTGAACGGCCAGACAAATTCATAGTTCTAATTGACTTTTCAAGGTGATCTCATTTGTTTACCTCTCCTATGCATACTAAACATCTCCAAATGACTTTTTTTTTTTCATTTAGTTTTCTTCTCAAGTCTTTAATGAGGTGTGCACTTATTCCAGAGGCATAGCCTAAATACATACACTGGCAGGAAGGTATAATCCGCAGTAAGTCTTGTGCATAGTAATCAAAGACTACTGTACCACAACTACAGTAGCTTTTTGATAAAATGCAATGACAAAAAAAATAACTAACTAAATAATAATAATACAAAATACTAATTTCAGGTTGTTGGCATTTCAAGCTGTGCTGTTGGATGGTTTTAAAATTAATTCACTCTCCAACCTGAAAAAACAACAAAAGTGCAATTTGGGAGCAGTCCAAAAATATTCCATGTTAATTGCTCTTGGAAATTAATAATCCTAATAATTAAGTTTCTGGGGATACCGTTATGTAGATGGCAGGTTCCAACAAACTTGAGATGAATGTGTAATATTCCTGCTTTCAAATTAAAGATACAAATTTATATAAATACATTAATATTAATATATAAATAATCACTGGAAAAATATAAATTGATCACTAATGCAATAGTCGTTCCTTAGACACAAAAAGAGACAATCATTTGTGGGAATTTATAGGGATAGTTCATCCAAAGATGAAAATTCTCTCATCATTTACTCACACTCATGCCATCCCAGATGTGTAGGACTTTCTCTAATTCACAAATTAAGATTTTTAGAAGAAAATTTCATCCCTCTAGGTTCATACAATGCAATGAATGGGTGAAAATGGGATGCAAACTTTTGAAGCTCCAAAATCCAAAAATCACAAAGAATACATAAAACTAATCCATAAGACTTAAGTGGTTAAATCCATGTGTTCAGACACAGTATGATATGTGTATGTGAAAAACCGATTAATAATAAAGTAATTTTTTATCACAAATTCTCCTTACTGCCGAGTAGGGGATGATATGGATAAAGAATGTGAATCACCAAAAACACAAGAAGAAGAATGTGAAAGTAAAATAGAGATTGATTGAGCAGGGAGGAGTATTTAAGGTAAAATAAGCACTTACATTTTAATCTGTTTCTCACCCACACCTATCATATCACTTCTTAAGACATGGATTTAACCACTGGTGTCGTATGGAGTACTTATATGTTGCCCTTATGTGGATTTGGAGCTTCAAAATTCTGACACCCATTCACTTGCATTATATGGACCAAAAGAGCTGAAATATTCTTCAAAAATCTTAATTTGTGTTCAGCAGAATAAAGAAAGTCAGACACCTCTTGGATTATTAAATAATCATAATTTACAACATCAATTATAGCTGTAATGTGATGCTTTGGAACAAAATGTGTATTATCACATTTTTGCGTTATGCAAATAAATTGATTTGTAGGCCTATTGGAAGTAATTAGCTTAATTTTAATACATTTGGATGTTTATATTAGTTATGGTCAGGATTGAGAGGATTACTTTTGAAATGTATTCCACTACAGATTACAGAATACATGCTGTAAAATGTCATTTTTAATGTATTCTGTTATATTATTCAAGGTCAGTAAAGTATTCAAAATATTTTGGATTATTTCTTCAGCTTTTTTCACTTATTTTGACTATAAAAACAAATACAAAATACACTTAAAAATAGTTAAAAATACATTCTCTGAAAAACTTAAATTTCTCATTCAGTGTTGTTTCTAAAACAAGATAAATCAAACTGATCTTGTTTTAAGGATTTGTTGATATTTTTACAGGAAAACAATAAAAACATTATAATCAAGAATTAAATTTTTGCTCTAATATTAAAGGTGTTACTAGAAAACATTAAATTATGATCCAACATGAATTTTCTTGATAATAAATATGATCGTGTCTGGTAACATGTGCATGTAAAATGGCTAGAAATAGCATTTTAGCTTAGCGTAATGCTAACAATTTACACAAGGTTTATTTCTATTTCTTCTGCTCCAAACTTACTTCAAACTTACTTCTCTGTCTGCTCGTATGAATGTAACACATCATAAGAAAGTGTTTCACCGCTGTTCAAATGCACTTTGGATCTCATTATTTATATGTATAAATGTTTTCCATCTGAAAGAATAAATATTAAATGAAACAAATGACAATAAAATGCAAAGTAATCTCATCTGTAATCAAAATACTTTTTGAATGTAATTGTAATCTAATTACCAATTATTTAAATGGTAACTGTAGTGGAATGCAGTTACTTATATTTTGTATTTTAAATATGTAATCCCATTACACGTATTCAGTTACTCCCCAATACTAGTTATGGTTGTCCCACAATCTTTTAGTCAATGTAAGATAATTATTTTTCACCCAATTGAAAATATCCTACACTTCAAATTAATTCAAACTTTGTTGTAATGCCCATCCAGAATGAGCACGTTTACATATACAATCTTAAACCAATTATGCTTAAAAAGTAGACAACGTGTGTGGCATTGTGGGAATGTAAATGCCTTAAATGTTTTTTCTTTATCGGGTTTCCTTTATCTGGGTAAGGTCATAAACGGTTTACATCAATTACCTAGATTTAGGTAGGGATGCAGGGACATGTCAGAAATCTGAAATGTCCCGACCAACATTTGGGCAATTTTACCACTTGTTTGTTTGTATCATTTTCTGTAGTTTACGCCAGCAGATTTCATTTGTATTTTAGGTCCAATTGTTGAAATAAATAGATTTTAACAAGCATACTTTCCATGTACACGTTTTCTGTCTAAGTAAAATAAAAAGTTTAGCATGCAACCCAAATGAGGATTCTGCTTTTACGGCCTCTTGAGGAAGACATTTTTTAATTTGAACGACTGTGCCAGAGAAGGGGGTCGATTATTGAAAATGCAATTTCAGATCATCTTATTGTGAGTGTAAATGTATTTAAGGAAAGTGACGTCTCTTCTTATTGCTGTAACAATGTCATATAACATTTTTCTTCCATATTGTGCTGCACTAATGGCTTTAGAAAAAAAAGTGTAATATTTAATTTGGTAGGGCAGAGATATAGGAAATGGGACTTGTTACAAGAGGAAATAATGTTATTTTTCCTATATTACCAGACTGACTTTCTCGCATTTTAGAAAAGCCAAACATATGAATTGTATACTTCTTGTCCCTACAAACTTTCAAACCAAACTTTCGCCCTTGGTTTACAGTAGGATTGTTACATGTAGATGTTTGCCCAGTAAATTTACTGGCTGATCCAATGTGTGCAAGTGTTGTACGCATGTCTATGTTCTGATGTGAAAAGCAGAAAATAACCCAATGATTTTAAGTCACAAGTCTGTTCTTGCATTGACGGATTTTAAAATAAACACATTTTTGGTAGATATGTGGTGTGTATTGTATTGGTGTGTGTGACAAATGATTGATGTTGATCCAGCAGAATAAAATGACCTTAAAATTAAACACATTTAAACAATATTTTGTTGGTTTTGTCTTATATATATATTTTTTTTCTCGACTGTATTAAAGCCTTAATATAGATATAGATAAATAAACTGCATTACGCTTTCCTCATATTTTGTTCTTTTGGAATCTTTTCCTTTAACTTCCCTGCCATCTCGAATTATGGAATACTTATAAACCGTCACCATGATGGTACAGGGGAAAGAGGGACAGGATTAGAAGTTTCATAAAAGCCACTTAAATTAGGAAACAATAAACTCAACCTTTGAGGAAAGAAGTCACCCAAAACACTTGTTTCTTGTGTGCTGTAAATGCAGGTGCACTACGTGGTTTTACCTCATGGGGGCAGAATATAGCCAAGTATTTTATCATACTTCCAGTAAAAGCCCACTTCACTAAGCCCCATAAAAAATGAGAGTAGGCTACATCACGCCACTCAAGGGCCTGGTTTAGATGTTAAATAAAATGCCATTTTCTAAAGCAAAAATATGAGATGTCATTTAATATATAAAGGTAGGCTTGTAAGAACTGGGCAGATGAATTAATAGACTTTGTCTTGAATATTTTGCACTGATTAGATGGATCCCAATATATAATAATATTGACCTAGATATAAGATTTTAAAATGAGTCATAATTCAACAGAAACTCCCAGTACTCCTACATAGACAGCCTACTAATTAATAACACACAGGGTTTGACAGAGGATTTAATTCAAGTGCTTTTTTAAAATTATAAGCTTCACACGTCTGCCTTCAAACCTTCCAGAATTGGGCCCCATTCACTTCCATTGTAAGTGCCTCACTGTAACATCGATTTTGAAATCATTTTTTTGTGGTAATTAACTGTCAATTGAGCTTACTGTAACTTGTAATGAACCCGGAATATTTCTTTAAGATGTAAAGTTATTTAAATTGTCATTTTTTCAGTCGTTTTAGGGTTTGTTGACTACTTCATCATGGCAACAATTTGTAAAATTGGATATAGCTCATTTTACCCAACGTTAGTAAGTGATTTTATCAAACTTAAAACAAGTCAACACACATACTCTTTACATCTTGTGGCTATACTTTTGAAACATTGACTTTTTTAACCTTTGCGGACTGGCCACATTCACTTCCACTGTAAGTGCCTTACTGTAACCTACATTTTTTGCTTCTTTTTTTAAATGAGGGAAAAGTTGAAATACATTTTTTGTGGTAATCAACATTACACCAAAAATGCTGTTGATTGAGCTTAAATTGTATTGAAACTGGAATATTCCATTAATACAAATATTTGGTGTGCTCTATAAATTTTGTTACATAACATGGGACACATAAAATGTCTAAATGTCATTGCTTTAGATACAAAATATCAAACTTGGTGGCATCTGCAAACAAATGATGCTAGACCTTTTTTCAGAACTAACTTCATCAGTTCATCACATTATTGACATTTTCTACAAAGAGTTGATGATCGAAAAGTGCAAATACTTTTGTCTTAATTTTGAACATTGTATCTGTTGTTTTATCATTTGAAACCTAAAAAATGACAATTTTGCTTGAAATTGTATTTGTGCTAATCAAATGCCACTTGGTTTGATATGTTGCTATATTATGCAAAGACATTCGTACATTTTTAAGTGTTGTATAAGTGTCAAAATAATATGGCTAATGTAAGATAAGTTCAAGACATAAGTATGGAATAGCTAAATTGATGAAACTGCATTTGGTCAATATTCAAATTCTTTTAATAAATAATGTTTCTCGAGTGTTCAGAAAGAGCACTAACAAGTGTTTGCATGAAGAAGAAAACAAAGAAAAAGAGTTTGTGCATATTTTACTCTCCCAGTTTCTTTTTTCGTATTTTCGTACAGACGCATACTTTGAAAAAGTCGGATATTTAATGTAAAAGTAACCTCAGACATTTCCCATACAGAAAAAGAACAATAAAGCAAATCAAAAGTTCTTAGAAAAATGTGTTAATTCTATCCAATGCTATAAAGAGGGAAAAAAAAGTGTGAACACTGGAAAGATGTCATAAAAATGTACAGTGAATGTTACGCTTCACCAGAGCTTCAATGTGTCTTATATTTCGTTGCAAACACAAAGGCAATAATGGTGATTGTTGTCTTGACCTTCTCACAGACAAATTATGCTTATTATCTGTTCACAAGCTTATAAAAAGTACTAATAATAACAATGCATTGTGTTTTTCCATCAGATTTACCCAATAAATTAGTATTAATGACAATCAGTAGGGAAATACTTAGTATAGAGAGGCTAAAATGGAATTGCACACATGTAGCATTAAACAGCAATAAGAATTTACTAAATGCTGAAATATACACATTATTTACATTCCCTGTGTCGGGAGAAAACAAACGAACAAACCTCTTTTCTTTACTTACATTAAATAAATGTAAAAGTATGGGACACTTGAAATAGATATTTTTGACATTATTTTCTCATATATATTTATATGGGACCCTATAGTATAGTAACATTATTCCACCAATAATCACTTTAGCAAAGTAATATACAGCAATATTAACAAGGGTCGGTCAGTGAAATAGATATCAAAAGTTCCTTTATCGAAATGAAGTCTTCTATTCAAATGTCAAACAAATGGCTGTTTTGATTGAAATGTTCACAAAGCGAGAACAAAAATTCATTCACACTAGTGATAAAAGACAAAGTCAATTAGGCTCTTCTTTGCATCCTGAGACCGTCTAAACCAATGACGTTTCACAATGACTTTGTGCTTACATTTGATACATTTTCAGTTTTTAAATAATAGCTTGAGGCAAATATTAACAGTGCAAGAATATACAGACGGGTACAACTGAAATAGAAAATAATCTTGCTTCTAATGGTTACAGACCAATTCTCACTTGTGCTTCATCAGGTACCATTTTCCATCAAACAGTTTGTTTTTGGTGGGCATATATTAGAATTGTCCGTGTCCCTTCTTCGTCATCTTCTTCTTTGCATTTCAACACATTTGCACTTTATTACAGAGTGTATACTTCAGAAAACATCCACTTTCACAATTAAAAACTCTGGGTCTCATTCACTAAGAAATGCGTACAGTTGAGTGTTTATGTGCGTAGAAAAGTTTGGACACAAAATTTCAGCAGGGGCATATAATAACTTTGTTCTTACCTGCGTTCATTTGTTGATGACTCCAGAGTATAGTAAATGCATGAGCACACACTTGCAGTTAGTAGTTTACATAAAACACTTCTATAAACTCTCCAAATAATGGCTTTCAACACACACTGTTGTGTACTGCGTTTAGTCATTCTCTACAAATGAACAGAATCTTTATGCCTGAAGCATACTTTATGCAAGTAAATGAAGGCATGAGCACTCGATCAACACATTGCAACTAACGGTCCAACATAGAGTACTTAACGTGCATTCTTGTCTTATTGTGTTGGTTTAACATGATCACACAAGTCAACATGTTGTTTCCAATTGTTTCAGTACCCTAGGATCGGCCACATTATGCCAACTCACCGACTAGCGTCATCTCCTAACAGACAGTTTAGCATCGGCTCCAGTGCGTTAACCTTCCCCTGCGACCGAAAGCATGTTGCATCAGCAGTGTGGGAAACCCGGGTTTTGTATCCTGCGTTTACTAGGATTACCAGGAAATGTGAGCGCAGCGTAGTTCTAGCGGGAAGACTAGCAGCTGTACATCATCACACTATTAGCTGGGTAATTCCTAGCCAAACGCAGGTAAGCCATTGCTTTATTAGTCTGCTCACAATCTATCACATTGCTGTTTCAGTGCGCTAACATGGCAACCTCCACCACCCCACCACCACCAGTTGAGCCCCGTCCCGCACGGGGGTAGGCTCCTCGCCCCTGCCTCCTATCTCCGGCAGGATATGATGGTTCCGAGTACAACTCCCTCGGAACGCCAAAGAGAGACATTACTTTTCTGTTCTACATTCATCAAATAAATGGCATCTTAAACCTCACTCAAGCCTGCGTGTCTTCCCGATAGAAGTAATCACGTTTGCACAATCAGTGATGTTGCATTTTTTCCTCTAACGTTACATTTTTATTCCTCTGGAGGATAGGTGGGTTTGGGTTGGGGGGTGTACGGTTTATAAAATATGCATTCCTCTTCACTGTATTACAGATTGTACAGTTGAAACAACTTGCTTGTACAGTTGTCATAACTCGCATTTGGCGCCCCTCTGTGGACATTACACACAGAAAATGGTGCTCAAAAGTGCCTATACACCCAACAACACTTGCAGTGTTTCAAAATAAGGTAAGCACAGCTGAAAAAGAATCAACCTACTGTTTCCGATTTCACTGTGAGGTCAGTCTGGGTGGTAACAAAACTCAGTACTCAAAACGGCGATAGAGTTCAAAAATGTATGCCATAAACCGAATGTGTTATTATTCAGGAAAGTTGTTATAAATAGAGTGACGCTCAGCATTTTTTTTTCAAATTGTTGCTCCTCTATCAGATTAGTTGACTTGAAAGAGAAAACTCGCTGTAGAAGCAGGCCGTTCACATTAATGACCGTCAAAAGCACCACTTGTGTCAACACTGAGAATGCAACACGTACTTGCATAGTGTTATGAATTGCGGTCTGACACATTTTGGAACGCAATGACGTACAAAACCGTTTACGTCGTTACGCAGAGTATGTTTCATGCTTTAAAGATCTCTCACCTAAAGCACTTTTACCCAAAAGCATGCACAGCAAAATCTTTGAGGAAAGCCAAGCACTGTATCATTCTTTAAACATATTTAACACCGTTTCTATAGGCCTTGATCACACCTGAGCGTCTGCATTATTATGCAGAACATATTTTAGATTTAGTTACTCTAAAATAAGTTAGACTTATTCAGTTCAAACGTACTGTTCCTAATAAAGTGCTCGGTGAGATAATATACACCGATCAGCCACAACATTAAAACCACCTGCCTGATATTGTTTACGTCCACCCACGTGCTGTCAAAAGAGCGCCAACCCGCATCTCAGATAGCAATTCATTATTAGTGAATTCCCCCTCCATGTTTTAAAGCTTGAGGAGTCAGATTTTTATGTATATGGTTTTTACTGTATGTATCAGCTGGTTCAAAATAAATATATCATTAAAATACATTGAAGAGTGAACTTCAACTGAATCATGATTTCTGAGTGAAAACGTTTGCACACGGGTTTCACGCACAAATACAAGCTACGCATGTTTAGTGAATGAGGCCCAGTAAACGGACATACACACACACATACACACAAAAACAATAGACAGGACATAATATTTACATTATACATCTCACATATTCTTGTCTTAAAGCGTAATTATTGGCAAAGCCAAGGTTTTCCGACTTGAGATGAACCACATTTCTTGCCGCTCCCTGGTAATATCTGTAAAAAGGTATATAACAGGCACAGTGAGGGTGGTTGAGAAATCAATATTCAGTGGGAAATTAAGTTAAAAAAGCACAGCAACAAACAATGACAAGCACATGTCTGTATATCTTGGCACTTGGCAAATCAAACAAGTTAGTTTTGAGGGGTGGGATAGGGTTATTTTTGGCCTAAATGGACCTGGTGTTTCAGTTACAAACTCAACAATTTATTATTGTTATTTTTTGTACGACTAGGTTTGAAAAAAGGCAACATACTTCACAGCAGGTGACGTGTCGAATTTGGCCTTAAAGAGATTTGATAACGACTCAAACAGGAGTCGAAGAGACAGTCAAAGAGAGAGCCAGACCAGACTAGTGCTGTGAGGGAGCGGAGAGCTATAACGCCTCCTCTGCTGGCTAGCCGTGTTGCCGTGACAATACTGAACAAAAAAAAAAAAATTAAAAAATACAAAAAATAAACAGAGGTGCTAAATGAAGTACTCTTTCTTTTCCTCTGCATGTGCGTGGTTCCCTTCCGCATTGATGATGGCAGTGTCTGCATCAGGGGCGTCCTCCGCTCCTTTGGCCTCATTCGTTAAGTATGTCCCTGTCCACACAGTCCCACATAGGTCACATAGACACATAAGGTAAACAGTGGACATGTTCAAGCATTTGCACACTCTACACCAGTGGTTCTCAACCTTTTTGACTTCAAGACAAAGACAATATTCTCAAGCCAACTCCCTCAACGAAATTGTGAGAGTGAAATGTGTGCATTTTCATCACAGTGAGAAATACAATGTCAGTTTACATTGCAAACTTGATTTAATGGCATTTTTTAAATAACATTATTTTAAAGGAATTGTTTACCCAAACATAAATTTGGCTATGGTTTTATAGCTATGGCTATAGCTCTTTAGTGCATGTTAAGTGCATGAGAGAAGCTCGTTCACAATAGCGCTGTGTTCCTGCAAGAACTTAAGATGTCTGTATGAGAACTTCCACTGTGAACAAGAGAACTTATATTGCTTGCGCGAGTACATACATTAATCATGGAAAAACGTACATTGTTCACGTGAGGATGTCTGTTGTGCGTGCAAAAACTTGCAATGTTTGCTTTGCAAGCATTTTTCATGCAAGCTCTTGTGTTGTTAAAACCATAACTTGTGTTATTTGTGCAAAAACTTGCAGACACACCAGAACTTCTATTGTTCACGTAAAAATTTGAACTTCACAAGAACGTCTATTGTTTACACAAAAACTTACATTGTACATACAATTAAACTTCCATTGTTCGTACGAGAACTTCCATTGTTCACACGAGAACTTGTTGTACACACGAGAACTTCCATTGTTCGAACGAGAACTTGTTGTACGCACGAGAACTTCCATTGTTCGCACGAGAACTTCCATTGTTCGCACGAGAACTTCCGTTATTCGCACAAGAACTTCCATTGTTCACACGAGAACTTCCGTTGTTCGCACGAGAACTTCCATTGTTCGCACGAGAACTTCCGTTATTCGCACAAGAACTTCCATTGTTCACACGAGAACTTCCGTTGTTCGCACGAGAACTTCCATTGTTCGCACGAGAACTTCCGTTATTTGCACAAGAACTTCCGTTGTTTGCACGAGAACTTCCGTTGTTCGCACGAGAACTTCCGTTGTTCGCACGAGAACTTCCATTGTTCATACGAGAACTTGTGTTGTTCACACAAAAATGTACAATGTTCGTGCGAGAACTTCCATTGTTCACCAACATTTTTTGTTGCTCAAGCGAGAAATTATTGTTCACTAGAGAACTTAAATTGTTTGCGTGAAAACTTGTGTTGTTCCATTGTGTGAACTGTTGTTCATGTAAAAATGCAAACTACACAATAACTTCTGCTGTTTAGACAAGAACTTGCTTTGTTCCAGAGATCTTCCATTGTTCATGTAAAAACTTGAATAGTTCACAAAAGAACTTCCATTGTTTACACAAGAATTTACACAAAAACTTCTATTGTTCAAATGAAAACTTGACATGAAAACGTGAAAGAGAGAACTTCTGTGTGGCAGGGCGGAGGGCGGGGCCGGGTCGTGATGATACACACCCGGTCCCATATCAGGCTAATCAATCCTTTGAGAGGGATAAAGACCGACGGCAGACGGTGGTGCGACGAGAGAGAGATCATTTATGGACATGTCCGCCATGAGTGTGTTTGTCCTTTGTTTTAAGTTTATTATTAAAACCTTATTTATATTGTCAAGCCGGTTCTTGCCTCCTCCTTGCCCGTCAAAATCCCTTTACATTCTGTTATTCAGCAAAGAACCTCTATAGTTTACGCAAGAACTTACACTGTCCAGGCACGAAAACATCCGTTGTTCGTGTGAGACCTTGCATTGTTTTTGCGAGGTTTAAGAGTGAGCCAGTGTAAATGATGACAGAATTTTCATTTTTAGGTGAACTTTTCCTTTAATATAACTTATTTTAAATAATTCTAAGCCATCTTGAGGCCCCCATGTGGACCCCGGCCCCCTGGTTGAGAATCACTGTTCTACACAATAGGTGAGGGGGGCGAGAGAGAGGAAGGAAGCCCTACCTTTATGCCTGGCCAGATAACGGCCCAGGACAATGATGAAGCACAAGGTGATAAAGACCACAACAGCCACCACTCCCCCAATCAGTGCGTGGTCAGGGCTGTGCTGCGTGAGCGCATTAGGATCTGGAGACAGGGAAGCACAGGATGGTTAAAATAATAATAATGTGGAAAGAGTGAAAATAAACACCACTGCAATCGGCAGTATAATTAGCCAATTATGGGTAGGTATGTTAATATCACATGCATACATGCATACATGTCTCATTACTTTCCAACAATTCGCTAAATACAGTGCTAAATGTCTCAGCTTGAACAGGCAGTCATTTATTTCTGATTTAATTTAATTTCTATAACATTTTTTAAGTGAGAAGCAAGTATTTCTGCATCACTGTTCCAGTGTCATTCAAATTCCCAGATTTGTGGAATACATATTTTTACTAGTTTTAAAGCATTTAGACCTTTACAACTTCAATGCAGCCTATGCATCGCTCTCATACCAATTTCTAAACCATTCTGAAGTACCCTCAAACTGTACCCTACTGTAGACTCATGTTTTCATGTGCCACCAAAAAGCTCTAGTCAACCATGTCTACTTCTGATTTTAGGGCCTGTCACAATCTGAAATGTTTTGGATAAAAAATATCTACTTTTTTTCCAAATATAAATCTTTTAATTTATAGCATTTATTTGCAGAAATTGACAACTGGTCAACATAACAAAAAGATGCAGTGTTTTCAGACCTCAAATAGTTCATATTAATTTATAAACAACACAATACAAATGTTTTAACTTAGGAAGATTTCAGAAATCAATATTTGGTGGAATAACCCTGATTTTCAATCACAACTTTCATGTGTCTTGGCATGCTCTCTACCAGTCTTTCACATTACTGTTTGGTGACTTTATGCCACTCCTGATGCAAAAAATCAAGCATCTCGGCTTTGTTTGATGGCTTGATCTGGTGGTTCTCCATCCACACCTTGATTGATCTGGCTGTGTGGCACGGAGCATTGTCCAGCTGGACAAACCAATCCTCAGAGTTGGGGAACATTGTCAGAGCAGAAGAAAGCAAGTTTTCTTCCAGGATTACCTTATACGTTGCTAGTTTCATCCGTCCTTCTCAAAGATTAATCTGCCCGATTCCAACATTACTTCACCCCCAGATCATCGTCGATCCTCCACCTGGTCGTCTAATGGCTACTTTGAGACATTGAGAGGCCTACAAGCCACAGTGTCTCGCACCCACTGGTAAATTTGGTGGAGGATCGGTGATGAACTGGAGGTGCTTCAGCAAAGCTGGAATTGGGCAGATTCATCTTTGTGATGGACACATCAGGGTTATTCCACCAAATATTGATTTCTAAAACATTAATATTGTGTTGTTTATAAATGAGTATTAACTTGTTTTCTTTGCATTATTAGAAGTCTGAAAACACTATCTTTTTGTTATGTTGATTTATTTCTACAAATAAATCCTCTAAGTGACAATATTTTCATTTGGAATTTGGGAGAAATGTTATCAGTACTTTATAGAATAAAACAAAAATGTTCGTTTTACTCAAACACATAACCATAAACAGCACATCCAGAGAAACTGATAATTTTGCAGTGGTCTCTTAATTTTTTTCCAGAGCTGTATACACACAAACACACACACACACAGTATATATATATATATATATATATATATATATATATATATATATATATATATATATATATGACAATTGTACCACTTTTTTCGTAGAAAGATTTAAATTTTTTATATTTTGATTTCTGTTTGTCTTTTGACTTCAGTTTGCTGAGCATAATAGCCTGTTTCAGTTACTGTTAATACAACTTATTACAAATAATAAAATACAATTTATTTAAAAAAAAATTGATTTAATAAAAAATAAACAGTAAGTGCTGCTCTAAGTTAAGCATCACTACTAGTTTGCTAATAGAACAAACCCCTAAATATTCATATTTGATGCACAACTCATCCATATCATTTCTGCCATGGACGTGAGTGATATCTCAAATCCTGTTCAGTGTTGAGGAAAGGTGTGCTGTTAATTTTCTAAGTGAAAATACTGTTCCGATTTTCAAAAAGTGGACGATAATATGGGGAAAAAAAGCATAAAAATGTTAATTATTATTTACTCAACCCCTGATATCCCAGGTGTGTGGGACTTTCATCAAGCTCAGTTGCTCCTTAAAATGCAAGTGGAGGGCGATTTCTCTTTTGAAGCTCCAAAAATCACAGACAGTCAGCATAACGTCATCGATAGGATTCCAGTGGTTAAATGAATGTTTTCTAAAGTGACACGATTGCTTTTGGTGCAAAAAAGATAAAGATTTTTTTTTTTTTACTCTAAATCATGCTTCTGTTCTGCAGCGGTATGCGTGTATGACGTAATCATTTTGGAATCATGCGAGAACTGAGGCACGTACGATACAGCCGGAAGAGCAGCTCTGTTTACAACTGTGTAGGAGGAACAATTTGATCTGTAATTGTATCTGTGTTTTTACTCACAATGGAGCGTTTGTGTGCTCATCCTGTTTGTCTCAACAGAGAGGAGAAATAGAGATTACTTCTGTATCATGGCAATGCAAATTCATCACAGGAGAGACCACTTGGACTCCACCGACTCATGAAGCGATGGTTTATAGTTAAAAAGTACTTAAATATTTATCTTTTTTTTCACACCAAAGGTGACCATATCACTTTAGAAGACACTAATTTAACCGCTGGAGTCGTATCGATGATGTTTATGCTGACTGTCTGTGATTTTTGGAGCTTCAGAAGAGAAATCTCCATTCACTTGCATTTTAAGGACCTACTAAGCGGAGATATTTTTCTTCAAATGTGTTCTGTTGAAGAAAGAAAGTCACACGCACCTCAGATATCATGAGGGTGAATAAATAATGAGAGAATTGTAATTTTTTTGGTGAACTATCCCTTTAAACCTCTAGGGTCGAGAATATCATAGAGAATTGCTTTTGGGCTCTTTTGACTTGGCCCAGTAAGTGATCACCTAGCAACGCCCTTGCAATCACAAAGAACACTCTGGCGTCGTGGCGCCATGTTTTGCACAGACAAACACCTATCACATTTTCTTAAAAAAAAAATAATTATAATCTCAGCCTGATCTCCTTAACCTTATGACTGTGGCAAAAGTTTTGCACAGTGATATTACATGGATCCTTACACGTATCTCGGCAGTTCTGAGGTGAAATGTCCATTGTGTCCAAACGCGAGTCCTGAACAGATGAGTTTTAAATCAACAAATCATACCTCACTACCTCCCTACCCTAAACCTTAAACCTAAACCTAACAAATAGTGTCATAAAAGCAAACGTGACATGAAAAATGCAATTGCTGAAGCAACTACGTAATTTTTTGGCACCTCATTCGGTTCAAGTGTTGACTTGCACACTAACCAAAAATACAGATATTGTAATGTGATTCTATGAGACCAGGTTGAAAAATCAATTGAAAAAAAAATAACTCATCTCAAGTGAAAAAAAAAAAATGCAATAGTAGATGGTTTTACTGTTGCTGCTTCACTTGTTTAATTTACCCATAATGCTATTAGTCACGTATCATTCAAAATCATCTAATCTTCAGAAACATAAGCTTTGGAAAGATCTTCCTACATACACTGACATGAACATGATGCTTGGCATAATGAATGAGACATTTAAAAAAAAATTGGAATAGATTTTCTGGTGTGCATAGCTATAATTTAACTAGTCATTATTTTTTTTTTTACATTTTTCAAAATATAACTGCCATTGTGGAATATGACATTTCAATGCAATGAAATCAAGAAATTACACGTGTTTACACCATGTCACATCACAGAAATCCCCGCTATGTCATGCAGCTTTGAGTTCAAGCAACACCAATTCAAAGCCAATGTTCAATACTGACTTTCAATTGGCAGCAGGGGGGCAAAGAATTTATCATTACAAACGAATGCTGAACAGCTACCAAAGACTTGTCACATCTTACACAGCAATGCAAGGACCAAAGTGACTCAATCCTTGGCGATATACAAGTAAAAAAAATGGCAGGGGTTGCAGCAGGCCAATTTGTCTCCTGGGTTTAACTTTAACTTTGAGTGAATGAGCGCAGACTAGGGTGAATTCTGTTTTCTCTAAATTTGTACTGAATAATGGCCATCTAGAGTTATGAGTCTTAAAAAAATAGTTCACTCAAATATAAGCCCTCCCCCTTCTTGCAATTACAATGAATGGAGACAGGAGGTTTCAAGCTTCAAATATAACACTTAAGGACAAAAAAAAAATATCTCACTAAATTTACGTGATCATGGCAATATTTTTGCAAACCAAAATGATGTGCTGTATTACTCGTTTGGCTGCTGTGTTATACAACATATAAATTATGTTGTATTCAGACAAGATTTTTTATATTAATATTAGATGGAGGTTTTAATGAGTAAAACATTAATGAGTAAAATCTCCCTTACCTAAAATTTTTATCTAAACCTAACCAATCATGTTCTAAATGCAAATGAGAGGTGAAATAATAACAGACATCCGTACCCTTAACAAATGCTTAATCCTAACCAATAGTGCACATTTTCTGAAGCGACCATGTCACTTTGTGTCGCTTCTATGACACTTTCATCTCTGCTTCCGTGCTTGGCTGGGCTCGGACCTCAGTCCTCCGAGTCCAATGTCCAATATGGTTGAGCTACTACAAAAGTTAATCACACTTGAATAAATGTATAAATGTAGGTGGGTCTGTTGTTGAAGCATAGTTTTTCAAATTATGAGTAAGTGTTTCATTATCATAACATAGCCTTGTGTGAGTAAAATACTAAGTGTTTATGAAGTCATGATCAGTGTTGCCAACTATTTTCAATGGAAAGTAGCTAAAGTAGCTAAAGCCTGCTTGAAAAGTCACTAAATGTCACTAGATCATAAGCTAATTAACATATTCATGACATCACCACGTCTCATTTGCATTTTGCATAGTGTCCGCCCTTTACATGTGTTTGCTTCTCTGTGCTACCGTACATACTGTAATACCCTATTAATTCCCTATATACAAATGTAGCAAAATGTAAAGTTTTGTCTAAGTGTCTGATTTCAGGGAGTTCAGAAACAGGAATGAACAACCGTCTAAAAATCTCCTGTGATTAAGAGCATGAAAAGAATAAAAATAAACTGTCAAAACTCTTTAAATGTAAAACTAAAGGGGATCAAACAATACATATTTGCGATTGGTCATTAACAACGCTGTTGGCACATGTGCAGCTCATTCACGTCTATGTCAGTCGCCGTGCGGTCAACTGATTGTGTTGCTCTGCCTTCTCGACTGCTTACCTCTCTTTCTGTCAGTCTCACTGAACAGAGTAGACGCAGAGAGTGGTGTGCCTACAAGTCGGGGCAGGAAAGCAAGACCACGCACTCGTGGGGCAGTATTGGCGACGTTCTTCTACGGAAGTAGCTAAGGTTTGTCCAAAAAGTCACTAGATTTGTCGCTAGTCACTTTTTTGAATAAAAGTTGCTAAAGAGGTCTGAAAAGTCGCTAAATCTAGCGACAAAGTCTCTAAGTTGGCAACACTGGTCATAATCAGCCAATGTACTCATGAGTTGTGTGAAAGTGAATAAAATGCACAGATGCTGTAGTGCCTTGCGGCATGAAAAAGTCTGTTTGGAAAAAAGTAGGTATAGTAACATTTATTCTACTGCTTAAAAGTGGTCCAGAAAGGAAGTCGTATAGCTTTGGAACAACATGAGGATGAGTAAATGATGAAAGAATTGTTATTTAGAGTGAACTATCCCTTTGAGTCGCCATTGTAGATAGCCTAGAATGCTAGGCAGATAGCACTGCTTTTGCCTGCCATGTGTTAACCTCACTTGAAGAGCAGTGGACAAAATAGCTGTTGTTTGGTCTGGAGCTACAGTATGGGTGTCCTTTGCCCCTGCTTTGTTCGATATTTCAGTGCTTCTGCGAGGATGTAAACTATAACTATGTGTCTATATTGCACTTCGAGCTTGCTCTCATTAGCTCATAGTGATGAATGACTCTCACCGGTATTGCGCTTGGCAAAGTGACCCTGGGAGATGTGCAAAACAGGGACTTCTGTGCACCCATTTCTAACACTTAAATGAACCCATTTACTTCAGTTAAACTTTGCTTAAAGGCAAAAGAAAAAAAAAAAAATAGGTGTACAAAAAAACAGAAAGATAATACAATAGACAAAGAACAGTAAACTTTCTTTAGAGTTTACAGTAAACTGTTTGAAATAAGGCCATGGAGTATTTGAAATTTGACAGCCTATGGTATCATATTTGACGTACGATCACTCGTACACACAAACGTTCAGGTTATTTTTGAAAAAAAAAAATTGCTAACATATTACTGTTAGGATGCTTTCACACTTGGTTTGATTGCTTGGACCGAACCAGAGTTAGTTTCCTCCCCCCTTCCCCTGTCCCTGCTAATCACTGTTCAAAAAACATCATCAACATGAGCACAAGCGGCAGCTGTTTACCACTGTAACTAGGCAACAACTCAAGGAGACATCAGCTTTGCTGTGCTATTGAAGTATTCAACTCTTTGGATTTACCACCAAAACTTTACATGCAAAAAAATGACAATTATGTTTATGTTTCCAACAATCAGTGCTTAGTGTAATCCAATTACAAAGTAATTACTTACAGTGAAAGTAATTACTTGCAGCCAAAAAGTAATGTAATATGTTACATTTATAAATGCTTATAATCAGAATATGGTTACTGACCTTCAATTACAGTAATTATTTTTAATGACATTATTGGGTTTCTAAAATAAAGTATATTTCTAAAATAAAATGATGTATAATACATTTAAAATGTATTAACTGAGTTAATATGTTCATATGTATGTTTATTCTGTCACAGCTGAAAGGAGTTCAATTAAATAATCAGCAAATAATCTGTTTACAATTTATATATATATATATATATATATATATATATATATATATATATATATATCAGTGGCGGCTTGTCAATAGAGGGCGCTGGGGCGCCGCCCCCATATCAAGTTTCCAGAAATATACATGTACAAAATTAATTATATAAAAATACAAAACTAAAATAGTTTATTCATACGATGTGCCGGCTGGTAGTAAGGAAAGCAGCATTTAATAAAAACTGGCTTTAATCAACTATTTTAGATGTTTTTCAATATGTTTCATGCGGTTTCATGGGCGAGGGACGCCGGACAAATGGATGTCTATGTGAGACTTTAAATTTTCGGGCAGCATGTGACCTGAAGCTGGTCTCTAATTGGTTTCTTAAAGATTCTCCTCCGGGCGCAAGTTGTTGCGTCCCTGGCCAATCAGAATTGGATACATGTTATTTTATCAAATCTGATTGGTTCTCGTCATCTGTCATTCACTTTACGCTAGTTTTTTTTTTTTTTTTTTTTCACTTTACGCTAGTACTGCGAGTGTGAGTGCGCAGGCGACACCACTTCCGACTCCGCCAAAACCTTGCTAGACTGACCAGCATTTTTGTAAAAACAATGGCAGCAGTTAATCCAAATTCTGTAATTTATTTGCAAAAAAACCCTTTCACGAGGCTTTCGCGGGAAGAAAAAAAAGGATAAAGGATCTCGGACCGGACCAACCAGATTTACAAATCCAGCAGCAGGCCAGTGACCGAGGATGAAGCTATACACGAAGCTTCACCCGCGCTTGTTATGAGAAACGGAGGTGGCTGACTGGATGTGATGTTAGCAATTCCCTGTTTTGTTTTCCCTGTCTTTTATTTCAAAGTGTCGGCACTGAAGTTTTGTGGACAACAACGGGCATAAAAAAATATTATATAAATAATGTTGATAAAGTGTAAAAAAAAAAAAAGCGCCCCCCATAAAATAATTATCACCAGCCGCCACTGATATATATATATATATATATATATATATATATATATATATATATATATATATATATTTGTAATCCATTACAATTTAATTTTATACAATTGTAAACAGATTACTTTACTGATTATTTAATTGAAAAAGACATCACAAATTACTTAAAACTTTTTTTGCCTCAAATTCAGAATAATGTCTAGCCCTATACATTTTCCTTGATAATTGTTGCACTCCTTTCAGCTGTCACAGAAACATACATATGAACATATGAATTCGTATTTTAAATGTATTATACATAATTGTATTTTTCAGTATATTTTCTGTTTCGCTGTAGTTTCCTTTTGAAATGAACACTTGAGGCGCTACAACAACTGTGTGGTTTAATCATTGTCACACAAATCACGAGTACAGTTGCTGATTTTGATCTTAGAAAAGCTTATTTTTCACTCTATGTTATGAAATCAAAACATTTTTAATTTAACAAATGATTTGAAAAACGAAATATTTTAACACTTGTATTACAGACACACCTACATATACACATTTATTCCAATGCCTTTGGCTTTCTTGGTAGCTCACCAGATAGAGCATTGGACTTAGAGACGCTAGACAAAGACGCTTGAAAGTGAAAGTGGTATGAGGTGACACAAAATGACGTGGTTGCTTCATTAATGTATTTTCTTTTTTTATTTTGAATTTGCATTTTAAAATTAGGATTAGGTGTTGGTTAAGGGTATGTCTGTTTTGTTAAACTCTCATTTATCTTTTCGGACACTCTTGGCTAGGTTTGGGGTAAAGTTTAAGGTTAGGCCTTATCAAAACCTCCATCTAAAATTTACATTAACCGTGTCTGATTACAACCTCATTTCACTCGGTTTTGGCGACTCCCGCTGGACATTTCACTTGAAAACTGCAGCAAAACGTGTAATGAATCACGTAATTTTAGTTTTGCAAAAATGTTGCAATACTCACTGTGGCAAGAAGGAGGACAGGGCCAGGCCGTTATGACACATGCCCGGCCCCTAATCAAGCTAATCAAGCTGACCAGAGGGATAAAGGTGGCCAGAGGCGGTAGTTCAGGAGAGAGAGGGATCTACAGGCAGCTGCCTCTCTTCTCCTTGCCACACTCATGTAAGTTTCATGAGATCAGGCTGTTATTTTGAGGAATTTAATGAACACTGCTCAGAATTTTAACACCTTTTTTGTGACTCTTTATTTGATTGGACTGTCAACAGTTATGCAAAATCTGTCTAAAACTGCAAAATAACCATTATTACTTTTAAGATGATAACTTGATGTCACATGCAACATTATTAGGTCTTGTGACAAAAATGTAGCTTACTACAGTTTAAAATGTTTTCTGTTGCATACTACTTTTTTACTTACTATTTTCCAAAAATTGGAGGCAGCATATAATGCTTACTGGACAGTATTCATTATGATGTAAATTAGTTTTCCATTCTGAACATAGTCTCAGATTTCATATCATACTTTATTTTCTATGTAGCATATGCAAGCAAACTGTCAAAATATGTTATATTAAGTTGTTGTGGGATTTTTCTTTTTTTTTCATAAATATTCAATTTTTGACAAAAATTTGAAATAGTGTATGAAAAGATGTTCATATTTAAATCTATTGTTGGAGCTCATTTTGTATGCCATTATAGAAAATGTCATGGTTACTAACATAACCTCCTGACCCAACCAGGGGGGTGTCCCTCCAAAGAAGAGGACTCCATAGAGCTTTAGAGTGGTAATATGTCACACAGTCTTACCGAGTCCGGTAGGAAGCATGTGGAAGGGTCCCATGGTAGATCCTACACTAATGGGGAGGAGTTACTACAAACACAGTGACCAGGGATAGAGAGGCCTCTGCACAAGGAAGATGCAGTTTACCATGTGGAAACACTTTTGCAGAAAATTCATCACACAGGGTTATCAACGGTATAACTAATGCATGTGGAGCACCTACCCCAGTACAGGGCCTAATTGACACATGTACTGGGCTGGCGGCAAGTTTCTCAGAATATTCACCAGCCACAGGGCTAAGGAGGAAGGACATCCAGGGTCCACACTTTTGTGAACATGACTGGGAGAAGGAGTGCACACCTTCACCTTAAGGGAGGGGAAATGCGCTATTCGCAAGTGGTACACCCGGCCAGCTGTACTGAGACTTACCTGTTTGAACCTGACAACATATGGGATGAAATCGGCTCAACCCGGAGGTTGTAGAACCTCACAAATGTGTTAGGTGTTGCCCAGCCCACTGCTCTACAAATGTCTGCTAGAGAGGCACCATTGGTCAGAGCCCAGGAGGCCACTACACCTATTGTAGAATGGGCATGCAGCACCGCAGGGGGCGGTGATATGCCATAGTGATGGCGTCAATGACCCAGTGGGCGATCCTCTGTTTGGAGTCCTTGCTTTCTTTCTGCTGTACACCAAACCAGAAAAAGAGCTGCTCGGAGCTTCTAAAGCTCTGCATGCTATCCAAGTAGATGCACAAAGCACACACCGGACTCAGCAATGCCAAGGGGCAGCGCTTACAGGTTCACCACCTGATCCCTGAACGGAGTCGTGGGAACCTTGGGCACATACCTTGGTCTCAGGATGACGTGAGAGTAACCCAGACCAAATTCCAGACACGGTTTCCTGACAGAGAACACCTGCAGGTCCCCTAACCTCTTGATGGAGGTGAGTGCCGTCAGGAGGGCAGTCTTCAAGGAGAGAGCCTTTAACTCAGTTGACACTATGGGCTCAAATGGTGCACCCCGTATGTTCCGAAGGACCATGGAGAGGTCCCACGAGGGAACGAGGTGCGGTCTGTGGGAGTTTAACCTCCTTGCGCTTCTCAGGAACCTGACGATCAAGTTTTGCTTCCCCAAATACTTACCGTCCACTGCATCGTGATAGCAGCTACAAACACCTTCAAGGTAGTGTGGGACAGCCTTCCCTCCAAACTTTCTTGCAGAAAAGGCACGAGGAGCATGAGGTCTGAGAACAAAGTCCGGGTGGGCCAACTAGGATGACCTGCTCCTTGTCCTCCCTGACCTTGCACAACATCTGTGCAAGTAGGCTCACTGGGGGAAAAGAATATTTGCACAGCCGCAGGGGCCAGCTGTGTGCCAGTGCATCTGTGCTGAGGGGAGCCTCAGTAAGAGAATACCAGAGCGGGCAGTGGGGGGATTCCCGGGAAGTGAATATGTCTACCTGCACTTGACAGAATCGACTCCAAATCAACTGTACCACATGAGGGTGGAGTCTCCACTCTCCCCTGAGCATGACCTGCCACGACAGCACATCTGCTATTCTGTTGAGGTGGCCCGGGATATGAGTGGTTCGCAACGACTTGAGTCGCTGCTGACTCCAGAGGAGGAGACAGTGGGCGAGTTGCAATATCCAATGAGAGTGTAGGCCATCTTGGCGGTTGATGTATGCAATCATCACTGTGTTGTCCGTTTGGAACAACACAAGCTTGCTCCGAATCAATGGCAATAGCCTCCACAGGGTAAGTAATACTGCCAGCAACTCGAGGCAGTTGATGTGCCAACACAGTCACGGGCCACTGCTTTCCCATTGCACATGGCATCCCAGCCATGCTTGGAGGCGTCCATCATAACCACGACATTCCTGGAGACCTGGCCTAGGGGAACTCCTGCCCGTAGGAACGATAGGTCAGACCATGGGCTGAACAGATGTCAGCAGACCTGCATGACGAGCACGCAGTGTGTGCCGTGGTACCATGAAGCAGATGCCGTTGAACCTGGGTGGGCGCCTAGCAAACTGAATTGCATAAGTCAGAATCGCACATCACCTGCCCGTGAGACCACGCCATGACCTTCGTTGCCTGGAGGGTGAGATCAGTCGCCGAGTGCAGCTCCTGCATTAGTCCTGGGTCAGGACTACCCTCGTGCAGATCTTTAAGTGCCTTGCAGGAGTGCCATGGCATGCAGGGCAGAGGCGGTGCATCCAGCAGCGATGTAAGCCTACGGGCCCTGGAGGAGAGCCTCGGATGACTCCGCCATGTGTCGGCACTCTGTAGGCACAAGTACACTGCGACCGGCTGATCCTTCTGAGGAATCGCTGAGTACCGCCTTGCAGCCCCACCGTCGAGGGTAGTGAGAGCGGAGGAGTTTTCCAATCGGGTTTGGGCAGTAAAAGGTGCCCGCCATGACTGTGTAACTCCTCGTGCACCTCTGGGAAGAAAGGAATGGGGGCGGAGCGGGGAACAGGCCCCAGGAACCAATCGTCGATCTGCGAGAGTTCAGGTGGGAGCGGAGGGTTCTTCTCCAGCCCGACACTCGTGGCTGCCTGGACAAGCATGGCCACTAGCTCCGGGTCAGCCTGCGACTGGGCTACCACACCCGAGGGTGGGAGTCCAGCCGAGTCTTACATGGCATACATGGCGAGCCTGCTCTCCGATGCTGCAATCGATAACAATTGACATCTTCTTCGCGAGCCCAAATGAGACTGTGAACCCTCCCTGAGATGGGCCCGTGATCTCATCCCAGAACTCGACCAGGGCATATGAACGTGCTGGGGAATGGGAGGTCCGTGGGGTTTTTTCCAGCAGAGAAGTTCCCATTGAAGTCCCCAGATTGCCCCCAGTGCAAACCGACTCCGCCTCATACCCGTAGGTAGAAGGACCGAGACGGGGAGCTGCTGGGGTGGCTTTCCCTCTGACGCAACGTAGCCATGGTCATACTCTCACAATGAGGGCATGAACCATCCACGAACACTGTCTCTGCGTGGGTAGCACCCAAACACGTGAGACAGCAATCGTGGCCATCAGAAGCAGAGAGATAGCGACTGCAACCAGAAATAACACACAAATGATAAGGCATCTTGAAAAAGACGCTTTTGTAAGTGCCACTCTTTTAGTAGGAACATTTTCTTTTAGAGAAAATATATTTTTTCTTTTTAGAATATAAATCTTTTTACTGCTGAAGCGCACAGGGGTGTTTCTCTGTACAACACCAGTGCGAGAGGGGGAGAACCATTTTAATGTGCCATAGAAATCAACAGCTTGAGAGATGAAAGGCTGGCAGATTAATTCAGCTCAGTGAGATACAACTGCTCAGCTCTGAAGAAGTCTGAATGAGTGGTTGCATTCCAGCTCCTTATATACCCGTATGTCCGAGGGAGTGGCATGCAAATTCCACTCGCCAATTTTCATTGGCCTTTTCTCAAAGATCAGAGATGTCTAGGGCTCCCAGGAGCGACCCCTAGTGTCACTACACTGACACAACGTCGAGTGAGTGACAGAAGGGGAACCAACACTAAGTACTATGGTATTACCATGGTTTTTGGACCATGACATTATGAATATGGTATTTACATAGTACCATTGTATTTATAAAAGTACATAGATATTTCCATCACTGTACCATGTTCCTTTAGCAAGTCATGTGACCCTTGTGTAGCTCCAGGTGGCCTATATCTGTCATCTCTGTCAAATTGATTTAGAAGACTGTTAACTGAAGGTATTGATTATTAGATGCTTGAAATACTGTATATACATTAGCTACAGTAGAGAAGAGGCTTCATAACCAATAATCAACCTGCAGTCTTCAAAGATGATCGCAGATTTTCACAACATAGCCATTATTGCTATCTTTCATTTTCTCTTCAATACGCATCTGCGGTTTGATATTTTTATACTTCAATTTATTAAATGCATTAAGTTCTTCCACCTACACCTGTTACGTTATGTAATTCTTCCAATATCATTCCTCTCATTTCCAATAAGCCTCAGAAATTAAATGTATTTACAAATCAAAAGGTTTATTTATACTGTTGCTATATTTCTCTTTCCTTTTTCAGCTTTGTAGAGGGCCATTGCTTAGAAATTGGGAGGTTTGCATTTACCTTGATAATAAGGGTATTGACAGTGTTCATTATTCCATCAGTGAATGGAAGGTTTTAAAGCCGGGAGAAGAATAATGATGTTTCTCCTGCCTTTCTGAGCTTAGCGCAAGATCATTTCCTTTGAACAGATGAGACGTTATAGAATATTAAATACTGTTTGATAACTTCACATGTACTGTAACTGGTCACATGGAACTTGGATTAAAGCAAAGGTAAGCAACACATTAATATGTCTGTTGATGGAGCAAACACAAAGGTAGACACACTGTACTCATTCGGAGAACACAATGAAACAAGGCTAGTTGTAGAAGTAGAGCCCCAATCAATAGAAATTCCATTAGAACCCATTAGTCTCATTCAAGGATGGCAACTGACGTGTGGCCAAACATGTGCGGCAATATGCTTGAGCATTAATGAATTCCATTTAGTTCTCACAAGTGAAAGGCCAAAGGAATGGAATGCTCTGTTTAATGGCACACACATACCTGATCTGAATCTTCATGTTTAAAACAAAAATTTTCATTAAAAATTAATTGCTATGGAATTAATTAATGTCAATTTCTTGCTTCTTAATCAGTGGCAAGACCCTGTGAAATTTTACATAAAGGGGCTGATTCCATTCACAGGACTTTGAATCTGCAGCATTTTTTTTTTATTAAAATAAAGAAATATTCCAGGTTAAAAACAGGTTAAGCTATATGCTATTGTAGCATGCGTCGATTACCACAGACAATAATTTTGACTCGTCCTTCAGTTTTTTAAAACAAGCATAAACCATGTTTATAGCAATGCACAATGGAAGTCTATGGGGAAAGGTATTATGAAGAACCAAGAGCAGGAATGTGCAGTGTATGTATTTTTGTTTAAATTTTCAAATGTTTCCTCTGAATAAATTTTTTTTATTTGAGCTGTCAATTAATTTGACTAATCATTCTTCCAAGACAATTAATTTAGGTGAATGTATTTCTGTTTGTGCATTATTAAAATAATCCCTGTGGGTGGATATTTTCTTTATAAGCATTCCTTTCATAGTATTCCTGCAGGTATCATGTGAAAGTTGTTTACTGGCTTTGCATAGTCATGACAGGAGTTGACAGATTGGAAATACATTTGCAAAGACAAAGTTAGTTAGTTTCAAGTTAAAATGTTTGAAGGTGCACTCAGTATTTTTTTGATGTTGCTTTGCCCAATATGGTAGTCGTTTTGGACTTACACTGAAACTTCATCATGATCACACAGGAAATCGACATGTTGCTACCGAATGTTCCAGTACCCTGACATTGACCACATCCTGCCAGAGTTCCTGACAAGCACCAGCTCCATTTACACTTTTTTACATTAATTCAAATGTGTTTACTATTAGGGCTTATAGTTAATAAATTATGCATTCCTGTTGATTTTAATTTTTTATTTAATTTTTTTTTTTTTTTTACAACATTTACAATTAAAAACAACTCATTTTTGTGGACATTTCTCTCGGAAACTGGTGATCACACTATTAGGCTTCTACAATTAATGGAATCTTCATCTTGTGTGAGTGCTCACCACTTATTATAATATATTTTCAATATTTATTTAATTAAATTATTATCCTGGTCTAATGCCTTGCCACATATGACTTCCCTTATAAGTTCATTACTGTAAATGTAATTTAAAACAACAACAAGGAAGAAATGAGGAAATAGTCAAATTATATTCTGTGGTAATCTACAGCATGTCACAGATGCTTTGGATAGAGCTTAACTTCACCGGAGCATAAATTTAAGTATGACCTGATTTCAGCACATAGCTGATTTAGAGAGATACAAATAATCGCAGTAATCACCACACACTCATTCACTTAATTTTGCATCTCATGCACACTGTAGTCCCAGTGGAATATGGTGTGGGTGGCACAAAATATGATTAGATTTCAAAAACAAATTACTGTGTATAATTTGTAAATCAAGAAGACATTGAGGTTGAACATACAGCACAGAAATCACAGTGACATAGACAACCAAGCTGAGAAATCAAAGATTACAAAAAAACAGGGCATAAACTGCACATACCAAAACATGTTCAAAGGCAATACCATGCATACACTGATAACATAACACGTTTATATGTCAATGAGCAAACAGCCATTACTGCTACTCAATTCTGTAGAGGTTTTTATGGCTTTGTTTCAAATGGTGTACAAGGACGCTAAGCTATCGTCTAGGAATACTGTAAGCCTCAGTTTCTCAAGATTCAGTTTGTGTGGTTACATTAGATATAAATATAAAAAAAAGTTATTTTTTTTTATTAGGTTCAGCAGAGTTTTTAAAATATACAAGTTCTTCAGAACATTGAAATATTCACTACTCATACTGTATAACTTTATCTCAAACTGTTAAACTTGCATTTCTGGGTCAATGACATAATGCTCATATTTTGTATACAGCTTTTTCAATTTCTGGAATTCACAAATTAATTTTGATATTTTTTTTTTTGTGATGCTTTAAGAAAAAAATGTGGTGTAACTGCCCAGAGATCATAATGAAGAAAACACTGTAGTTAAAAGGCTGATATTGTTGGATTTTTAAAAAAGTAGTTTTACTTGATCTTTTAATTTATGCTTAAAAAAACGAGACAAGGTTAGTTTAGTTTGTAAAATGATACATGACTCCAATTAAACTTCATGATATTATGATAATTTTTTTTAAATATATATATATATATATTTTTTTTTTTTACTTTTTAGCCATGAAATATATGTTTGAAAAACATTTAATAAAAATAATGATTAAGATGAGTAAACTTCTTAATCATTATATAAAAAATTATAATCAAAAAGCGGATTCAAGGTGTATGCAAAATATCATACTTTTTATTTTTATACTAATATAGTTATATATTTATTTATACGTTAATTAACATTTTAAGAGTCATTAAATCAAAAATGTGATACATATATTATATTAGATACATTTTAAGCTAGCCTATATTTACAAAAGACTTTTCCTTTTCATATTTTTATCTTGGACATCCTTGCTTGTCATTGACCTTTATACAATGTAAACTATAATTCTAACTTTTCCAAATACGTTATTCTTGTACAGAATAGTACAAGATGGTGAAATGATAAGAAATTGTATGAGTTGGCTCATACAAAAACGTAGACTTTTACTCCCATAGAGAAAAATAAACATACCAACAAACAATGTTAGTACGATTTTTTCAAAGTATAACCCTGAACCTAAAATGGACTAAAGTTTAATCCCTTACTGAAACCCTAAACCAAACACATGATTTTAAAAGGAAAATAACTTTTGTGTACTACAGAATAAAGAAAACAACAAGTTTGGAACCAGATGAGGAAAGCTTATAACAGTTTACTGAGATACACTGTCATTTGTATTACATTAATTAATGTGGAATAAGTAATCCAATTTGATCACAGACGTTTCCTGTTAAAATAAAGGCTGGCTAAAATTCGATGCATTGTGCACAAAAATTTAGGGTTCACCCTCGTACCATCCAGATGTATGACTTTCTTTCTTCTACAGAACTATTAATATTATTATTTTAAATAAATATTTTAGAAGTATATTTTAGCTATGTGTGATTGTATGTGGGTCCATACAATCCAAGTGAATTGGTATCAAATCTAAAGCTCCATAAATCACATAAAGGCAGCATAAAAGTAATCCATATGACTCCCGTGGTTATATCCATGTCTTCAGATGTGATATGATAGATGTGGGTGAGAAACAGATACAAATTTAAGTCCTTTTTTACTATCATTTATCCTCCTTGCCTAGTGGGTGGTGATATGTATGAAGAATATGAAACACCAGAAACAAAAGAAGAAGAATGTGAAATTGAAAGTGGAGATTGATAGTAAAAAGGACTTAAATATTCAAATGTTTTTCACGTGCAGTTATCATATTGCTTCTGAAGACATGGATTTAATCACTGGAGTATTATTATTTACTTTTATGCTGACTTTATCTGCTTTTGGAACTTAAAAATGTTTGTCTCCATCCACTTTCATTGTGAGTATCTACAGAGCTGAAATATTCTTCTAAAAATCTTTGTTTGTGTTCAGCAGAAGAAAGAAAATCACACATCTGGGATGGCATAACGGTGAGTAAACGATGAGAGAATTCAAATTTGGGGTAAACTATCCCTTTAAATCCAGTTGGTTGATTAGTTGGTCTCTATCGGAATATAAGGCATCTCTTTTGTACCAAATCATATGATTTCTTACAATTCGTCATCTTGTACAAATTATTACGAGTTGTCATGAGACTATGTTGTATATTCTTATAAAAATAACACTAGTTTGTTTTCACTAACGGCAGTGAGTGGGCCCAAAATATTCAAGCATCTCTCATGTGAATGACAGCACCATAGAGCACCATGACATTTCACAAAGACCAGCAGTGCTCCCATGCAAGGCAATGGCTCCCAGCTCATGCTATGGACAAGGTTAATTGGTGTAACCCTGACCCACCACTCCACAAGTGACAGTACTGTGCCCTGTCTCACAATGATGATGTCAGTACTCCAGCAAAAAATATTTACCTGAGGTTGTACCTGGGAAATCTTTAGCTGTTGCCATGGACGCAGACAGAAAAGTACAGTAAGGGAAAACAAGGGTGAGGACATCACAAAGGGAGTGGCCACATAACTCAAAACCATTAATGAAGACACAAGCTGACTGCATTAAACTACAGTTAAAGCTGTGCACATAGAAGACTGAGACAACATGATGGTTGAGAGTACAAATTCAATATACAAACACCATTTTTCTGTCATAATTTCTGTCAACATTCTGCCTAAGATTGTTTGTGTTCCACAGAAGTCAAATGGATGTGGAACAACATGAGGGTGAATAAATGATGACAGAATTTTCATTTTTGGGAGAACTCTTCCTTTAATTTCTTATGTCTACTGCGTCCCTCTGCACTGCTCTGTAATAACACTACTTATCATGCAAATTGCTCTGTATTTCAAATTATGCCATTCAAGTTAAGAGATATTTTTACTGCATTAAGGGCACTTGTGTAAGTAGAATCGTTTTATCTCACGTAGATGGTGAAAATGAGCATGACAAATTGGGACAATGTCTTGAAGACGACTCAAAGACTATGGAGTGATTTTTTTTTTTTATCACATTTGTACATGGCATCATTGTTGTCCTTCTGTGCATGTGTTTGTCCACACTGGAGAATTACACCTGCCCTTCAGTTTAGTTAAACAGAGCAGAATGTCTGATTAGAAATACATTTTATCTCTCACCTCTTGTCATACTAACAATTTCAGCTGTTGCTGGCTTTTATCTCTCAACACTGGAACCGAAAACCTTTTTGTACAATTTGTCTGACCAGAAAAAAAATGTCTGATGTAAAAAGGTGGAGGTGATGTGAAGTGGCTGAAAGAGAGACAGAGAATGAGTGAGAGACACTAACATGGGCAGAGAAGAAAATATCAACATTCACGCTGTAGTTCAGACCGAATGTGACTGTTCCTGGCCCAATCTGTTGCGGTGTGTGTGTTTTAACCTGGGTGTGTAATCCACATATAGTTGAAACTCACAAAACTTGCCAAGAACATGTCCGGGTCCTATTTCCGTCCAAAATTTGAAAGAAAGAAAACAAAGACTTCTTTTTTTTTAATTATTAAGATTCTTCTCTTCTTCTCATTATTGTAATTGTGAATTTTTTTTAATCTTATTTTACATGCATTATTATTTTTTTCTCTTAATATTTAATTTATTTTTCTAAAGATTATAAATGATACATAAAGCATGTTCCCCGTCTGTCGCTCACTTCGACGTTGTGTGACGTTGTGTCGAAGAAGCGACATTAGGGGTCTCTCTTGAGTGACAAATATGCCTCTGATCTATGAAAAAAGGCCAATGAGAAGTTGGCAGACAGTATTTGCATACCCCGCCCCAGGACATACGGGTATAAAGGCGAGGAAATATGTCTAGTTCATTCAGAAATTTTCTACGGTGGCGTAGTGGCTAGAGCACAGGGCTGCTAATCAGAAGGTCGCTGGTTCGAATCCCACAGCCACCACCATTGTGCCCTTGAGCAAGGCACTTAACTCCAGGTTTCTCTGGGGGGATTGTACCTGTCATAAGGGCTCTGTAAGTCGCTTTGGATAAAAGCGTCTGCCAAATGCATAAAAAAAAAAAATTTAAAATGTATGCAGTGAGCTGCGAGTCACACACCTGTTCCTCTTACCTCTGACCAATCTGCTGTTGGATCTACAGCGCACTTCAGCGGCTTTCTCCTTCTCTGCATGGCAGTGCAGTTTGCCCCTTGGCGCTTCGACGGTGCAACTAAAGAGTTGTTTATTAAAAGAGTGATTTTCTCAATAAAAGAGTATTTTCCTCTAAAGAGCAATACACAGCGGCATTGAACGTCCTTTTCAGGAGGCATCTTTATAAAGATGCCCTTCCTCCCCTGTGTAGTTCCTGGATGCGGTAGAGTGCTCTTCGCTTCAGAGGGCCACAGGCGTTGTCTCGTGTGTCTGGGCTGCGATCACACCGAGGCAGCGTTTGTGGATGGTTCATGTTCTCATTGCGAGGACATGACCATGGCAACATTGCGGTCGCAGCTTTCCTTCAAACGAAGGAACGCCACTCCAGCTTCCCCCAGCATCGCTCCATCTTCCCATGGGATTGAGGACAATGCGGCTGGCGATGGAGGCGATCCCAGCGTACCTGGCGAAAGCGCACCCGCAACCGTCTCCAGATTGCCTCTGGGTACGGCTGCGGGTGCGCTTCCACCGGGTACACCCCCTCGGACCACTCGTTGATTCCCGTCTGTGCTCGAGGCAACAGCGGCTCGCCTCACAGCCAGCCTGCCTATCCTCTAGAGCTGGAGATGGATGAGCTCGCCGCTGCAATGGAGAGCGGTCCGGCATCTGAGGTGGTCGACTCCCTTGGGCTGCCGCCAGGCTGAGGCTGACACGCAGATGTCCGACATGCTTGCCCGGGCCACCGCCAGTGCGGGGCTGGATGACTGGTTCCTGGGGCCTGCGCACTGCTCACAGCCGCGCCGCTCACAGCTGCGCCAACCCGGGTCCATCTATATTGCAGTCCATCTATACCCCAAGAACGCCGCCCAGCATACCATGGCCATCCTGCAAGTCCACCAGGCCAAGGCACTTAAAGATCTGCACAAGGGTAGTCCTGATCCCGACATGCTGTAGGAAATGCACTCAGCGACCGACCTCAGTGCAGTCACTCGGGCAGGCGATGGCCACACTTGTGGTTCAGGAACGTCATCGATAGCTGAACTTGGTCGAGATGCGTGAGATGGACAAGACACGCTTCCTCAACGCCCCTGTCTCCCAGTTCAGCCTCTTTGGCAACACCGTCGAGGACTTCACCCAGCAGTTCTCCACGGTGAAGAAGCATGAGGACATTTCACATATCCTGCCCCGCCGCAAACCTGCCGCCATGGGCCATGCCCTGTCTGCTCCCGCAGGAAGCGCACGCCCCCCGTCTCAAGGATCCCTTCGAGGACCCGGAAGGCTCCCAGGCGCTCCTGAGACGATCGACCCAGGGACCAAGACATTAGCTCCGGAGCTGGTAAGCAGACCACTCCGTCCCCCGGTGTAGGTCCGGGAGGAGAATCCTTTGTTGAGTTCATTTCATTTGCCAACCCACATTCTCAGTGAAAGAGCTATTTCCTTTGTCTCTGGGTCACCTGGCCCGCAAATGCCATTCTCACGGCACTCTGCCACCACACCTCAACAGTCCTGGCACGCTGGACGCGGACCCCCCGCCCTCAGCCCCACTACTGTTCCCCGGCCGGTCGGTTCTGACGAGTCTAGAGGACGCCTCCACCGGACCTCCTCCTCAGTCACTAACCTGCCCCCTATTGGGTGTGCGGAGCAAGGTAAGTGCTTCGAGTCTTTTCTCAGCACTATAGCCTTGGGACGCACTCTCGCCTCCCGACGCCGTATTACCTGCTCCGCTGCGAAGCCCTGCCGGGTACGTCATAAATAATTGTCCCCTTAGTGCCCCTAGCGTGGAGTATGGACACGTGGCTTTCACTTCCCAACCAGTCACGCTGGCTGGCCATGACATTTCGACTCGGTTACGCAATTCAGTTTGCCAGGCCCCCCCCCCCCCTTCACCGCAGTACATGGCAAACATGCCAATTCCCTGCACGTGGAAATCGCGACCCTCTTACTCAAACACGCGATAGAGCCTGTCCCTCCAACCGAAATGAAAAAGGGTTTTTACAGCCCTTACTTCATCGTACCCAAGAAAGGCGGTGGCTTACGACCGATCTTGGAATTGCGAGTTTTCAACAGGGCTTTGCACAAACTCCCGTTCAAAATGCTCACGCAAAAACACATCTTAAATTGCGTCCGGTATCTAGATTGGCTCGCAGTGGTAGACCTGAAGGATGCATACTTCCACGTCTCAATTCTGCCTCGACACTGACCCTTCCTACAGTTTGCATTCGACAGCCAGGCATATCAGTACAAAGTCCTCCCCTTCGGCATGTCAAATACTCAACTACCTCGACGACTGGCTCATCCTGGCCAACTCCCAAGAGTTACTATGCACTCACAGGGACCAGGTGCTCAGGCATCTCAGCCCTTTGGGGTTTCAGGTCAACTGGGAAAAGAGCAAGCTCGCCCCAGTTCAGACCATATCTTTTCTCGGCATGGAGTTAAACTCAGTCTCAATGTCAGCGCGCCTCACCAATGACCGCGCGCAGTCAGTGCTGGAATGCCTCGCCGCCTTCAGGCTGGGCACAGCGGTCCCTTTAAAACTTTTCCAGAGGCTCCTGGGGCATATGGCATCCTCCGCAGTGGTCGCGCCGCTGGGGTTGATGCATATGAGACCGCTTCAGCACTGGCTCCAGACTCGAGTCCCGAGATGAGCATGGCACCATGGCATGCACCGTGTGATGATCACCCCCGCCTGCTGCCAAACATTCAGACCCTGGACAGACTTCTGCTTTCTGCGGGCAGGAAGCCCGCTGTGCTGGCACATCAATTGCCTAGAGTTGTTGACTGTATTCTTTGCCCTACGGAGGTTTCTCCCATTAGTTCGGGACAAACACGTCTTGATCAGGTCAGACAGCACCACTGCGGCGTACGCTCCCACCACATGTCACAACTCGCCCGTCGTCTCCTACTTTGGAGCCAGCAGCAACTCAAGATGCTGTGCGCCACTCACATCTTGGCAAGTGTTGACTTGTTCCCCTGTTTAGGGTAACCAAATGGATTCCAACGACTTTTTTGGGGCTTTGGGGAAGGGTACGTGCAGTCTGATACAGCTGGTCGCTCTTGCACGTCAAGTACCTGCCCGCTCCTGTGTCAGCAGTACACGTACACGGCTCAGCGCATGGCGTGATTTAAATTGGACCCCTGGACGGGGAACGTCTAGGTTATGTATGTAACCTACATTCCCTGATGGAGGGAACGAGTCGATGTGTCCTCCCAGCCACATCGCTGAGCCGAGCCACTGTTGTGGCTGGACCATTTCCGGCTCCTCAGAAAAATCCTGAATGAACTAGACGTATTTCCCCGCCTTTATACCCGTATGTCCGGGGGTGGGGTATGCAAATACTGTCTGTCAACTTCTCATTGGTCTTTTTTCATAGATCAGAGGCATATTCGGTGCTCAAGAGAGACCTCTATTGTCGCTTCTTCGACACAAAGTCTCGTTCCCTCCATTAGGGAACGGAGATTATACATGTAACCTAGATGGTAATGTTTGTTAAAAAAGTACATGTGTATTAAATATGCACTTGTGCGCTTAAAATACTAATTGTAAATTCTATAAAAACTACACGAAATATTTATGTCATTGTGTTATTACTTTTCGATAATAAAGCATGTTTCTGCAACCCACATTTTTTAATTAATCGCAATAAATAGCATGAATCAATTTTACTGAGAAAGGCCTCCATAAAGATAATTTTGCATATAATAATTAAAATAATTATAAGTATAATATACAATAAATATAATAATTTGGATAATTCAAAGAGATTACATAATATATTTGTGGCAGCAGTTAAACATTTCTATAATACAAAACGTGGCTTAAAAGTTTAAGTATACAGATCGGGGGCATGATTATTTGTGTTAATGTTTGTAATATGTTATTTTTCATATAATTTATCACTCTAAATTAAAGCTAAATCAACAGCCCAAATATTTTCTGTTGATTTTAGGGTGAAACTTGACAAAGGACATGTTTTTATTAGACTCGTCCATTTACCGTGTGACTTTAAACTCTCAGCTCTACCATAAAGATCATCTCACCCCAAACTGTTGTAAAACAGCTTTTTTAAGCATATTTTCAGTTTTTCTTGTTGGTCAAGTATTATCTTCTTGGTCCCTAATGTTTGATGCTTAACTTTCCTAGGCTTGGACTTCAAAAGTGGTCTGTTTTGATCAGTATCTGTATGGTTTGCCTCATTTGCCCTTCCTTTACATGTCTGCTAAACTGATTACTGCTACATAATTAGCTCTTTAAATAAAACCTAAAACTGGAGAGAGAGGAACAAAGTTATAAGAAGTATAAACACAACTCAGCATTTTACAGATATTTGGCAAGGATTTAGTTTAGGGTCAAATTGGCCCTCGAGTGCCTCGGGAAGCATTTCATCTCTTGCTTTGCGAAAACTCCAGCAGTGTGGCGCGCTTCTGAAAAGACGTCAATTTTATGGATGTTTGCATGGTTTTCCAAGCAAGTAAACGAAACTTGTTTTCATCCGTTCCTGCGGTTTTAATTGAGAGTGGGTTGGTTCAGTAGGGAATACATGCTGATTACAGGAAGCGAATAATAAATATTTTACTATTCCGATTCCATTAAGCCCATGAGACACAAATGCTGCTCATTTACAAGTCAGAAAAGAACTCAGGGCTCAAAGTAGCCAGAGGAAGTCTTTTCTGTACCGACCTACTGCTGAGTACAATTAGACTATACATTACACCTGCAGGAGATTTGTCACAGGTCTCTATTCAGCTCAATACAACTCACAGAGCAATGCACAGACCAATATATGGATTTTGGATATTTCTCATCTCTGTAAAGCAACTAGATTGGCTATAGACATTGATGTTTTCAGGTCATGGCTGTCTTTCTGGAAACTCTTCAACTGCAGCCATGTATAGTGAATGTAAGGGGGATTATTTTTTGTTTGAATTGACTTTTTGACTTTAATTTATATTATACTTTTAAAAGAGAGGAAAATGGAGGGGTAAGAGGATCGGGACATGATGCAGGCCAGATTAAACCTGCATTTAAACTGTGCCACAGTTCTGAGGAATAAACTTATATATATATATATATATATATATATTATATTATATATATATATATATATATATATATATATATATATATATATATATATATATATATATATATTTGATGGAGGATAAATAGGGTTGGGAATCAAGAACAGGTTCATAAAGGGATAGTTCACCACAAACGCAGACCTCTCGCCTTCAGCCCCACGACTGTTCCCCAGCCGGCTTCTGACGAGTCAAGTGGACGCCTCCACGGGACCTCCTCCTCAGTCACTAACCCTCCCCCTGACGATTGTGCGGAGCAAGGTAAGTGCTTTGAGTCTTCTCTCAGCACCAGAGCCTCGGGACGCACCCTTGCCTCATTAACTGCTTCGCCCAGCTGTGAAGCCCAGCCGGGTACATCAAAAATAGTCATCTCTTGATGCTGTGCAAGGTCAGGGAGGACGGGGCACAAGTCACTCTAGTGGCCCCCTATTGGCCCACTCTGACTTGGTTCTCGGATCTCGTACTCCTCGCGACAGCCCCTCCCTGGCAAATTCCCCTGAGGATGGACCTTCTTTCTCAGGGACAGGCACGCTCTGGCATCCACATCCAGACCTCTGGAACCTCCACATCTGGCCCCTGGAAGGGATGCGGAAGATCTAGCTGATCTACCACCTGCTGTCGTAGACACGATAAACCAAGCCAGAGCTCCTTCTACCAGGCAACTGTACTACTGAAGTGGCGCTTGTTCACAAATTGGTGTTCTTCCCAGGCTGAAGACACACAGAGGTGCGCAGTTAGGTCAGTGCTCTCATTCCTGCAGGAAAGGTTGGAGGGGATGCTCAACACAGTAGACGGCAAGTCTTTGGGTTAGCACGACTTATTTATCAGGTTCCTAAGAGGCGCCCAGAGGTAAAATCCCTCCCGGCAAAGCCTGTTTTTCTCCTGGGATCTCTCAGTGGTCATCTCGGGCCTTCAGAGACCCCCTTTCGAGCTGCTAGAATCAGTCGGACTCAAGGCCCTCTCCCTGAAGATGGCCCAACCAGGCCATCTCTCCCAATCAGGAGATCGCGCTCACCTCCTAATGAGGCAGGATCTACCACCACGCCACTTTCCACATGTGACCTAAAAGCCCATATTTCACCACTCTTTACCTCCCCCAGTCTGGGCAGGTGTGGTCTCCACAGGGTCTTTTCCCCCTGAAAGAATAGGAACTGGGAATGATCACCTTCCCCGATGCGTAATGATAGCGTTAAGATGGCCCCAGCCACTTTAACTATGCGAGAAACATAGAGAGAGAAAAGGCGTGGCTGGCACGGCCTGCTCCCATGCTTGGCACGTCGTCTTGTTCCCCCCCTGACGGGAGTAAAGGCTTTGACGATTTTATGGGGCATTGGGGAAGGGTACGTGCAGTCTGATATAGCTGGTCGCTTTGACATGTAAAATACCTGCCCGCTCCTGTGTCAGCAGTACACATACACGGCTCAGTGCACGGTGTGATTTAAATTGAACCCATAGTGTCACTTCTTAGACACAACGTCGAAGTGAGTGACAGACAGGGAATGTCTAGGTTACATATGTAACCTCCGTTCCCTGATGGAGGGAACGAGACGTTGTGTCCTCCCGGCCCCATCGCTGAACCGAGCCACTGTTGCGACCAAACCTCATTGCCGGCTCCTCAGAAAAATCCTGAATGAATCAGATGCATTTCCCTTTATACCCATATGTCCGGGGGCGGAACATGCAAATTCTGTCTGCCAATTTCTCATTGGCCTTTTCTCATAGATGAGAGATGCAAAAGGCTCTCAAGAGAGAACCCTAGTGTCGCTTCTTCGACACAACGTCTTGTTCCCTCCATCAGGGAACGGAGGTTACATACATAACCTAGATGTTTAAATCCATGTGAGAGACAGATCAATATTATTTTTTTATCATAAATTCTCCTCCTTGCACAGTAATGGGAAATATGCATGAAGAATGTGAATTACCAGAAACAAAAGAAGGAGAAACTGAAGGAAAAATTTAATATTGGTCTGTTTCTCACCCACACCTATCATATTGCTTCAGAAGACATGGATTTAACCACCAGAGCCAACTGGAGTACTTTTATATTGCCCTTTTTTGGACCTTCAAAATTTTGGCATCCCATAACTTGCATCGTATGGACCTAAAGAGCTGAAATATTCTTCTAAAAATGTTCACTTGTGCTGAAAAGTAGTAGATGAAAATAAAGTCACACATCTGGGATGGCATGAGGGTTAGTCAATTATGCGATTTTTGGGTGAACTATCCCTTTAAGCTGGTTGCACACTGTACGATTTTTATAAACATTTACATTTGTGGTTGGTCAGACTGTACGATATGATCTCGGTGAGAGGAAGCCATGCCATAAGGTATGCAACCTTATATCATACTGTACGTTATAGTAGTCAAGACTTTGGTCCTAATAATCCCGATTGATTGCATTGAGTGGGTGTTATGACATCTGCCCGTACCAGGATCAGTCACACTGCACGACTGCAATGCAACATTTCTGACAAGGCCAAAAATTCATTAGAGGCTCATTGCAAATTCATGGGAAAAATCAAATGAATCGACATTCTGTAAAGATGTACGGCAAAGATTTTTGCCCTACGATGAGAAATATTTCACAATCCCAATCACCACAATCGTACAGTGTGATCTCAGCTTGTGAACTGATTAATTTAATGATGTTCAGTTCTGTTAACAGCTCTTGAACCTCTGCGTTCTTCTCACAATCCGAACAGAGCATAAATTTACAACACTATTTTCATAAAATGAAATAAATAAAAATGATTAATTATTATGACATAATTTTTTTTATAAATACATTTTATTAAAATATAAACATGTTTATTTACATATTTATATTTATATTTATTAGATATAACATCAATATAAAATGTAATTTGCAAATTTATTAAGAATATCTTATCTATTATTATTATGGATGACATATTATGGATGGATGGATGGATGGATGGCACCAATGTGATAACTGGATTGGTATCAGGTCCGATACTGATGTTTTAACCCGGATCGTGTATCGATCTGATGAGCCTGATCCAAATCCGGTACCACTTGTTGGTCATTGACGTTACTGTCAAGCTCAAAGAATGACATAAATAACTTTCAAATCAAATAAAAAAATGACAGTCATCCAAATGCTTTGTGAATTGCTTTTAATTAAGCAATCTCACAATCGCAATCGTGCAATATGTCCCTACATCAGCACTGCTGTGATTAGCTATGGCACTCGGCCTGCAAGAGTGCGTCCCCTATAAAGATGCGTCCTGAAAACAACGTTCAACGCCAGCTGTGTATTTGCTCTTTTAGAGAAAATAACTCTTTTAGAGAAATAACTTTTTTAACTGCGCTGTCGAAGCGCCCAGGGGCAAGCTGCACTGCCGTGCAGAGAAGGGAGAAAGCCGCTGAGATCGCTCAGAGATGAGAGGAACAGTGTGTGACTCGCAGCTTGCTGCATACACAACCATCGGCACCGAAGAAAATTTCTGAATGAAACAGATGCATTTCCCCTCCTTTATACCCGTATGTCCAGGGGCAGGACATGTAAATTCTGTCTGCTAATTTCTCATTGGCCTTTTCTCATAGATCAGAGATGCAAAAGGCGCTCAAGAGAGAACCCTAGTGTCGCTTCTTCGACACAATGTCAAAGTGAGCGACAGACGGGGAACTGAGTACGGTCACAAAAAATGCATTTGTACATGGAAATACTTTCTTACGTAACGGATCAGAATCTGCCGTTGCTGGTTTAAACCAAATGATGCATCCAAGCCTCTGAAAAACATCACTTCAGAACTACTTGTATCACTGCATGAGCTGTTTCTAACATGTTATTGGAGAAACAAGAATGTGTGTGTGTGTGTGTGTGTGTGTGTGTGTGTGTTTGTGTGTGAGTGAGAGAGAGAGAGAGAGAGAGAGAGAGAGAGATCTGAAACCATTTACAGTTCCAGATACAAGTTAAAATGTGTAAAAAGAAATGCCTTCTTTTCTACTGAAGACATTCACTGTTATTTTTATGCTGCATCCTTGTTTTCCTATTTTATAATGAAATAATTTATTGATAGAGGATTTGTTTCTTTACACAAAGAGTACTCGCAATCAGTTCCACAGAGTGAAATGTAAATGTTCTAAACTCATTAAAAAACAACAACACTGATATCGGATTGAGAGCAGTAATTCAGGTATCGTAATTGGAAGAGAAAAAATTATTTTGTTCCATCCCTAATTATTATTATTTATTTTACTACTAATATTATTTATTACTTTTTTTACTATTACTATCATCATTTAATATTATTTACTTAAATATAATGGAAATAAATGTATGTTATTTAAATTGTAAACAATTTATAACCATATGGTAGCAGTATCTGTTTAAAAAAGTACATTTAAAGTGTGTTGAATATGTAATTGATCTGTCCTTAAAAAACCTAAAAGCATTATTTTAAAGAATATATATTTTTTTATAAACTAATTGTTAAATATTACACACAGTAATAAAATACGCTATTTTAGCTGTGAATTTAAACAGGCTCATTTGTCTTTTTTTGACTATGTGTTGTCCTCACGGATTGCAGACAATGACAAACATACAGAGCAAACAAGCTCATATGTCATTTGTTGTAGTGCAAACAAATTAATCTTAGAAGCTGGTTCTTTTTAATGAATCAGTAAAAAAAGACTCACGAATCAGTCTCAGACTAATATCAGTTCACTCACATGCTGAATCGGTCAAAGCGGTTCTTGACTTAATAAATCAACCAATAAATCGCCAGTCATTATTTTGGTCATGAGTCACGACCAACTCAAAATGAACTGAGCAGTGTTACTGTGTTATGTGTACTTAGGGCTAGACTTTAATCAGTTTAATTACCGATGTATTGCTCATTTGAAAATGTGTAATTTAAGATACACATTCCGAACTGTGTTTTGTTGTAATAAATGTTACTTTAATTAAAGGTGCAATATATAACAATTTTCATGCAATATTCGCCTTTTTTTTTTTTTGCCAATGTGTAAACGGCTTGTAACGCAATTTAAAAAATGAGCCCTTCCCGGACTTCCTAGGTTGCCTATTAAAGCCTGTAGACTGATTTTCATGCGAATGGAGCGGGTCGCATTGCCGGGAAAATCCAAAGGATGTGATGTTTATGCGCGCTCCCGAGAGACTTGCCTAAGACAGTAATAGCTTCTCTTCCGCTATTCAACAGCGACAAAATACTGCAACAGGTAACATTATCTTAGAGATGGAATCCAGCAAACGTCCAGCTCCCAGCACAACACCGACTCCTATACAAACTCAGAGTAAGCCAAAAAAAAAAAAATCTGAATCCCGTCTGGCTAAGCGGGAACGTGATCGAGTGAAAACTAGAGTGAACTTCGGCAGGGCATTTGATTCCTGGAGGGAACTTCGTTCGGTTTTGGGGATCAAAACTGACCCTGAATTGGTGTTCTTGTTATTAGACAGGTAAAAGCTTACATAACTGCAAAGCATGTGAAATATAGTGCCACAAGGATTGATCTGTGTCATTTTAGCTAACTTGATCTTGCCTGCTAATGCTGACGAATTGCAAGCTACCTTGCTTCATAAATTTCACAATTTCAAAGATCTTCTCTTTATACAAAAGTCAGCTATACAGAATAAATTTAAGCAAATACACTGGTTTCATATTCGTAGTACAACATATGACATACAAAACATACAATAGTGCAACATAACTAAACTGTCTGGTATAGTTCAGTAGTAAGCAGCTGTATGTGTGTATCAGTATGCCATGTTAACTTATGCATATATCTGTCAACATGATGCCGGGAATCATGTTCAGTGTTTTTGTACATTACGTCATTATTTTGGCTGATGCTCACTTGCTCGCATCCCTATGGCTGCAGTTCACTTAATGGCCACAGGTGTCATTAATAACAAGGTTTTCTGAATCTTACATACTGCACCTTTAATAAATGTTAACATTAAAATGTGTAACCAAAAATATTATTGTATTTGTTTCAAAAAATGTGTTTAGTATTTCGAACTAAATATTGGGGGAATGTGCTTCCCCTATTAAAAGTCAGTAATGAATCAGTAAAAGAATCGGTAATGGAATCATTAATAGGAATCCGAATCTGAACCATAATCATTAAAATATTTATGACTCATTCCCACGGAAAAATGACTACACAAGACTAAGTATTAACGTGTTAAACAGCACAGCCCAATTTCCCATCCTACATTGTATTTGTTGCCTTTCTAAACACTAAATGTTCCTGTTTCTATCTGTCTACTGAGAAAAAGTGTACCAGCAGACATTTAATAAATGGAAATTAAAATGGTAAATGGAGATGAATAGAGGCTGTGTGATTTCAACTGACATTTATTGCCACTTGGCAGTCATACCATTAGCAAATTAGGTTCATCCGAGAGCCACGTCGGACAACTCATCCTGAGAGGAAGGGCTTAATAAATATCACTTCGGTGAAGTCAGACATCTAGATGAATTAGGCCTAGAGGTAATGAATCATGTGAACAAGCTTCTCTCTCTCGCTCACTCTCTACACCTGTCTTTCACTTGCTAACTCTCAATCCTTTAACCTTATTCACATTTAGCATTCCTTCACCGAAGTGGGGACTCTTTATTTAGTTATTATTGTTGTGTTGTTAAAAGGATAGTTTATTAAAATGTTCAAATTGTTTCAAACCCATATTACTTTCTTTATTCTGTGGAACTTAAAGGAATAGTTCACCCCAAAAAGACATTTCTCTCATAATTTACTCACCTTCATGCCATCCCAGATGTGTATGACTTTCTTTCATCTGCTGAACTCCAATGAATATTTTTAGAACAATGTCTCAGCTGTTCTGGTCCATACAATACAAGTCAATGTGCACCAACATTTTGAAGCTCCAAAAATCACATACATCAGCAATAAAGTAATCCATTAGACTCCAGTGGTTAAATCAGATCTTCAGAAGCAATATGGTAGGTGTGATTGAGAAACAGGTCACTTTTACATTCTTCTTGTGTTTTTGGTGATTCACATTCTTCATTCACATCGCCTCCTTCTGGGCAAGGAAAATAATTTCTAGCAACAAAAAAAAAGGACTTAAATATTGATCTGTTTTTCACCCACACCTATCATATCACTTCTGAAGATATGGATTAAAACACTGGAGTCATTTGAATTAATTTAATGCTGTGTTTATGTGCTTTTTGGAGCATAAACATTTTGGTACCCACTCACTTGCATTGCCTACAGAGCTGAAATATTCTTCTAAAAATCATAACTTGTGTTCTGCAAAAGAAAGAAAGTCATACACATCTGGGATGGCATGAGGGTGAGTAAATGATGAGAGAATTTTATTTTTGGGTGAAGTATCCCTTTAAAAGGAGATGTAAGGGAGTATGTTAGTCTCAGTCACCATTCACTGTCATTGCATTTTTTTTTTCTTCTATACATTGAAAGTGAGTGGTGACTGATGCTGTCATTGTACATATCTCCTTGTGCTCCATGGAATAAAGAAAGTAATATGGGGTTGGAACAACATGAGGGTGAGAAAATGATGACAGAATTTTCATTTCAAATCTCAAATCAAATTTCAGATTTCCTTTTGTGACAAATCCTATTCTTTTGAGCACAAATAATGTATAACTTTCAAATTATTTCTCTCAAGCATTGCTGTTGGGCCTATTAAAAAGCTGGGCTGCAAATCTATCTCTGTTCCTTGTGCTGTGTATCGTCTTTCCAATTTTAGCTTGACAAATGTTATCTGAATTAGCAGAGACCCTTAATTATGTGTTCTTCTCCTGCTACACTTTCTGTTTCGGAGAACTAACTTATCATTTCTGGCTTGTCTCACTTTGGTGGGAAATGCTGCAGCCACCAGCAGAATCTTCTGCTTTTTCCTCAACACACAAAACATTGTTAAACTGGGCCAGGAGGATATTTGATACTTGGATATTAAAGAAATAGTTCACCCCAAAATGATTTATAGTCATTTTTTATTCACACTCATGTTGTTACAAAGCTATATGGCATTCTTCCTTCTGTGGAGAAATTCTGGAGAATTATTCTAGTCGTTTAAGCTTTCATGCTTAAAAAGGAACTCAAAAGCACCATTAAAGTATATTAAAAGTGGTCAATACGACTCGTGTTGAATTCCAAATATTCTTTGGCCATACAAAAGCTTTTGAGTAAAAAGTCATTACAGCATGCTCCAGTCTCCATTCATTGTAACTGCATGGAAAAGACATACCAGTACATTCTTCAAAATTTCTAATTTTGTGTTAGATGGAAAACAAGTCAAATGGTTTTGGAACAACACAAGGGTGAATAAATTATGACATAATTTTCATTTTTGTGTGAACTAATCTTTTAACATAAATTGTAACCAAAAACAACACATAATGAGAATACATGAGCATACAAAATATAGTTTTGGATTTAATACCCTCCGAGGGTTAGTTTTGGCCCTGAAGTACTTACCGTACACATACAGGGTAAATTCATCGCTGCTGGTGCCAAGATGGTTGCTGGCCTCACAGCGATATGTACCGTTGTCTGTTTTGTTCAGTGTTGTGATGATCAGATCTCTACCCTCCACAATCATTCGTTCAACATCAGGGAGCTCACCTCCATCTTTTTTCCATAAAGCTGGTTCAGGTCTAAAAACATCAGTGTAGTTTTAGCTAAAGGCCTTGGAAATGTAAGGTCAAGAACATTTAGACAAATTTCAAACAAATATATGGTTAGTCTCAGTCCCCATTCACTTTCATTGTATGAAAAAAAAGATGCAATGCAAGTAAAAGGCGACTGAGGTTAACATTCTGCCTAACATCTTTTGAGTTTTACAAAAGCAAGGAAGTAATATGGGTTTAACAGGGTGAGTTAATGTTGACAGAATGTTCATCTTTGAGTGAACTATATAATTACAGCAAGTATTAAAAATGTAGGGACATGCAGTTATGCAAAGAACCAATATAAATATCTATATATATTTTTAACCTATCCTTTAAAACAAACTGTTCAAAGAACCAAATTGTAAAATTTCTGCAAACGAGTTGGACTTACCAACAATATTTAACTTTTGTAAAGTCATATTCTATATAGTTAAATCCTAGTTAAGCTTTATCAATAACATGTGTGTCATGCTGTTGAATGAAATAATTTGGTCTCATCCCTCAGTTTGATAAAAAAGAAGAAGAAGAAAAAAAAAACATGTTGACAGAAATGCACCTATGATCATGGAAGTCTATAATATAAAATAATATCTGCACCTATGTAGTGTTGCAAGCTGTAATTTCATAGCAGCAATCTAGTCTCATAGAATGAAAGTCACTATAACTAAATTTTTACAAACTCTCTTTAATGTGCCGAATTCTATGTTTCATTGCAGTTTCCTGGTGTAATCAATACTAGAGAGGGATCAATACAACAACTGTGCGTTTGATCCACTTTCAAATCAATCATGAGAACAATGGCTGCTTATGACTTTAAAAAGACGTATTGCTCACCTTAGAGATCACCTCACAGATTGTTGGACTTTGGGCTCTAAAGTACATGGTTTGAGCCCAGCAAGCACTCAAACTGACAAGTGAGAGAAAAGATTTCATAGAAGCAATACAAGATGATGTGGTTGCTTCAGAAAATATGCTTTTCATTTCACATTTTGTTTTTGGACACTATCTGTAAGGTTTAGGTGTTGGTTAAATGGATAGTTCACCCAAAAATGAAAATTCTCTCATCATTAACTCGCTCTCATGCCATTCCAGATATCTATAACTTACTTTTTTTCTGCAGAATGCAAAATTTGATTTTTACAAGAATATTTATGCTCTGTAGGTCCGTACAATGCAAGTGAATGGGTGCCAAAATTTGTATGCTCCAAAAAGCACATAAATGCATCAAAAGTAATCCTTATGACACCAGTGTTACACAGGTTAACATTTAATCTCTTTTTTGCTAGAAATTCTTCTTCCTGTCCAAGGAGGATATGGAGGAAAAATGTGAATCACCAAAAACACAGTTTTTGAAATTGATTGGTTTCTCACCCACACCTACCATATCACTTCTGAAGACATTGATTTAACCACTGGAGTCTTATGGATTACTTTTATGCTGACTTAGTGATTTTTGGAGCTTCATTCACTTGCAGTGTATGGACCAAAAGACCTGAGTCTGTTTTGTGTCCACCTCTCATTTGATTTTAGATCACTATAGTTTAGGTTTAGGTTAAAGTTTTAGGTTAGAGAGGTACGTTTTACTCATTAAAACCTCCATCTAAAATGCACCTTAAAAACCTTGCCTATTTGACACACTTTTGGCGCCTACCACTGGACATTTTATTGGGAAATTGAAAAGTTTTGTTGTCACGGTCATGTAATGTTCATAAGACCCCACACTTTGTTATCATTTGAGATAACTTCTTTACAGTTCCCTTTTGGAAAACTCGAGCTGCGTACGATCGCTGTGGGACACCGTCCAAGTGTCACATGGTCTTAAGCCTTTAGCAATCATGCCAATTTATAGACTGATGGCGTTTAAGTGATGCCCCTAAGGGAGCTATGTTACGGGCTCCATAAAAGTGCTCACTTTCATGCCATAAAGTCAGATTTTCTGTTCTTCAGTGCATAATCTCATCTGGCCTGTGATGTACTACCGACACACGTCAAAGCAAGAATTATATAAATTTTTAAGTGACAACACAGGATGGATTTTAAGAAGTACTTACCTCCATGTACATGGTTCATTGTCGTTGAGGATTTCTACGACATGTGTGTTTCCTTTCTGGGGTTTCGTCATGCGGAGGCCACGTTGCAGGGTTCGGATTGCCTGCAGTGTGATTGATGAACGTCAGGACGCTCCGTGAAAGGCTTGCCTTCTTTGGAAGGGATTTAGTCAAGCCGTGTGCTTGTGCTGGCTGCATATCTGCCAGTGCCTCACAGCCGTGTGACTCGTGGGATGCCGGCGTGGATGCCGAGGAGATGGGAGCAGAGCAGCAGGCCGACCTTCGGTTCTCTCTGTCACTCTGTCCGTATTTGGCTCGATGTTCACCCGTGGATATTACACACGGGCCTTTGTGCCCTAGCCCTGATGCCCACACAGCGGTTTCCGGAGCTGAGGACGAGGACGCCATGTATACGGCAGCAGATTCCAAGAATTTCACTGGTTGCCAGGCTGAGGCCTTGCCTCATAGTGGTCGGATTTCCAGGCATTCTGTAACTTTTACAGAGTTGCTGGAGGTTATTACATGTGCAGTGGCGAAACTGCACCTGGATTGGCAAGATGAAACGCAGTTGGAGGTTTGTAAATCCATCTTTGACGACTGTTTCTTAGTAGGCCAAAACGCAACTACGTCTCGTAGGCCGTTCCCTTTTTCCCCAGGAGATTTTTAAGTCCGAGGATCAACCTTACTTGGCAAGGATTACAAACCAATCAGCCTCTACATTTTCTAATATGTGTTGAGCTTCTGACCATGGATATACTTTTGGTCCCGGTGATGGAGGAGATGCTGGCGGCCCATTTCTCTTCTTCTTCTGTGGCCCCATGGAAGTCGAGTCCTACTCTTCCCTCGAATATGTGCAGGATGGCTTCGTCCTTGTTGACAAGGCCTACCTGACTTTCAGTAAAGCAGTTTCGGCTATGCACATGCTGGCCATTTTGCAAGCCTAACAAGCCAATTTTTTTAGGGATTTAGATGAGGGATCTGGGCTGGATGCTGAGGCCGTCATGGAACTATGCTACTTCTGATTTGGAGTTGAGAGCTACCAAACACTTTTCTCCTGCTACTGGTTGGAATATGCCATGGCTTGTGGTGGTGGAATGCCATCTGTGGTTTACTCTCATGGATATTCATGACAAGGACAAGGCCTTCCTAATGAACGCCCCTGTGTCACAATCAGGGCTGTTCGGTGACACAGTCCAGTCCTTAGTGGAAAAACTATGTGCTGTAAATCAGCAATCCAGTGCAGCATGCAGATCCGGTGAGTTCACATTTGGCATCTTCACTACATCCCATCAAAGAGCTGCATAAGGATCCGGACATGAGTTTTGCACCCCTCAGAGGAACTGGGGTCCTCATAAGTTAAAGCCATCACAGGGCCTGTCTGTGTAGGCATTTGGATGTTGGCCCAGCCCCTTTTAAACAACTGGCAGGACACCAGAAGTGAGTCTGATGGACTTTTTTGTGAAATGAAGTGTGAGCCCCCATTCAGTGAATGAAACTGTACAAAGTATCCTTTTCTCTCCTGTTTGCCCTTCGGTCAGTATTGGGATGAGTTCGCCATTGTACACACCTCGAACACCCGACAACCAAAATATGGTTCAGTCCCCCCCCCCCCCCCCCCCACTGCTTGTGCTGGTGAGCGAACATTAAAAAAATGCATCCTGAATTCAGCCTCCATCTCCATGACCAAAGGTCTCGAGACATGCATGACAGAATTCAATGTTCATCAAGCACAAGTGTATACAAAACACACAGTGAACATTAGTACCACACGTTGTCCCCCCAAAAAGAATGATGGGGCCACTGTGGTGAACCAGTTTTCTCAAAAAAACATTCCCCCCAATGTTCACACACACTCTTCCCCATTAAAAAATACAAGATTTATTCTGTTGTAAATGCTTTTCAGGGCACTTATCATATATGCCTGAATACAATAATGGCAGAAACATTATTAAATCCCATTCAACCAGGCACAGTAGTAGAGGCTCGAACGCCCCCTCTGCTGTGACGCTGGTTGTGGTGCAGTCACCAAAAGTAAGCCAAGTGTGGCATCTAGCGGATACATGTCGCTTCAGGTGAGAGCCTAATTCATTCCTCTGTCTGCCAAGGGAGTTGCCAGGAAATAACTTTTTGGGCCTCAATAACAAGTTTTCGCCCCCCCCCCCCCCCCCCCCAATTGTTTTTTACCAAATTTTACTTTTAGTTTTTTATTGATTTCAGAATCAGAATTTCTGTTTTTTTTTTTTACTATTTTCTAAATATTTATTTTAAGTCAAAGATTAACATGTAATATTCTGGGTGGGCTTGGATCTAATTTGCGTGGGCCCAGGCCACCCCGTCCCACCCTTGGCTACACCATTGGATATGTAATTCAAAGCCAATTCAATCATTCAATTCTAGTCCCGATAAAAGATGATGAAAAGATAACTTGAGGCTTCAAGGCATTCAGGTGTTTTGAATAATCTCGACGATTGGTTGGTTTAAGATCACTCAGAGAAATTTTGACCTTTCTAAGGCTTTTGGGGCTCATGATCGCAGCATCTGTTGTCAGTCCCTTGGGCATGTTTCATGCAAGAACTTTTCAGTGCTGGATGAACTCCACAAAGAGACAAAGAGACCACTGATGCATGTGCTTTGTCCCTTCAGAATGATGCATGGTTGCAACCAAACTCTGCTGCCATGGAAACAGACCCGCCTTCTGATATCAGGCATTCAGTTGGGACAGGTGTGTCACCGTAAGGTGCTAATGACAGACGCCTCCTCCATGGGTTGGGGCGCTGTACAGAAAGGTAGTCCAGCCTATGAATTCTGGATGGGCCAGCTGCAATATTAGCACATAAACTGGCTGGTGATGCTCACGGTGCTGCTGGTGTAATGGTATGGCCCCTCAACATGGAGGTCTTTTGAATGATGGGTTATCCCCTGCCGTGATACCATTCTAAATGCTAGAACTCCATCAACGAGGAGGATATATACATTTAAATAGTGTATTATTGCTTCTTGGTGTACAGCGCGAGGTAAAAATCCAGTTCACTGCCCTGTTGGTACAGTGCTGGAATTTTTGCAGGAGTGTTTGGGGCCGGGGTTGACCCGGCAACACTTAAAGTTTATGATGTCGCTATAGCGGCTGAACATGCACTTATCAATGGAGTCTCTGTCGGTGCACATTCTCTTGTCTTTCGCTTTTTCCATGGGGTACGCAAGCTTAGAACTTTTCGTCCCATCCACATTCTTTTATGGGATTTATCTGTTATTTTAGAGGCACTCTCGGGTACTCCATTCGAGCCCTTGACAACAGTTACTGATACATTTTTGACTCTTAAGATGACACTGCTAATGGCATTGGCAAAGGACATGTTAAAATCTTGTAATGGCTATTTGTCCAAGGTTATTTCTACATCGTTTCGCTGGCAGGTTTTCTCTCCTCCTCCATTTGAGTCAGAGGAGCTGTTACATATGCTTTGCCTAGATCGGGCATTGCAAGTTTGTGTTGAATGTACTAGCCAGTGGCATAAGTAAGAACAGTTGTTTGTGTGCTTTGGAGGCCGTAACATAAATGTTTCAGTGTCCAAGCAAAGACTATCTCGTTGGCTTATTAATGCAATTTCGAGTGTTTACTAAGCGTGCGGTTTACCTTTGCCATCGGGTATTCAAGTCCATTCTACAAGGAGCATGGCAACCTCATGGGCTTTGGCAAAAGGTGCGTCCTTGGAGGACATTTGTATGGTGGCAGGGTGGTCTTCTCCACATACATTTGTTGGACGAGCGATTGACACCTGCTTCCCAGGTTCTCTCTGTTGGGACAGGATTCAATTCATAATTCCTTTTTATTCAGATGCTTTTGCTTGCTTGTGCGCCGCTATATGCTTGCCACATGGGATTAGACTGTTGGCAGCTACTGTTCGCATGGCGTGAATGTATTCATTCCCACAACGATCATACGCAGCTAGAGTTCTGCAAAAGGGAACATCTCAGTTAAGTACGTAACCTTAGTTAACTGAGGGGCAAAAGATGCTGCGTAGCTGGCCATACTCTCTAGCAGCTGCATAGGCTTGTGCCTTTTGCAGAAAATCTGACTCGATGGCGAGAAAGTGAGCACCTTTATGGAGCTTCTGACGTAGCTCCTTAGGGGGCATCACTTAAGGGCCATCAGCCAATAAATTGCCGTGATTGTATGAGGGATTCAGACTATGTGACACTTGTACGGTGTACCACAGCGATCATACGCAGTCCCTTTCCCCTCAGGGAACCAAGGTTACGTACGTAACCAAATTGTTTTTTCCTCTATCTCAGAAAGCTTACACAAAAAGTGTAACAACAGAGTCTCTAAATGATTTAATTATTCTCTAAATCTCTCCCAAATATCAAGATCTAATTTAATATTATTGACTTTATGTTTTTGGTATGCAGATAAGATCCACCTTGAGATGTGATGATTCTGCAATTTCAACTTGATAAGATAAATCACATTCAAACAACGTTCACGTAGGTGATTAAAAGAAAGGCAGACTCACAGTGGGTTCCCTTTGTATACACACTCCAGTTTGAAGTACTGTCCTTCCTGTGGTACTATTACTGAGTGCACAATCTCTACTTGTGGAGCATCTGGACAAACAAAACAAAACAATACAAAAACTAAATAGAATCATTAAACACATTACATAAACATTTTATCAAATAGGATAAATCAAAATATTGAACATGACTATATTTGTGTACATATCCTGACCATTGCCATGACAAGTATTGCACAACTAAACATTTATTAAACCTGGACCTCAAAATATTAATTTATTTTAGTTGTTAAAAGAATATTCCTGTTTCAATACAAGACACAATGTTGATAACCACAAAAAAAGTATTTCGACTTGTCAAAATAATAAAGTTTTATTTTATTTTATTTCTGTAACATAGTTCAAGGGCAAGGAGGAGGTGAGAACCGGCTTGTCAATATAAATAATATTTTAATGATAAACTTAAAAGACACAAACACACATATCCGTAAATGATCTCTCTCTCGTCGCACCACTGTCTGCCATCAGCCTTTATCCCTCTCGGAGGCTTGATTAGCCTGATACGGGACCGGGTGTGTATCATCATGACCCGCCCTCCGAACTGCCACATTCCTCCCTCGTTCTTTCAGGCCGGGGAGCTCCCGGCCTGACGTACACCCCCCCCCCCCCCCCCCCTTTCCCTGGGGAGGGGCGCGCCCTCCGCGCCGTCTGCCGGCAGGTCATCCCCGTCTACCTGGACGAGGGAGGGGACAAGGGAGGGGACAAGGGGAGGGAAACAGAAATAATTAAAATGTGGGGGGTACTTCCTGTAACAGTGTAGTACCCCCCCCCCCCAAAAAAAAACACTACAATTTAAAACAGAGGGAAAATGCCAACGCAGAGCGGCAGTGAGAGAGAGAGAGGAGAGAGAGATAAAAAAAAAAAAAACCTACTCGCCGGTTCTCCGATACGCCATAGCTTGTTCCTCAGCCACTCCTCCACCCTCTAACGGACGACAGCCGTGCCTCTCCAGGCGGATTGGAGGCAGTCCTCCAGCCCCTGGCGGACAGAATGCCCCGCCGCGTTCTCGGGGAGCCGAAGGGGTCTCCCTGCCCCTGGCAGCGGTTCTCCCACTCCTGGCGGTCAGTCGCGATCCCCTCCCCGCTCGCAGTCGGCGGTCTCCTACCCCGCCGCGTTTCAGCGGCTGGTAGGGGCATCCTCCGCCCCTGGCAGCGGCCCTGACCGCTCCAGGTGGTCGGCTAGGAGCCCCTTCTCCCCTCGCGGTCGGCGGCCGTTCCTCCGCTTCCAGGCGGCTGGGCTCCTCCTCCTCCGGCAGATGGCCGCGGCTGCTCCATTGGGGTGGACGGTAGTGGCGAGAACTCTACTACGCTGTATCCCTCCTCCTTCCCGGGTTTCAGCACTAGTGTAACATAGTTCAAGGGAAAGGAGGAGGCGAGAACCGGCTTGTCAATATAAATAATATTTTAAAGATAAACTTAAAAGACACAAACACACATATGACAGACATGTCCGTAAATGATCTCTCTCTCTCGTCGCACCACCGTCTGCCATCAGCCTTTATCCCTCTCGGATGCTTGATTAGCCTGATACGGGACCGGGTGTGTATCATCATGACCCGGCCCCGCCCTCCGCCCTGCCACAATTTTATTTTACCTTTATTTTACCAGGAAGTCCCATTGAGATCAAAAATCTCTTTTACAAGAGAGACCTGGCCAAGGTAGCAGCCATACAAACTCACAACATATTAAAATGTAACCAATAAACATCAACATGAACTATTTAAACACAATGGTCTCTCACGAAAAAAACAATCACATGCTTCCTTCACCTTATGCTTTTTGATGCCCTTAAATTCATCCATGGATATAAATAAGTTTCATTTTAGATTTTCTGTAGATTATTCCATGTCGAAGGAACATAGTAGGAAAATGCATTTTCCCCCCAGATCTATCACAACCCATGGTTCATTAAAAAGCAACCACTTGGAAGAGCGCAGTCGATAATTACAATGAAGGGTAAAGAAGTAGGCTGGAAGTTTACCTTGCATAGCTTTATAGTTAAAAATATATCAATGCTGTTGTCTGCAATTGGTCAATGATGTCCAACCCACTAAATCATAAAGAATACAATGGTAAGAGACTTTGCATTTGTAATGAAACACAAAGATGCATGGTACACTTCATCAAGGCTTTGTAACATTGAGGAGGCTGCATGAATGGGGCCAATTTTTGGAGCATTTAAAAGCAGAAATGTAAAGCTTATAGTTTTATAAAAGCACTTAAATTAATTCTTCTGTCAAGACTCTTGAAGCATTTGGCTACATTGTACAGATGTTTAAATTGTCATGTTTACCATCATTTTAAGGTTTTATGGTTCACAGCATTATCATAAACATCATGACAATGAAATTGTAAAATTATAAATAACTTTACACAGAAAAGGTAGGTGATTTCTAAAATCATGGTAACACACATAGTGTTTACGTTTTGTGGCTATATTTGAAACAGTGATTATTTTTAACTTTTATTTCCATTGTAAGTGCCTTTAAGTTTCCACCTTATTCACAACAGTTGAATGAATTTCATCTTAACGTTATTCTAATGTTAATGGCTGCGTTTGAAACCAGGAAAATGCTGCCTCTGGAGGCTATATACTCAGCTGTTTAGGGCTTTGGGTCAACTGGGAAAAGAGCATCGCTTTTCTCGGCATGGAGTTAGACTCGGTCTCCATGACAGTGCGCCTCACAAGTGAGCGCACACAGTCGGTGCTGAACTGCCAGAGAATGTTCAGACCGGACACATTGGTTCCACTGAAACAATTTCAGCGGCTCCTAGGGCATATGGCATCCTCAGGGATGGTCATGCCACTCGGGTTGATGCATATGAGACCTCATCAGCACTGAATTCAGACTCGAGTCCCGAGATGGGCATGGCACAACGGCACATACCGTGTGACCCTCACCCCTTCCTGCCATCACTTATTCAGCCCTTGGACAGACCTCTGTTTTCTACGGGCAGGAGTCCCCCTACAGCATGTGTTCAGACACGTTGTAGCTACTACAGGCACATCCTGGTCGGGCTGGGGCGCCGTGTGCAACTGGCTCCTGGATAGGGCTGCGGCTGGGGTGGCACATCAACTGCCAAGAGTTCCTGGCTGTATTACTTGCCCTGCACAGATTCCTGCTGCTGATCCATGACAAGCATGTGTTGATCCGCTCCGAAAACACAGCGGCAAAAGCGTATATATATATATATATATATATATATATATATATATATATATATATTGCCAAGGCGACGTTTGCTCTAGTCACGTGTCGCAACACACCCGCCATCTCCTCCTTTGGAATCAGCAGTGGCTGAGGTCGCTGTGCGCCACTCATGTCCCAGGCAATCTCAACACCACAGCGGATGTGCTGTCATGGCAGGTAATGCTCAGCGGAACGTGGAGACTCCACCCTCAGGTGTTCCAGCTGATTTGGGGTTGGTTCGGCAAAGCACAAGTAGATCTATTTGCTTCCCTAGAATCCAGCCACTGCCACTCTTGTACTCTCTGACGGAAGCCCCCCTCGGCACAGAGCTGGCCCCGGGTGCTGCGCAAGTACGCATTTCCCCCAGTGAGCCTACTTGCACAAGTCCTATGCAAGGCCAGGGAGGATGTGGAACAAGTCACTCTCGTGGCCCCCTACTGGCCCACTCAGACTAGGTTCTCAGATCTCATGCTCCTCACGACAGCACCTTCCTGGAAAATTCCCCTGAGGAAGGAACTTCTTTCTCAGGGATGGGGTATCCACGGCATCTGGCATCCACGCCAAGACCTCTGGAACCTCCACGTCTTGCCCTTGGATGGGATGCAGAAGATCTAAGTGGTCTACCACCAGCCCCCTTGTGCAATCGAGCACACTCTACGAGGAGTTTGGCATCCATGTGGGCACTGGCCAATGGCACCTCTCTAGCAGTGTCGGCGGGCTTTGCAAAACCCAATATCTATGTGTTGAGCCGTCTCGTTCCGTGTTTTGACAGGTCCGAACATGTAGAATTCAGTAATACGGAACAGCTGGCCGGGTGTCTTGCTTGTGCATAGCGCCTCTTCCCTCTCCTGAAGTAGGACCTACCACCCGCAACCTCCATATGTGGCTGGTAAGCCCATGTGACGTATTTTGCCACATGTTAACCTCCCCTACTGGGCAGGATATGGTCTCTGCAGTGTCTTTTCCCCTTGAAAGAATAGGATAGTAAAAGAACATCTTCCCTGATTCGTGTTATTGCGTAAGATGGCCCCAGCCACATCTAACACTTAATGGAGAGAACATTTAGAGAGAGAAAAGGCCACGGCTAGCGCAGCCTGCTCCCATGCTAGTTACGTCACTTCCCCGCCTCAGGGATGTGGGGAACTACGTGATGTCTTTTGGGGCATTGGGGAAGGTTACATGCAGTCTGACACACCTGCTATTTTTGCACGCATTAGCTTGCTTGCACCTGCATCAGCGGTAACATAGTTCAGTATTTTGGCATTTTTAGAGAGGGACCCCGAGTGTCACTACATTGACACAACGTCGAGTGAGTGACAGAAGGGGAACGTCTCGGTTACTGTCATAACCTCTGTTCCCTGATGGAGAGAATAAGACGTTGTGTCCCTCTTGCCACAACACTATACTAGCTGCAGAAATGACTGGGACCTTACGCTCGGCTCCTCAGCTCAAAAACCTGTCTGAACAGACACACACTTCCCTCCTTTTATACCCGTATGTCCTGGGAAGGGGCATGCAAATTCTGTTCGCCAATTCTCATTGGCCTTTTCTCAAAGATAAGAGGTAACCCAACAACGTCTCGTTCCCTCCATCAGTTAGACAATTTCAAGAGTTACATTTTTTATACCAGCAAAAGGGGGCAATATTGGCATACTTACTTTAAATAATATAATTATCACTTAAATTAGCACTATTGAGCAAATAATCAAATGAATATTTTTATATGGACATTTTATAAATGTTTTATGGAAAAACATTTCAAGGAAAAAAGTTTCAATAAAATTAAATGGTCTTATCATCACTTCTTAAGAAATTTGTTTTTGTGGTAAACAATGCTTTTTTATATATATATATATATATTTAGAATATTTTACAATATATTTTTCTATCAGTTAGTAGAATCACTGGTATATATTTTCAGCTGTCAGCTGCTCTGTGAACAGTTTTCATTTAATGTTAGCTAAATTCCAGAGGAAAGTGATCTAAAAGCAATGACTCACAGTGGACCTCCAGCACCTCTGTGACCTGGTATGGCATGGAGCCCAGAGCGATGTGCTCTACCATGCAGGTGTATGCTGCTCCATCGTCCTTCCTGTCCACTTTTAGTCGTATGATACTCCTGACCGTGAATGACCTTCCAGTGGCGTTCACCTCCTTCTGACCTGCTCAAGCACAGACACACAAAAACCACATCAGAATGTTATATATATATTCTGTATACTGTACGTCAAGTTAATCATGCCAGAGATGGAATCTAGATTCTGTGACTAAATAGTTGAAGCTCACTTAAGACGCAAAAAAAGAATCGCAACTCGACTCAGACTTGTAAACAACTGACTTGAGTCTCGAATTGGATTTAAACTCCTAGCCCCCCTATATACCTTGCAGTAACATGCATTATTCCAGATACTTTCTGGATATTCTTTAGCTGTTTTGCATTTACACCTTGCAGTCAAATGTGTCTCAACTGTGAAGGGATAGAGATCAGATCACAATTTCCAAAGCAAAATGGAAAATGCTACTTATATTTTACATTAGAGGCTGCAGTGACTAAAATTGATCTGTATTTTAGCTAATTTTAAAATCATTGATGGACAATTCAAATGCCTTTGATCACTTTGACAGTTCAGGGCTTTTTCTGCTTTGAAATAGTTTTTTTCGGCCACCAAAACCACATTTCGGACAGCCGAAGCAAATTTAGTGTTTCATCTCTTTGCTTTATAATCTCTAAATATGTATCTGGCATCAAAGCTTGAATGCAATTAATAATCTTTTCTTTTTTATTAAACAATTAGAATTTATTTATGTAATTTAATTACGTAATCCTGTCATTAAATGTTAAAAGTTTATGTTTATGAAATAAACTATATTACTTTGCATTGACCAGGCAGCCAACATTGACCAGGCATTGCCAGGCATTGACCAAGATGTTTACTGTATAAAAATGAAATCCATGATTAAAGTAAAACCTTATGTACTTTATTAAATAAGTTAGAATTAAATGAACAAGGCAATCACTAGAAGTAATTTTTTTTAATATTCCAGAATTGAATTAGCCTTAAACAGGGTTTATTTAACTAAACAGCTGCAGATAAAGAACTATTGCCAAAAAAAGAACTAAGACTTGACTTGGAGTTGTGACCAAAGACTTGACTCGGACTCCACCGCAGGGACTTGTGAACATGTCTGAATTATGCATTACAATTGTGAGTCATCCATATGGTCATCCAAAATAGTAAAATTAGCATAATTAAAATTAAGGGGAAAGCCACGCTAGCCGCCCCCACGTTGCGCCTTCTACCCACGGGTATAGGGCCGGCGTGGCTGGCGCTGGAGGCAATTTCGGGAGATTAATGGGTGTGGTTTTGCCAGGTAAATTCCGCGGACCACCTGTTCCCCAGCAAGCTCGTCTGCCCCCGTCCGGTTCTGAGATGAGACCGGCTTGCCTTACGGCCAGTCTGATGTCTCTTTCAGAGCCCCCGAGTTGGATGAGAGCTTTGCCGCTGCATCGGAGAGCATCATGATGGACTCCGACACTAGTGACTCGACTGGGCTAGTGACTTCGGGTGTGCTGGCCAATCTGAGGCTGACGCCGGGCTGTCCGCTATTCTTGACCGGGCCGCCGCAAGTGTTGTGCTGGGCTGGAATCGTCCATCTTCCACTCAGATTGGTTCCTGGGTTCGGGGCGCCGCTCAAAGCAAACCCCCCCCCCCCCCCCCCCTTTCTTCCCAGAGGTACATGATGAGCTGACGAATTCATGTAGGACACCTTTCACTGCCCGAAACCTTCCTCACTCGTCCGTTCTCACTACCCTTGACGGTGGGGCGGTCCACGGGAACAAGGAGCTCCCCCAAGAAGATAAGGCAGTTGTGGTGCACCTGTGCCCATAAACGCCGCCACCTGGCAGATCGACCGCCACTCCCCTCCAAGGCCTTTAGGTTGACATCGTCTCTGGTGACCAAGGCCTACAGAGCCGCTGGATAGGCCGCCTCTGCCCTGGACGCCATGACCCTCCTGCAAATCCACCAGGCCAAGGCATTAAAAGGTCTGCAGCTGGGCAGTCCTGATCCTGAACTTGCCTTCTGGGCTACGAAGATCACAGCGTGCACACTCGGAGAGGCAATGGCCACCTTCGTGGCCCAGGAACGCCACCTGTGGCTGAATCTGGTCAAGATGCGGGACTTCGACGAGGCTTGCTTTCTCAACGCCCCCATCTCCCAGATAAGCCTATTTGGGGGCACCATTGAGGACTTTGCCCACCAGTTCTCGGTGGTGAAGAAACAGATGGATGCTATCCAACACATCTTGCCCCACTGCGGCTAAAGTTCCCACACCCTGTCTGCTCGGCGAGAGCATCCCCCTTTGGTGGTGAAACCCCTGGCAGCTTCGCCCCAGCCCGAGCCCAGCTCTCAGCCCCAGCGTAGAGCTCCCCGAAGGAGGCGGACGCCCCCCTGTCTCACGAACCACCTCTGGGACCCGGAAGGCTCCCAAGCACTTGACCCTCACCCATTCCTGCCATCACTTATTCAACCCTTGGACAGACCTCTGTTTTCTACGGGCAGGAGTCCCCCTACAGCAGGTATTCAGATGCGTCTTAGTTACTACAGACACCTCCCAGTCGAGCTGGGGTGCCATGTGCAACGGACACGCAGCCGCTGGCTCCTGGACAGGGAGATTCGCAGATTCCTGCCACTGATCCACAGCAAGCACTTATTGATCCGCTCAGCGACATTAGTGTATATAAATTTCGAAGGCGGCGCTCCTCGCAACTCACCCAACATCTCTCCTTTGGAGTCAGCAGCGGCTGAGGTCGCTGTGCACCACTCATGCCCCAGGCAACCTCAACGCCACAGTGGACATGCTGTCACAGCAGGTAATGCTCAGCGGAGAGTGAAGACTCCATCCTCATGTGCTCCAGCTGATTTGGGGTTGATTCAGCAGAGCACAGGCAGATCTGTTTTCCTCCCAAGAATCCACCCACTGCCTGCTCTGGTAGTCTTTGACAGAAGCCCCCCTCGGCATAGACGCACTGACACACAGCTGGCTCAGAGGGCTGCGCAAGTACGCATTTCCCCCGGTGACCCTTCTTGCACATGTCCTGTGCAATGTCAGGGAGGACGAGGAACAAGTGGCCCCTTACTGGCCCACTCGGACTTGGTTCTCGGGTCTCAAGTGCCTCATGACAGCACCTCCCTGATGGATTCCCCTGAATGAAGGACCTTCTTTCTCAGGGATGGGGCACCCTCTGGCATCCGCAGACCGGACCTCTGGAACCTCCACCTCTGGCCCTTGGACAGGATGTGGAAGATCTAAGCGGTCTAAAACCAGCCATCTTAGACACAATCACTCCAGCAAGAGCTCCCTCTACCATGCAGCTTTATGCCATAAAGTGGCGCTTATTCGCAAATTGGTGTTCTTCATGATCTGAAGACCCACAGAGGTGCACAGTCAGGTACGTGCTCTCATTCATGCAGGAGAGGCTGGAGGGGCAGCTATCCCCCTCCACCTTGAAGGTTTATGTAGCCACCATAGTGGCTCACCATGACGCAGTGGACAGTAAGTTGTTAGGGAAGAACGACCTAATCATCAGATTCCTTAGAGGCACCTGTTCAGGCCATGCCTGTTCCCCTCATGGGATCTCTCCATGGTCCTTTCGGGCCTTCGGAGACCACCATTTGAGCCGCTAGAGTGGTGAAACTAAAAGCCCTCTCCTTGAAGACTGATCGCACTCACTTCCATCAAGAGGGCTGGGGACCTGCAAGCATTCTCTGTCAGCAGCACTTGCCTGGAGTTCAGTCAGGAAGATTCTCACATCATCCTGAGATGCCGACCAGGCTACGTACACAAGGTTCCTATGACCCCCTTCAGGGATCAGGTAGTGAACCTGCAAGTGCTGCCCTGGGAAGAGGCAAACCCAGCCTTAGCGTTGCTGTGTCTGGTGTGTTAGACACTCTGAGCAGCTCTTTGTCTGCTTTGGTGGACAGCAGAAAGGGAATACTGTCTCCAAACAGAGGCTTTCCCACTGGACCGTGGTCTCCATTGCGTTGGCCTACCAGACTCAGGCCGTGCCCACCCCCTTGTGGGTTTGAGCACACTCTACGAGGAGTGTGACATCCTCGTGGGCACTGGCCAGTGACACCTCTCTAGCAGACATCTGCAGAGCGGCGAGCTGGGCAACACCCAATACCTTTGCAAGATTTTACAATCTCTGGGTTGAGCCGGTCTCATCCCGTGTTTTGTCAAGTACGAACACGTAGAATTCAGTAATATGGAACAGCTGGCTGGGTTTATCGCTTGCACGTAGCACCTTTCCCTTCTCCTGAAGTGAAGACATGCGCTCCACTCCCCCAGTCAAGTTCACAAGTCATGAACCCTGGATGTCCTTCCTCCCTAGCCCTCTGGCTCCGAATTCAATGGAGGAGATCGCAGCCAGACCCACTGAAGGCTGCACTGTTGCCTGTACAGGAACAGGTGCTCCACAGGTACTGATTAATCCTATAAGCCCCTGTGATGTATTTTCGTGCAGTCTGATGCACCTGCTATTTTTGCATGCAGCAGCTTGCTTCACCTGCATCAGCAGTCCACGTCATCCAAATCTCATATTTTTTGTCCATTCAAAACATAGATTTTTTTTAATTTTTATCTCTTTCGCTAATGTACTCCACCTATAGTGGTGAAATGCACTTTTTTGACAGTATATTTCTATTGATTGATATATAAGAAGAGGGTTTTCAGCTCGACTGACTCGAGTGGCTCAAATGGGGCTCTCCGAAGATACAGGAGGACCACGAAGAGATCCCATGAGGGGAAGAGGCATGACCTGGCAGGATTCAGCTTACGGGCGCCTTAGAGGAACCTGATGATCAGGTCATGTTTCCCTAGGGACTTACCGTCCACTGCGTCATGGTGTGCGGCTATAGTGACTATGTATACCTTCAAGCGTCAGCTTCCTGTGGGGGGGCTCTACGCTGGGGCCGAGAACTAGGCTCGGGCTGAGGCGGAGCCGCCTGGGATTTCACCGCCGCAGGGGCACATCCTCTGTGAGCAGACAGGGTGCAGGATCTTGAGCTGTGGCAAGGCAAGATGTGATGAATAGCCTCCGTCTGCTTTTTCACCACGAGAACTGCTGGGTGAAGTCCTCAACAGTGTCGCCAAAAAGTCCAATCTGGGAGATGGGCATGTCGAGAAAGCGTGATTTGTCTGCGTCCCTTATCTCGACCAGATTCAGCCACAGGTGGTGCTCCTGAACCACCAAGGTGGACATCGCCTGCCCGAGTGCACGCACCGTGACCTTTGTCGCCCCGGAGGTCATTTGAATAAAACAGTGACATTTTGTTAGTTTTATTATATATATATATATATATATATATATATATATATATATATATATATATATATTTACTCGCCCTCATGCCATCTGTCTATGAATTTCTTCAGAACACAAATTAAGATTTTTAGAAGAATATTTCAGCTCTGTAGGTCCATTCAATGTAAGTGAATGGTGACAAGAAAGTGGAAAAAGAATGGAGATATACTGAGCAGGGAGGATAATTAATAGTAAAAAAGGAATTTAATATTGATATGTTTCTCACCCCATCTATCATATCACTTCTGAAGACATGGATTAAATCACTGGAGGCACATGGATTCAACAACTTTTATGCTGATTTATGTGATTTGTGGAGCTTCAATATTTTAACACCGATTCATTTTCATTGTATGGAAAAAAGAGCTGAGATATTCTTCTAAAAATCTTAATTTGTGTTCTGCAGAAGAAAGAAAGTCATACACATTCAGGATGGCATGAGGGTGAGTAAATGATGAGAGAATTTAAATTTTTGGGTGAATTATTCTTTTTAAGCATGATGTATCCCCTGTACCAAACCACATTTCCCATACCTGTTCTACACCTCCTCATTTGTGCAGGATATGACGTGCCAAGTGAACCTGCCTATTTAGCATTTTTTGCATTCCTTGCATTGTTTGAACATGTTTTATGCACAACAATACCGCTCTGTCTGCATTAAGGGAAATTTAGACCCTACACATAAACTGATTTTAAGGTAATTGTTTCATACATTACATTTTAAAATGGTGATCAGAGTATTGAAAATAACTTTTTAATCTTTTAATTTCTGTTATCATGTCTCCCTGCACTTTTCCTTATTAATGACTTGTACAAAAAGTTACTGTGGTGGGACCATGGTATGAGTGGTATCAGATGGTAATACAATGATACTGAATGATTACCATCTTTACATGGTACTTTAGAGTAAATGCAATGGTATTATCACAGTACATGTCCCAAAAACCATGGTATGACAGTGATACCAAAAATCATTGTAATACTATTATAATTTAAAAAATATATATATATATATATATATAGAGAGAGAGAGAGAGCTAACCTATCTCATGCTGTATACAAAAAAAAAAAAAAAAAAAAACGAAAAAAAAAAAAACAATACATAAGATTTATGAGTTCTGAGTGAATATGAGACCCTGCTGGTGCTCAATATGAGGAATGTCTGGTATATAATTTCATATACAGCAGCTGGTGTTGAATAAAAACAAAACAAAAACAAAAAATGTGTGAATGCTAATTGATGTGTGATATCTGGTCAGTGGCATCAAAGTTGGATATCATGATTGGTAAGGCAGCTGTAAGCTTAGCCCTCTCCCTCTCTTCCCCTGGTCTGATCCTATCCAGAAATATCAACACCAGTGTCAATCAAACGCTCCCTTTGCATTGCCTGCGGCATTGTCAAGCTCCTCTAGATGCATTGCATCATCTGATGCTTCAGAAAGATTGATCACTTTTTTTTGCAGCTGAACTGCAAAGAAACGTTTTAGCCATTTTGAGGTAGAGATATCAAAACCCTCTTATAATTGTGTAGGAAAACGTCTAGTGCCTCTAATGCAGCAATACTGTATTTGCAGAAGGGTCGATATCAATAATACACACTTGTGTGAATTACTTTTATTTTGTTTGATCACATTTCTGAGTTCATGTCCATGTTGTTTATCTCATTTAGTCAGAGGAACTGCAGACGATATCTGGACGTATCCAGGCCTCTCTAACAGCGTCTCAGGCCATCAATCAGCCCCACCAAATCAGCCAACTGGGGCTCCTGCCTGATAAACGCAATTCTCAATAATACACACTTGTGTGAATGATTTTTATTTTGTTTGATCAGATTTCTGAGTTGATGTTGTTTATCTCATTTAGTCAGAGAAACTGCGGATGAGTTCGACTGCTCTTTCTCACCCGCCTCCAGAACAGACCTAAGTAACTGGTGTCTCGGTAAAAATCTGCCAATGAAAATCCCTGACATTTTTACACAACTCAAAGTTTCATTAATGCTCTTGTCCGTTGAAATGCTCAGGTCCCTAATTCAATGCAGATCTATACAAAAAACATTTTTTTGGCTATTTTATCATCCACCAGGCATAAGTCTGGAACCATGATCAGAACTGATCAGAACCAATCAGAACCATGTTACTATACCTACATTTCTGCAAAATTATTTTTAAATTTTAAATCTTATTGTACGTATTGGAGTATATTGCTGGTGAAATTTACACTCACTGTGCTAAAACAACAATGTTTTTTATTCCATTCACACTAATCACAAACACTCACTTTTTGCTCAGGTCCTCACACAATGCTATCTTAGGTGTGCTCACATATGTGCTTGAGTTACAGTAAAACAGCCTGCACTTAAAGTTCTATATCTTTCAACATGACCCAATCCAGCAGGATTCATATCTCTGACCCCACTAAAGTGAGCAGTATCTTGCGGTGTTACATATTCTGTTTGGGCTGCCAAGCTGGTCTCTAGAAGCCAATCCAATCCTTCTCACGAGAACAGATCACAGGCCGAGATTTCTTTGAATCGGAGTGAGTGACAGGCAGTCTGGCTGTGATGCTACATTCCAGTGTGTCACTGGCCTTTTGGTTTGGGTTACGTAAATGCCATCTCTGAATCAGGCCTGTCTAACAGCGTCTAGAGCCTTCAATCACCCCAACCAAATCAGCCGACTGGGGCTCATTTAAGCCTAAATCCACCTAAATCATACTGTATTTGAAGATCTCAGGAGTAACATATTAGTTTACGTTTGGATTAACTGAGTTTTGCCATTCTACATCAGGGCTATTCAACTATGTGAATCCTTACAACCTTAATCAAATACAACTGAACTAGCTAATCAAGGTCTTCGGGATTACTTGAAAATTACAGGCAGGTGTGTTTGATTAGGGTTGGAAATAAACTCTGCAGGTCATTAGCCCTCTAGCACAATAGGTCAATTCAAAGACTTACGACAAAGTGGTTTAGATTGTTGTGCAGAACTGGTTACCCTGATAATTCCTTTGCTATAGCTTTAAAGGTGAAGTTTGTTTTTTTTTCTGCACAATTGGTGGCACCTAAAAGAATTGTACAATAATAAATAACATGTAAAAAATTAACACAATCATGTCACTGTAGTAAAGAAAGGACAAACAAAGGAGCATTTCAAACTTGAAGTCCTATCTCCACATCAGTCTCAGTCAGCAGGGGGCAGTAATCGCAGCCTCAGCTGTACAATCACCGTGCAGCTGTACAGATGACAAACCAAAACAGTGGATCAAAGACAGCTGGATGGAGCAGAGTGTAGGGACCTGAAGGCGCAAGTTTCAAATTACATTTTGAAACCAGTGACACAGTGTCCTAAAAATGTGCCATTTATGGCTAGAAATGCTGAAAACCAGTGAAATGCAATGCAACAAATATGTCTGTCTGACATACAAACGAAACGCAAGAATGCATCCTGTGACTTAAGTCTAACTCGGAGACTCAGATGTAAAATGGAGTACTGTGGACTTTAGGCCAGTGGCTTGTGTATAAATAAAACAAACAATATATTTTCTCTAAGCCCACTTTTGTATTGTCTAATCAATGTTATACTCATCTGCCATAATAATCTAATGTCTATCTGAATTATAATATTTATTATATATTGCATTTATAATTTACATTTACATTTATGCATTTGGCAGATGCTTTTATCCAAAGCAACTTACAGTGCACTTATTACAGGGACAATCCCCCTGGAGTAACCTGGAGTTAAGTGCCTTGCTCAAGGACACAATGGTGGTGGCTGTGGGGGTCGAACCAGCAACCTTCTGATTACCGGTTATGTGCTTTAGCCCACTACACCACCACCACCACTCTTATATAACTACACATAATTAAACCAAGCAGATAGCCCTTGCCATTGGCCGGTCTATGTCTGCTTTGGTCAGCACAGGAAGACACCTATGGCTCAAACTATCGGGCATCAAGGACAAAGGTAAAGCTTTCCATTTGGGCAGTTTTTTCCTCATCAGCCACCCAGTCCCGCCCCGGTCCTGCTAGAAGGGAGGCTCAGAAGCAGAACGTGGCGAGTCGTGCTCCCCCTCATAAAGACTATGATGGTCTTGTGCCCAGCCCTGTGGGGGTAGCTCCCCTCGGGACAGGGCGCGTGTACCATCCACTTCACCCCTTCCGGAACCCCCATGAATCCTCTCCTTTCTTGCCGCCTCTAGTGTTTCAGGAGGCAGAGGCTTCCAACAAAAAGTTTGGTGTACTGCTGCTTCCTGCCTTATTCCAGGATGCGGAACACTCGACATCCCCTCAACAGGAAGTGTCGAAGTTAATACCCATCTCAGAGTACCTAGTAGCATGGAAACTTCTGCCCGGTATTTCTATGTGGGTCCTAAGAACAGTAGAAAAAGGCTACAGAATTAAATTTTCTCGCCGCCGTCCGTGTTTCAACGGCGTGGTCCCTACTACCATGAAACCGGAGCAGGCATGTCTACTGCGGAAAGTACTGCAAAATCTCTTGGTCAAAGGGGCCATAGAACGTTTTCCCCTTCCAGAGAAAGAGTCAGGCTATTACAGCAAATACTTCCTGGTCCCCAAGAAGGGTTGGGGGTTGCGTCCGAGCTTAGATCCTCGAGGCTGCTCAGTCAGGGTGTTCAAGTTCATGATGCTAACTATCAAGACGGTCGTGTCACAAGCCCAAGATCGCATTTTGGCTGGTCACGATCGATCTCATGGATGCACATTTTCATATAGAAATTCTGCCACAGCACAGGAAGTTCCTGAGGTTCGCTTTCGGGGGCGAAGCCTTCCAGTATCGGGTTCTTCCATTCAGCCTAGCCCTATTACCCTGCACATTCACAAAATGCATGGATACAGCACTGGCTCCTTTGCAACTCCGGGGTATCTGCATTCTGAATTACATAGATGACTGGCTGATACTAGCGCAGTTCCAAGAACTGGCAGTTCAGCACAGGGATATCGTCTTAGCTCATCTGGTTGACAACGTCAAAAGAGCGTTCTCTCTCCAACCCAGGGAATTGCCTATCTGGGAGTTATATGGAATTCGATCACAATGCGGGCACGATTGTCTCCCGTTCTAATCATTTCCATTCAGAACACCCTGAGCAAAGTCAGGCTAGGTCAAGGTTGCACTGCTCGTCAGTATCAACGAATACTAGGTCTAATGGCGTCTGCGTCCACGGTGATCCCTTTGGGCCTTCTGCACATGAGACCGTTCCAGCAGTGGCTAAAAGTCAGGGGGTCTCATCCAAGGGCCAGTCCCTTAAGGCAAATAAGGGTTATGTGCCACAGGCTTCATTCCCTTTCTATGTGGTTCAGACCTTACCTTGGGTCCCACCGTAGGTGCGTCTTGTCGTCGCAGGCTGCTAACAACAGACACCTCCCTGACGGGCTGGGTAGCGGTCTTAAGTGGTCATCCAGCTCAAGGGGAGTGGGAGGGTCATCAGCTCGATTGTCACATTAACTGTCTCGAGTTGATGGCTGTATTTCTGGCCCTGAAATACTTCCTCCAGAGGCTGCCATGTCTTGGTGTGGGTGGACAATACAGCGGTAGTCCACGTTCATGTCAGCTGAATTTCTGGCACGTCGGATTCTCCTTGGGGCCCAGGGCAAGCTCCTGTCACTCAGGGCAGTTTATATCCCTGGATGCCCATATGTGGGAGCAGATTTACTGTCCAGACAGAAAATACCGATGGGGGAGTGGAAACACCACCCCGAGGTAGTGGAACAAATCTGAGTGAGATTTTACAGGGCAGAAGTGGACCTCTTCACCTCTTCTTTGACAGCGCAACATCTCCTCTTCTTCTCTCTGAGTCACCCAGCCCCCCTAGGTCTGGACGCGATGGTGCATACATGGCCCAGAATGCGTTTGTATGTGTTTACTCTGGTTTCACTGCTCCCGGGAGTCTTGGCCATAGTTCGCCAGGCTTTCACCTGAGATTATCGAGACCATTTTAAGTGCTAGGGCTCCCTCCACTTGGAACAAATCTGGGTGAGATTTTACAGGGCAGAAGAGGACCTCTTTGCCTCTTCTCAGGCAGTGCAATGTCACCTCTACTTCTCCCTGAGTCACCCAGCACCCCCGGGGGCTGGACGCAGTGGCGCATACATGGCCCAGAATGCGCCTGTATGCGTTTCCCTCTACTAGAAGTTACGCCAATAAATGGGGTGTCCTTGAAAGATGGTGCAGTACACATAATGCAGACCAGTTAACTGCCATATTGCTTCAGTTCTGGACTTTCTGCAGGAAGAACTGTCAGCAGGCACATGCCCCGCCACTCTCAGGGTCTATGTGGCCGCCATTTCGGCTCACCATGCCTTGATAGACAGGGTGCCGTTGGGGAGCTCTAGAGCATCCTTTACTCGCTCACTTTATTCGTGGAGCTAGGCAACCTAGGCCTCCTGCTAGGACCAGGACTCCTTCATGGGACTTAGCAATAGTCCTTGAGGGTCTGGTTGAGACCCCCTTTGAACCTCTAGAGTCAGCATCTGACAGACTTCTGACTCTCAAGATGGTTTATCTTATGGCGATTACCTCACTGAAGAGAATTGGGGACCTACAGGATCTGTCTGTCTTGCCAGCCTGTTTAGAGTTTGCCCCAGGAATGACCAAAGCAATTTTGCACCCTCATCCTGACTACCTACCTAAGGTGCCTTTCTCGACCTTACACCTGGTCACTCTTGAAGCCTTCTGCTCCCTGCCGTTCACTACGATGGAGCAGGAAAGACTTCACAGACTTTGTCCAGTCCGTGCCCTTCAGACTTATGTCCACTGCACTAGCCAATGGCGTAAGTCAGGGAAACTATTCATTTGCCATGTGGTCTGCAACGGGGGGTGGCCGCCACCAAGCAGACTATGTCGGATTGGGTGAGGGACGCTATTGCCCTGGCCTACGAGGTGCTTGGTCAAGCTTCGCCTGTAGGCATCAGGGCTCACTCTACCAGAGGTGTCGCCTCCTCTGAAGCCTTGGCCAGAGGGGTCCCTCTGCAGCATGTTTGTGATGCGGCAGGCTGGTCCTCTCCGCACACATTCATTAGATTCTACAGTTTGGATGTTCTTGCCACTCTGGGCTCTTATGTCCTTGAGTCGACATCTCAAGCTCATGTCTGAGCCCTCTCACACTCTTGTGAGCACACTACACAACCGTAGGGGGTCCAGACAGCCACAGTGCGGCAGCGTGGGTATTCTTGTTCCCAAAGCGCTTTTCTCAGCGCAGCATCATAAGTGAAGCTTTTTGTAAAGGGAACATAACCCTTGTTCCCTGAAAAAAGCGGAACGAGATCCTGCGCTTTACTGACGCACTGGGATGCCCCGGGACTGCTCTTCAGACAAAATACCTGATGATGCTCCGGTGACGCATCTATTTATAACCCTGCCCCAGATGCATCCAATGATTACACCGGCAGAGGTTATAAATTCTAGTCAATGTTCACTGACGTGTTGCACACATATTCACAGCTGGTCACAACTATAAAATGTTCCCAAAGCGCTTTTCTCAGCGCAGCATCTCGTTCCGCTTTTTTCAGGGAACAAGGGTTACACTCAAGTAACCCGAGACATTTTATTCTTATGGAGGGGATTACTTACTAAGTATTTTAACATTTAAAAAAAATTTAAAATAAATCACATCTAAGGCCCAGGATTTTTGAAGTTATGTCATGTAAAATGGTTTGGAAAGAGCTGAAGTATTCATGAAGGTGCTGGTATAAAAATACACATTACACACCATCCTACAGTATGTCCCACTTGCATACTAACAAAATGAAGCATTTACTGCAGAGGATCAGCTCTAGGCGATCCAGAGGGATTTGTTTACCTTGCACCTCCTTGTCGTTTCTGAACCATCGGATGTCAGCAGCAGGTTTGCTGCCAGATGTGGTGCATGTCAGTGTAACATCCTCTCCCTCTAGGGCTGGTCTTGAGAGGCCTGTAATTTCTGGTTTCACTGGAACACCTGAGATACAAACAGAACCTTAGGATTTTAATCAAATGCTATTTTTTTCTGTAAAGCTACTTTAAAACAAAATGATATGCAGAGCATGCTTAACAAATAAAACAGATTTGACTTGCTGCTATATATTGTGACATATAAGGCTGTATGTTGTATTTTATCCATATTTACAGTATATCATTGTCAAATATAATTTCTCCCTACATGTGTTTTGTTTTTTGTTTATACTGTGTGTAGAAAATTGTAGAGGCACTTTCAGGCCTATATTTCAGGTCAAGACAATAAAAAGAGCATATAAATAGTCTAGTACTGTGTGAATGAATATCAGTTTTTCAAGGTAGGGCTGATAATACAGCATACAGTCACAGTGACACATCTAATGGCTCTAACTGCCGTAAAATACTCTCATTTACATCTCTCCCTGTGCTGTCAAACTGCAAAAAGAGAACAAGAACCTGTGAAAAGAAGAATCTGACCTCAGATCAGTGATAGGTGTGTTGACCTTAAAGCCGTAGATTGATGTGGATGACAGAGACTGATCTATGGGAGGTCTTACCTAGAACTGTGAGGAAGGCCTTGGAAGTCTTGACAGGCATAGTGAACAGCGAGCATGTGTACTGTCCTTCATCTGACAGAGTCACGTCACTGATACTGATGGTCAGCTCCTTCCATGAGGCTCGAACCAGTTCAATCCGGTTGTCCCTTAATGCTAAGATAGAAAGACTTATAATTAATGATCAAACACAAAGTTAAACATTTATGTTGGAGAAGACATCATTAATTGGGCATTCAAATTGCATGACCTTGAATGTTTTCCCCATACAAAACAATAGTACCATGGCAGTAAAATGGTATAGTGGTAATAGCAGATTTATCTATTTTTTTCTCTCCTTTTTCACCCCAATTTGGAGAGCCCAATTCCCAATGTGCTCTAGGTTCTCATGGTGATGTAGTGACTTGCCTCAATGCAGGTGACGAATCTCAGTTTCCTCCTCATCTGAGACCATCAATCCACGCATTTTATCACATGGCTTGTTGAGCACGTGTGACACAAAGGCCTTCATCAGGGCCAAAAGAAAAGTTCTGGTACTTTTCTCTATATGATACTGTCCAAGAAACATTGTATTACTATGGTACATGCAGGGTTGGGGAGTAATGGAATACATGTAACATGATTATGTATTTAAGTAACTGTATTCCACTACATTTACAATTTAAATAATTGGTAATTAGAATACAGTTACATTCAACATGTATTTTGATTACTGAAGAGATTACATTGCATTTTATTGTAATTTGTTTCACTTTATATTTATTCTTTCAGATGGAAAACATTCATACATATAAATGATGCAATCCAAAGTGCATTTGAACAGCAGTGAAACACTTTCTTATGATGTGTGACATTCATACGAGCAGACAGAGAAGTAAGTTTGAAGTCAGTTTGGTGCAGGAGAAATAGAAATAAACCTTGTGCAAATTGTCAGCTTTACGCTAAGCTAAAATGCTATTTCTAGCCATTTTACATGCAAATGTTACCAGGCACGATCATGTTTTTTTATCAAGAAAATTCACGTTGGATCATAATTTCTTTTTTTTCTAGTAAGACGTTTGATATTAGGGCAAAAATTGTTAATATTGTTTTCCTGTAAAAATTTCTAAAAATCCTTAAAACTAGATCAATGATTAATCTTGTTTTAGAAACAACACTGCATAAGATATTTTGTTTTTTCAGAGAATACATTTTTCACGTGTATTTTTTCATACTGTTTTTATAGTAAAAAAAAAGTGAAAAAATCTACCAGTGATGAAGAAGTAATCCAAAGTATTTAGAATACGTTACTGACCTTGAGTAATCTAACGGAATTCAAATGACATTTTACAGCATGTATTCTGTAATCTGTAGTGGAATACATTTCAAAAGTAACCCTCCCAAACCTGGGTACATGTCCAAAAAAATATGGTTGTACCATGATACGTCCAAAAGATCAAAGTAGCTACATCGTATATTACTGTACTTTTTTGTTCACATTAGATGCTTTTATGCTAAAAAGGATATTGGATTCTAGAGGTGAAGCTTCACAATTAAGCTTGTTTAATAATTCATGGCACATGAATATATTTGTTGTGGATTATGAATTATTTATGAGTTGAGTTTGTACACAGCAGTGGCACAAACAATTCTGAAATGTTCAATTTTTCTGAGTGTCTGCTGCTATTGACTGTCACCCTCACAGTGAAGCCATTTATTTTCTCTAACTTTTCTCTAAGTTCAAACACTTTCTACCTGTCTGCCACAAGGAGCCATTCATCCATTATGTTTGCAATTTCCTAGAAGAGCTTTCTGCAGTTGAGAGACTGATGAACAGAAAGGTCACCTCAAACTCATCACCTCGCTCCGATTGAAACACACAATCAGCTAGAGACACCAAGCTCTTCATTTAACATCTCAGACATCTTTTTTTTTTTTTGCTTCATTTCAGTATGCCTTTTGGGTTTAACAATGCTCCATTGAGACATCATGCTATGAAATGCCTTGGACATCCAGACACTGTTTTGTTTAAACAAAAGCACACCAACATTCAAGATTTGGTCTCAATAAACAATGTAAAACTGAGAAATTCTGATCAGGCATGTTTGTAGTCCTCCTAAGAAAGTTTTTACAAGCAAACAATGATGTCAAATTAGAAAAATATATATATTTACTGTCATGTCAACAGATCAAGATGCATTTCAAAGCCTTTTAAATGTACATTAACATCTTAAAACAATGTGTCTCTACACAATAAAATCTGAAGACAGCATCTTTCTAGAAAATGAGTCAAGACTGCTTACATATTCTTTTTGAATGTGTGCTGGGTTATGAATAGAGTATGAACAGAGGGTTTGTGGAGATGTCAAATGCCTGGGGGCGTTTTGGCACAAAGAGACAGCGGAATAGGATAAAGAGAGGAAAGGTGATCAGGTCTTGGCTCACTCTACACATGGGCCTGCTGATAGAGTCCAATGAAACCCAGAGAGACAAGGACCATCAAAGCTTACTAGCAGATGACACATTTCAACCTGCCCATATTCCACTTTTTCAGACACACAAGGAGGAATGGAAGAAATAGCATGCTCCCTTGTTGTTTACAGGAAAGACAAACACATACACACTCATACACCGAACATGCCAGAGGTGATGAAAATCTGCCAAGCCAAGGTACAGTCATTGTTTGTACCACAGCCGAGGGTTGACTGTGCAGTTCCAAGACTCTGAAATGCTTGGCGGTTTCCATTCAAGTCGTACAATGATAACATATAGGGATGTGGGTGTTGAAAGAAATGACAGAGAAAAGAAGACTTTGGGAGAAAGAAAAAAGATTCACCAACAAACATTCTGAAATACTGTAGACTTCGATAGAGTGGTCGAATTAGTCTTTGCACTTGAGTCAAATGAATAGATGAATACCACCCTCAAAAAGAACTCGATACAAAAATCTTGAGTAGTTCATTCAGCATATACTAGGACTTTATGCTATGTCTTGCTCTGACACAATCGCATCAAGCTCACAAAAATGATCCCAAATCCATTGACAGACACAAGTACACAAAGGTTTGAATATCCCTATGGACAACTGTTATCAATTCAACACTGTCCAACAAGTGCTGGCAAAACTCTGCACCAATGCTTCCACAAAAAAAAGAAAGAGTCAAAATCCTGCCAGATGCCCAGAGTTAGCTCCAATCTGTCATAACCTTACTGAAATGCCAACAACTGACAAAGCTCTTTTTCCCAGAGCTTAAAGAAGTCAACATGATTAAATGGTTGGTTTCCAACATCCATCTGACATCCAGGACGTAGTTTATTCCACTTAGGGGGGAAATAAATCCCTGGATCTGACTTTTTGGCCTGTCTCCTTTTCTTTTTTTATCTCTCTTTAAGGGGAAAAACAGAGATGTACAAACTTTCTGTATGGACAACTGTACAAGGATAACTTGTAGCTGACAGGAAAGACATCTCAACATCCTCTAGGCTGTTTAGCATTTAGTTGATTCTCCTCTACTTTTGAGTGCAACAGTGCCCGACCACCCGACCACAGTCTGTGTACTTAACGTCTTTAATCAGGTAATAAATTATAATCCAATGAAGCATTGCAAATTACATAATTGAAATAAAAACAAATAACATAAAACTATTGGTTTAAAGTTGTTGATAAGTATAGAAGCAATAGTTTTAAGTTTAATACAAAATATTCCAATGAAAATATATTAGTTTGAGAGTGTTGGGAGTGTTGAATGGTTTTATTCAGCGCAATTTTCTGAAGGTCGATCTTTTCTCAACGACTATTTGACGTATCCGACTATTCGATGTATTTGAATATTAAACACATTTCTTTTTTCAAATAATGTTAATTGAAGGCTTTAAAAGAAGCTCACTCGAAGTCTGTCTTTAAAGTTTAATGAGTTACAGATAAAAATCAATTAGTCTATGCAAAAAAATATATTGGATTTTTGCTTCCTGAATCTGACTGTTGTGCTCTTTGGCTGCTGATACTCACACTTTAAAGTTGCACTAATTTTATCTATGGCTCTTTTTGCCTTACAAACAAAACTAGGCTACAGGAGCAACAGCAGAAACAAAGAAGACAGCAGTGGGGAAAAGTTTAGCAGATTGTGAATGTTATTTTCAAGGTAGTGAGTGCATGTGAATGTGGGCATGGATGGAAATTATTGTTTACACACTCTGTTGTTTGGATATATTTGGTGTTGTTGCTCTTGGAACTAAGGCGACCTGCTCACAAAATGCCTTCACACCTTACTTGTGAGCAATCTTTTTGGCAGTACAGTTTGAAAGACACTCTGTACTTTCCTACACAAGGCTCCAAATCCACATTTCACATCTAACTTTGGAGCAGAGCTCCTACTCTGACATAATCAGTCCACTCCATCTGATGAGGAGAAATAAAATGAGGCGGAAACAGGGAATGAGCGACAGGCCCTGCGGCTGTGACTGTCCTGCAGCTGACACGTTGATCTTGGCATGGATACATTTGGAAAAGCCAGAAGACCTTATCCCTGCAATTAGACTGCTCTAACGTCCAGCTGCGATTGGTCAGTATCTGGACAGGCTGTGATTATTGCAGGGATGTAAGCCGGTTCTTCTACTGCAGACAGGAAGCTTCTTCCCAGAAGCTCTCAGTGCCAGAAGAGTGCTCTACTGCAGGTGGCCAATGATTAGAGGTTAAAACAGATCTTACAAACCAGGTGCAAGAGATAAACTGAGCAACAACCGACGTGATGACATTTGGACAAATGTGGGGATTTTGTGGGATTATTCAAGCGAGTTGCTACTATATCTGGAGTCATATTAGGTCAAATTTTTCTTTAGAAATTCTCAGACAACAATGGGGAATATCTACCACATAGAAAAGAGTTCAAATAGAACCTAATTCTCTCGGAAGAATCTCTAAGGTTTAGTTTCTTACATCACATCACAGAGCATCAGCCTTTGTTCATCAAGCTTGTTGCTATATCAAAACACAAGACAAGACATTTTGGGGTCAGTCTAGGAACACAATGCTTTCATGTGCGCTGTATTACACTAGCAGCACATGAATTTGAGATGCAGTATGTACAATATCTACAGCTTACTGAGCAATCTAGCATCCACGCATGGAATATGCAAACATGCAGAGTTTGTTTCATCAGATTGGATTGACTGTTTACTCTTCCGTGAGAAAGTCTAAGAACATTTTTAAAACCATTCCCAAAAACTGTGAGTCAATGAAGATGCATACAGAATTATATGAAGATTATGAACTTGATTTTAGAAGGTGACTAAATGATTAACTGAAGATGATCCACTCTTGCTCTATGAATGTCAACGTAATTGTCATCTTTTAATAATCAACCTTTTTGTTAAACTTAATCAACCTCATTTTTACATGAATCAAAAACAAAGATGTAAGACCCTTTTGAACTTAATGCAGTCATAGAAAAAGCTGTTCCTTATCTCTGCTGAACAGTACCCTTAAAGTTACTGTATGCTACAAATAGAGATATTCTAAAATGTCACACAGCACTTAACATTTCATTTATCGACTGGTAATGCTATAATGATAGGAGCCCATTAGAGGGCTATTTGGCTCTATGTGAGGTGTTGAGCTTTAAAAATGACATTTAACTAATTGTGTAAATGTTAGATTTGAAGGACTTGTTCCATGTGTATTCCAATTGGACTGTCTAAACCAAGCTTTTCACTCCAAAGAAAAACGAAATTATAAAGTTTTCAAAAGTGGAAGCCTTAATGCTCTGTGTTTGATGGTGCACTACATAAGGCAACATCTCAAATTCATGTTTGCTGAGTGGAGATGTTTCAGTCAAAACTGAATATATGTGTACATATCTAAATATTTTGCAATAACATATTTTTTAAGACGTCTGTTCCAAAACCTAGTGAGCTTCCTTCAGAGCCAGAATTTTTAGACATCATAAGCGCGCTCCCGACGCGAATGCTGTTCCAAAAGCTAGTCATCCTAATTATGCTTCATTCTAAGATATCTCGTTTTGGACAAATTCTAAGATAGCATTGCATGTATCCTGTAGGCAATCCCAGAATGCACTGTGATATGCTTGACGGAAAAATACATTCAAGATGGTATCCTGTTCAATACTGAAAAATCTAGATCAAAATATTGTTTAATATCATAGAAAACGAACTATTTTTCCCAAAATGTGTGTGCGATTTGTGTATTTATGCTCATTATAGTATTGTGTCTTCATTTCACACCACCTGTGTTGAAATCAGTTGGGATGTGTCTCGCACAAAGTGCTATGTGAATGATCACATAGTTCCTCCCTATGTAGAGTGTTCCAAATCTGTGCAGTGCTCATGCACTAACGAATATGTCATGGCTCTGATAGGCCTACTATTTAAAAAGGATTTTAGAAGGCTTGTTTTCACAGATCAATAAGAAAAATACATCAGCTTCATCATTAATAGACTCCATATACAGCAGTCTTATGTTTGTCTTTTTTTAGACGGTCAAAGATGTACAATATAATTTATTGTATGAGCACACAAATGCAGTTTTCAACCGTCTTGATTCCAGAAACATATGTCCCGTTATTTTTATTTTATTTTAAAATAGGGATTTCATAAAATCCTTCATAAAAATTCTAAGCCATGAACCAAATGGACCAGCTCAGATGTGAATCACATCCCTAAACCCTTGGATTTAGGATGGACCACACCGAACCTCACTGAAATGACCTGCCAGGTTGAACTGCGTTTCACATCCCTGATCTCTGCCTGCATCACCTCGATCTATTGATGGAATACGATCTTGAAATGGAATGCATAGACTAACAATTGCCAACAAAAGCCTTCATCAGCCAATTAACAAGGACAATTGCATCTATGTGAACTTCTACAGTTAATCCAGGATGGACTTCAAATACATTGGTCATTAATCTTACAGTTCAAACAAAATCGATGTTTAAAAACTGACCCTTAACACTTACTTAGTTTAATAATTTTAAACCATGACTTTAACTATAGATAAGCAATATTTACATTATATTCATGATGTTAGCCAGAGGGGAACTGGCCCACACAGTGAGTCTGGTTTCTCCCAAGGTTATTTTTCTCCATTAATCAACATCTAATGGAGTTTTGTTTTCCTTGCTACAGTTGCTTTCAGCTTGCTCACTGGGGTTATTAATAAATTATTATTTAATTACTTATTTTTAAACACGATTAACAATCACATTTTATCTAATTACACAATGATGATTCATAGACATTATAGACACTACAGTTTTATCGTCTGTTAATGCCGGATCTTCTGTGAAGCTACTTTGAAATTATGTGTGTTGTGAAAGACGTTATCCAAATAAAATTGACTTGAATTGACTTGACATAGGGCTGTCAACAGGGCTGAGAAACTAAATTACAAAATTTTCAATGAAATATTAACAAATTCGAATACATTTGAATTTTAAAGATATTTTTTCAGGTAGGGAAAAAATACAGTACATCTGATTTTTTAATTGACGTTGTCTCCTACGTAGTGGAAGCAAACAATCAATATAAACCAATCTGCACTGTGTTATAGTGATTGCCTACTGCAAAGATCATATTATTTGTTTGTTAACAAATGTGGGTAAAATAATAAAGTCAAAAGATTTAGCCAGTTCATATTCTCAAATAGTGATGTCAAAGGTACTGATACTTCGGTGGTCAATACTACTGTCGATTCTAAAACAAAAAAGATGTCACGATACCAGTGTTTGGGCAGCACCGGTAGAAATCAGCACCAACTCAATACGATACCCACACACAGACTGAGATTGATAATTAATTTATTTAAAATCGTGATATGTCCTTGTGTGATTATTAAACCGTGAAAGGCTGCAATCGTTGTCAGCATGAGCTGTGTGCATTAAATTAATATGTGGGACTAAGGGAATAAGAGGACTGCTTATAACTCCACAAGCATTGAGAATAATTTGTGTCGTATGAGATGACAAAGCAGAGCACTGTTCCACTGTGAAGCACACAGCACATGTAGACTATTTGTTTATATAATTAAATCACAGTATTTGTGCTTTAATTATAACACTGGGCCATGAAGTAAACTATTTATCCATAGAAGTGAATCTTCCATCAAAAACACGTCAAAATAAAAGCTCACCTCAAAATAAAAGTCAAAATGAAAACGATTCAAAATATGTGTGATTTTAGTAGGGCCCTACTTAAAGTTGTACTATGTACAATTTTTTGTGGTTCTAAATTAATTTTTGATTGAGTACATCAAATTTTTTCTTACCTTACTCCAATTCACTACGTTAAGCCTATAAAAATTAATTGTATTTTGAGCTGTTGGGTTCGATTTAGCATTAAATCTCTGGTTTATGACATCTTGTGTCATTGTGTAATGTCCGTTAACATAGGAAATTAGAGCCAGCTGTCTCATTACCATGTAAATAGTAGATGGCGGTAATGCACTGTTTTAGTTTACGAGTACGAGTAGCTGTTAACCCTCTGGGGTCGATGGACGCACTGGCGTGTCCTGCTGGATATTTTCGTCATTACAGCAGAAACAACTTAAAATACTCCGTAATTTTTGGATATACAGATATGTGTAAGACATCATTAGAGACTATAAAGGGTCTACTTTTATATGTGTACACTCATAATAACAATGAAACATTGTGCTTTTGTAAAATAAAGAAAATAAAAAGGGTGAGCTGTCAGCAGTCTCTGTGTTCACGAGCATATTTCAGAAACACGTCACTAAAATTAACTGAAACTCTGCGAATACTTATCACGCAAACATGAAACATATGTCTAAAGAAAGCTTTAAATGTCTACGTTTTAATAAACAATTCAAATTTAAAACAAATATTCTCCTGCAATGCAATCTGTATGAAATAAAGCGATGTACAGTTTTTACTGGTCTATCTAATTATCTGTAATGTGATCACACCCACCACCATTCATACGCTAATGTGCTGAGATGATCAACGCAAATGTACATGCCCCCGACTGTGAGGTTGTAAACACATTTCATTCATTTTTCTGCGCGTTTGCAATGATACACAGGCGAGAAAGCTCCAGGAATGTATGGAAGAGTTAACATTTTCCTCAGAAGAAGAGCGGGACTCCGATGAATTTGTATTTTGAAGAGAGACTTGATCCAGACGAGGATACAATTTCGGACAAGTAAGTCATTTAGTTTTCATTAGTTGATATGCTATTTTATATAAACTTGAACATATTTTACAAGTGGGAGTGTTTCTAGACTTGCCAGACAGGATTCAGAGTATTGAAATTTGAAATATGTCCTAATAAGCAAGTTTTAGTTACATTTAAAGTAAGGGTTAGGGTTACCTGTCAATTGTATGCTGTATGATATAAATATGATATGTAATATGATATAAAATAATCTGAATGTTTAGATTATATTTTATCTAGTGTTTATAATGCTTCATTATCATCAACAAAGCTTGTGCTTGCAAATATGTGTTCAGGTTAAATGAGAAAAATGCACTTTAAATATGCCCATATTAGAAAATCATCATATTATTATGATTTCTGAAGGATTATGTGGCACTGAGAACTGCCGTAATGATGCTGAAAATTATGCTTTGATCACAAATTGCATTTTACAATATATTTAAATAGAAAACTGTTCTTTTAGATTGTAAAAAGAGTTCAGAATATCAATGTTGTTTCTGTATTTTGGACCAAATAAATCCAGTCTTGGTGAATAGAATAGACTTCTTTTAACGGTAATGTAGGTCTAAAAATAAGTAAAGTATAGTCAGATTAATTCTTTTAACTTAAAACTTGATTTTGATCATTAAGTCTCCTCACATTCATTCTCTTTCTGCCACATTCCTCATTGATAGGCCCAGGGGAGTGGTCTATTTTCTCTCAGGTGTGAATTGCAATCCATATTCATGACCATTCACGCCTCCTCGCATATTACCTTGCAACACTAAAATTGTCTTACAAAAGTTAAATCACTATATTGTTTTGTATGAATGAGTGATCAGGATGGTTTTCACATCATTTTGAAGCAAAAACTCTAGGCTACAAGATCCAGTTATCAAAACTCTTGTGAACAAATGTTTAGTATGTGTTATATGACCTTATTTCAGTGACTTAAAATTTTTAGTTTTTTCAAAAACCACGCATAAACGTTATTTTCTCAAAAATACAAACATATACACACATGTAGCTCACATATTATTGTAGTCCTGTTTGTGCTGAATACAGTGTTATCAGACTTTAGCCATTAATATGTTTTTAAGCAACTGAAAAAAAGCACAAATGTCAAGGCATGTCAAAACTTCTCCAGGGCCCAAAATACCCTCAGACCCCAGAGGGTTAAAAAGAGGAAAATAACATCATGGTTACTGTCGTAACCTCCATTCCCCAAGGGAGGGAACGAGACGTTGTGCCGAATGAAGTGACACAAGGGGTCTTCCTTGGACACTAAATCATACCTCTGAACCTGAGAAAAGGCCAATGTCAAGTTGGCAGACAGAATTTGCATGCCCTGCCATGGGCATACGGATATAAAGGGAAGCGGGGCAACGAATGCCAGTCAGGATTTTGCACTGAGGAGCCAAAAATGAAGTACGGCCATTTACAGTGCTAGGTCTAGTGTTGTGGCATGAAGGACACAACGTCTCGTTCCCTCCCTTGGGGAACGGAGGTTACGACAGTAACCATGACGTTCCCCTTCTGTCACTCACTCGAAGTTGTGTCGAATGAAGTGACACAAGGGGTCCATAGAAAAGCACCACGCACTGACCGTGTTACGTGACTGCCGAAACAGGTGCACAGCAGGCTATTGCGTGCTAGAGGCGCCTGTGCCGACTGCACGTAGCCCTCCCCAACACCCCCAAATCCTTTTCCTTTTTTGCATACAAACCTTAGGTTTCCCGCAACCCTGGGGGGGGGGGGGGGGTGGTGGTGTGTGTTACATGCCTAGCACGGGATCAAGCCCAACAGCCGTGGCCTTCTCTCTCACTATGTCTCTCACATATGACATAAAGCGGCTGGGGCCTATCTTAAGTCAGAGAAGGCGGTCTTTCCCCAGGGGGGAGCAGGAGATAGCATGTCGGGAGCAGGAGGATGCCCCGAGGCTAGGGTGCTGAGAGAATACTCGAAGCCCTTACGCTGCTCTGCGCACCCAGCAGGGGGTGGATTTAGAGACTGAGGAAGAGGCCGAAGAGGGCGACTCGTCAGCGCTGGCGTGCCAGGGCTGCAAGCGAGGGCAGAGGCAAGGTAGCTGTCCGGTCTGCAAATTACCTGTTCTTTCAGGAGGGAAAGACCCTGAGGAGGCCATGCTCTGCCCAGTTTTAGGGGGAGGTACTGCGTGGCTGCCCAGGGAAAATGTGGGTCCGCTGACAAGGGGGACCATACAACGGAAAATACATCACGGGGAGTTAGCCAGAAGAGGGAACTATGCCCGTGGAGCCCAACTCCATTACAGAGCATTTGAGACTCGTAGTGGGTCTGGCCATGAATTGCTCCTCTGAATTTGCAGGCCATAGGGCTAGGGAGGAGAAACATCCAGGCAGCGACATTTGGTGGCTGGCCTGGGACAGAAGGCGCACTTGATCAACTTGGTGAAGGGTGCAAGGTGCAAGCGGAACACCCAGTCGGTTGTATCACGTTACAAGTTCTACCGGCTCGGACCTGACAAAACACGGGATGAAACCGACTCAACCCTCAGATTGTAAAACCTGGCAAAGGTATTGTGTGTTGCCCAGCCCGCTGCTCTGCAGATGTCTGCTAGGGAGGTGCCATGGCTCAGTGCCCACGAAGATGCCACACTTCTAGTAGAGTGTGCTCGAACCAGCAAGGGCATGGCCTGGGTGTGATAGGCTAAGGCAATAGCATCAACGACCCAGTGGGCTAACCTCTGTTTGGAGATGTCGTTCCCTTTCCGCCATCCGCCAAAGCAGACAAAGAGCTGCTCAGAACATCTAAAGCTCTGCGTGCGGTCCAAATAGTTACGCAAAGCACGCACCGGACACAGCAACGAAAGGGCTGGGTTTGCCTCCTCCCGAGGCAGCGCTTGCGGGTTCACGACCTGGTCCCTGAAAGGTGACATAGGAACCTTGGGCACATAGCCCAGTCGGGGTCACATGATAATGTGAGAAAGCGCAGGACTGAACTCCAGGCAGGTGTCGCTGACAGAGAACACTTGCAGGTCTACAACCCTCTTGATGGAGGCTAACACGATCAGGAGGGCCGTCTTCAGCGAGAGGGCCTTGAGCTCGACTGAATCAAGTGGCTCGAAGGGAGGTCTCTGAAGACCCGATAGGACCACTGAGAGATCCCAAGAGGGGAACAGGCTAGGCCAGGGAGGATTCAGTCTCCGGGTGCCTTTCAGGAACCTGATAATCACGTCATGCTTACCAAAGGACTTGCCATCAACTGCGTTGTGGTGGGCTGCGATAGCAGCTACATACACCTTCAAGGTGGAGAGGGACAGCCTCCCCTCCAGCCTCTCCTGCAGGAATAGAAGCACTGACCGAACTGCACATCTCTGCGGGTCTTCGGCTCGGGAAGAACACCAATTTGCGAACAAGCGCCACTTTACGGCGTAGAGTTGCCTGGTGGAGGGAGCTCTGGCTTGGTTGATTGTGTCTACGACAGCTGGTAGTAGATACACTAGATCTTCCGCATTCCATCCAGGGGCCAGACGTGGAGGTTCCAGAGGTCTGTGTGCAGATGCCAGAGGGTGCCCGTCCCTGAGAAAGAAGGTCCTTGAAGGTCCAGGGAGGGGCTGTCGCAAGGAGTGCGAGATCTGAGAACCAGGTGCGGGTGGGCTAGTAGGGGTCACCAAGATGACCTGTTCCTTGTCCTCCCTGATCTTGCACAGCACTGATGCAAGAAGGCTCACTGGGGGACATGCGTACTTGCGCAGCCCCCGGGGCCAGCAGTTGGAGTTGTCTTGGAAGGCAAAGAGATCTATCTAATCAGTCCCATATGAGCTGGACCACCTGGGGGTGGAGCCTCCACTCTCCACTGGGTGAAACCTGTCGCGACAGTGCATCCGCCGTCATGTTGCGGTTGCCAGGGATGTGGCGAGCAGCGACTTGAGAGATGGCGGGCGAGTTGTGACATATGACGAGAGCGCACGCTTCCCTAGCGATTTATGTACGCTACCATAGCGGTGCTGTCTGAACAGATCAAGACGTGCTTGCCTCGGATTAGAGGGAGAAACTTCCGTAGGGCAAGAATTACAGCCATCAACTCTAGGCAATGGATGTGCCAATGTTGCCGGGGTCCTTTCCAGGGGCCAGCAGCAGCGCGACCATAGCACACAGCGCCCCAACCCTGTTGAGAGGCATCTGTGGTTACCACAACACATCTGGAGGGGGACTCCGGTCCGCAGAAAGCAGAGGTCTGTCCAAGGGTTGAAAGTCTGACAGCAGGAAGGGGTGATTGTCACACGGTGTGTGCCGTGCCGCCATAACCATCTAGGCCTCGAGTCTGTAGCGGTCTCATATGCATTAACCCGAGCGGCGCGACCGAGGCTGAGGATGCTAGGAGCCTCTGGAATTGTTTTAGAGGAACCGCTGTGCCGTGCTCGAAGCGAGCGAGGCACCTGGGCACTGACGGAGCGTGCTCGTTGGCTGTCAGTCATTGAGACTGAGTCTAACTCCATGCCGAGAAAAGAGATGCTCTGAACTGGGTTGAGCTTGCTCTTTTCCCAGTTGACCTGAAGCCCTAGATGGCTGAGGTGCCTGAGCACCTGGACCCTGTGGGCGCATAGTAACTCTCGAGAGTGGGCCAGGATGAGCCAGTCGCCGAGGTAGTTGAGTATGCGGATGCCCACTTCCCTTAGGGGGGGCAAGAGCGGCCTCTGCGACCTTCGTGTAGACGTGAGGGGAAAGGGACAGGCCGAAGGGGGGGACCTTGTACTGATACGCCTGGCCATCGAACACGAACCGTAAGAAGGATTGGTGTCACGGCAGAATGGAGACGTGGAAGTACGCATCCTTCAGGTCTACCACCACAAACAAATCTAGCTGTTGAACGCAGGTGAGAATCTGTTTCTGCGTGAGCATTTTGAATGGGAGTCTGTACAAAGCCCGGTTGAGAACTCGCAGGTCCAAGGTTGGTCGCAACCTGCCGCTTTTCTTGGTTACGATGGCGTAAGGGCTGTAGAAAGCCTTCTTCTCGGCTGGAGGGACGGGCTCTATTGCATCTTTTAGGAGCAGGGTAGAGATCTCTGCTCGTAAGGCACCGGCTTGTTGGCCGCGCACAAGAGTAGATCAAATACCACTGAAACGAGGCATGAGACGGGCAAACTGAATCACGTAGCTGAGTCGGATGGTCCTGGCCCACCAGTGCGATGGATTGGGAAGTGAGAGCCACGCATCCAAACTCTGTGCGAGGTGCACTAATGGTTCTATCGTTTTTGACGTACCGGGCGGGGCTTCGGGGCGGGGGAGAGCAGGTAATAAAGCATTGGGAGGCAAAAGAGCATCCAGACTTGGGTGCTGAGAAAAGACTCAAAACACTTACCTTGCTACGCACACCCGGCAGGGGGCGGGTAGAGACTGAGGAAGAGGTCCTAAGGAGGCATCTTCAGAACTCATCAGTTTTGGCCTGCCGGGGCTGAGCAGTAGCGGGGCCAGAGGTGGGGGAGCTGCATCCGGGAACTGGGACTGTAAAGTTCTAGGACTGGGGTGCCGTGAGAATGGCGCATACTGGCTGGATGACCCAGGGAGTGGGGAAATCCCTCTTTTATTGAACATGGGTACCGCAACCCGGAGAGGGTGCAGCAAATGCAATTAAGGGAAACAAGGATTCTCCTCCCAGCCCTCCACCGGGGGACGGAGTGGTCTTGGTACCATCTCCGGAGTGAACATCTGACTGCCTGGGTTGCCCGTCTCAGGAGCGCTTCGGAGCTTTTCTGGTCCAGGAAGGTGTCCTGGAGATGGGGAGCGTACGCCGCATGCGAGGTGCTCAACGCTGGGTCTGAGAGCTAGGCCCAGGTTGTGGAGCTGCCTGCCATTGTTTGGTGGCAGGGGGACGCCCTCGGCGAGCAGGCAGTGCGCGCTGTTTGGGAGGCGCTGCGGAATGATGTGTGAAATTGCCTCCATCTGCTTCTTCACCACCAAGAAGTGCTGGGCAAAGTTGTCGACGGTGTCGCCGAGGAGGCCAAGCTGGGTGACGGGTGCATTGAGAAACCTAGGCTTTTCATTCAGCCAAAGGTGGCGCTGCTGGACGACGAGGGTGGCCATCGCCCACCCGTGTGCCTGTGCTGTGACCTTCGTGGCTCTGAGAGCAAGGTCGGTGGCAGGCGCAGTTCCTGCAGCACATCAGGATCGGGACTACCCAGGTGCAGATATTTAAGTGCCTTGGATTGATGGACCTGCAGGAGAGCCATGGCATGCAGGGTGGAGGCGGCCTGTCCGGCGGCGCTGTAGGCTTTGGAGGTCAGTGATGACGTTGTCCTACAGGCTCTAGAGGGGAGTACTGGGCAGTCCCGCCAGGTGGCGGCATTCTCTGTTCACAGATGGATCTGAACCGCCATATCCACCTGTGGGACTTCCGTGTACACATGGGCCGCTCTGCCATCCAGGGTAGTGAGAGCGGACAAGCGAGGGGGTCGGTTACGGGCAGCTCGTGATGCACTTCTGGGAAGAATGGTACCAGGGGGGGTGTGGCTCTGAGCAGCGCCGAGGTACTGCGCCATCAAGGTGTGAAGGCTGTGGGTAGTCCAAGCCCATGCTCATGGCAGCCCAAGAAAGCATGTCGGCCATCTGCGCGTACGCCTCTGACTGGGCGGGCTGGCCTGAAGGCGGCAGCCCAGTCAAGTCTTCCTCATCAGACACCTGGATTCTCTCCGATGCAGCGATGATGTCATCATCCAAGCCCGGGGGCTCGAGGGAGAATGCTGGGTGGCCGTGAGGCGAGTCGCATTCATCCCGAGCCCGGACGGAAGCACGCAAGCGTGTCGAGGGGGTGGGTGGTTCGTGGGAATTTACCCGGCGAAACCAAGCCCGTCATCATCCCTGTACGAGGGACGTCCTCAATCCCATGGGAAGAAGAAGCGATGCGGGGGGCGGCTGAAGTGGCATTTACCTTCAGGAAGGAGAGCCGCGACCACAACATTGCCATGGTCATGTTCTCACAGTGAGAACATGAACCATCCATGAACGCCACCTCAGTGTGATTGCTACCCAGGCACACGTGGCAGTGTCTGTGGCCGTCATTCTTGGAGAGAAATCGACTGCATCCAGGAACAACACAGGGGCGGAAAGGCATCTTGAAAAAGACAATACAGCTGTGTATTGCTCTTTTTGTGAGTGGAAAACTCAAACTCTTTTAGAGAAAATATAACTCTTTTAGGAGGAGACACTCTTTTAAACAGAAATAAAACACTGTTGAAGTGCCCAGGGGCATGAACTGCACAGTGTGCAGAGAGAGAGATGCCAGCTGAAAATGCGCCATGCGAATCCAACAGCAATGCTTCTTGCTGGTAGGTGAGTGGAACAGGAGTGAAACTCAGCTAATTATTAATTTAATGTTTAATAAAGTATATTTTATCCCCATCATTATTGAAGCCTCGTTTTATGTTTTTAGTTTACTGTGTTATTGTGTGCATTCATAGACATACTATTTTAGCATTATGGTTCACTTGTATCAACTGAGGTGGTACAATATAATATAAAATTAATTCCATTAAATTTTGATCAGCCATATCACCAGCTTTCATCTGTTTAATTGATGTGTAGTACAATACAAACATTAATAGTTGTAAAACAGTTCATATTCGCGGGCAAGGAAGAGGCGAGAAACTGGCTGAACACATGAAATCATAGTTTAATGGAGAACTCAAAATACAAACACATAAGACGACGGACATGTCCGTGAACGATCTCTCTCTCTCACCCCCGTCTTCCGCGGTCGGCCTTTATCCCTCTCGGAGGCTGGATTAGCCTAATTCGGGACCGGGCGTGTTGAGTCACGACCCGGCCCCGCACTCCACCTAGCCACAATTGTATATAAAACACTTGAAAAAATTGCACAGTATATTAAAACAGGGGTTCCCAAACTTTTCCATTACAAGGCCCCCCAAATATCACTAGGTTCTGGCCAAGGCCCCCCTTTTCCATGATGTGTTATTAAACCCATCGACAATACTACGGCAAATGTAGAAATAAATAAATAAAACATCTAGGTGAACATCCATTAACCTTTATTGGTGTTGTAATAATAACATTTGTATGTCAGATCTTCATATATGGTAAAGTAATTTCAACATCTTCAACTCTGGTACCGTAATTTCAACATTCAACATTGTATATGTGTGTGTCAGTGAATGGAAAAAGAGAGAGATCTTAATGAGAGGGTGTGTGTGTGTGTGTGTGTGTGTGTGTTGTTTGAGAGAATATCAATGGGAGGGCTGGGCCTGGTTGCAACATTCAACACTGTGTGTGTGTGTGTGTGTGTGTGTGTGTGTGTGTGTGTGTGTGTGTGTGTGTGTGAGAGAGAGAGAGAGAGAAAAGAAGAAGAGAGAGCATATCAATGGGAAGGCTGGGCCTGGTGGCAACATTCAACAACATTGGGAGTGTGTGTGTGTGTGTGTGTGTGTGTGTGTGTGTCTGCTCACAGTGTTATCAGAGAGTGGTACAGCGTCAATTTTCTTGGCGGCATCCTCACCCAGTAGCTCTTTAAGAATGTCTTTGGTAGCAGGTAGTATCAAATCCTCCCCAATTGTGTGCGACTTTTTAGCTTGCGCAATGTGCAAGGAAGCCAAAAACGATACCTTCAATGCCGCACGAATGTTGCTGACTGTCTGGTCAAATGTTCTTCCTTTCTTTTAAAAAAGTCGATTGGTTTTTCGGCCTCTGCTGGATGCTTCTGGTTCAGGTGACGTTGAAGTTTCGATGGTTTTAAGTAATCGTTGGAGATCGTTGGATCTCGAAGCAGAGAACGCATTTGGGGCACTCATGTCCATTCTTCTGCGTGACGCATGTAAATCCATACTTTATGTATGCTGCCTCATACCTACGAGTCTTACTCAGCCAGGAGTTTGTTTCCTTTTTTTTTTTTATCTGAGGTATCGATAGCTGGCTCGTCAGGTTTTTTCCTTTTTAAAAATCTAACCATTTTGATAGAGCTAGCAAGCTAACTAAATAAATAGCTGAATACTGGCAGTTGTTACCAAGGCTACACTTACATTTACATTTATGCATTTGGCAGACACTTTTATCCAAAGCGACTTACAGTGCACTTATTACAGGGACAATCCCCCTGGAGCAACCTGGAGTTAAGTGCCTTGCTCAAGGACACAGTGGTGGTGGCCGTGGGGTTCGAACCAGCAACTTTCTGATTAGCAGCCCTGTGCTCTAGCCACTACGCCACCTCTGACAGATTACGTGTACCAGCCAGTCAGAAAGATTAGCATTAAAAGTTTAATGTTCAGATATGCAACAAATTATTATAATGCTATTTCATAACAGTATTCATAATAATATAAATATTTTTATATATTTTTTAATATTTTTAAAATATTTATAAAATTTATAAAAAAAAAAATTTCTGCTTTTTTTTTTCTTCCAACTTGCTGCGGCCCCCCTGGCGCCCCCTGGCGGCCCCCCAGAGGTCCGCGGCCCCCACTTTGAAAACCACTGTATTAAAATATTCTGGTAGTGTTTGAGGTGATTGAGTCCCCTGTTCTTTATGTAAAAGTGCTTTGAGTATAGTGTCAGAAAAGCGCTATAAGTGTAAAATGTATTAATTCTAAATATGTGAATACGAGTGTTGTTTATCTTCAGTAAAGCAAGTAATATTTCAGTTTAAAATGCTTTATCGTATAACATTATATAAACATGAAAATAGCACGTTATGACTCCGGCTCTGAATGTATCCAGTCATGAGTGATCACACACAGGTGATGTTCAGATTAGCTGAAATCACGAGATTCATCTTCCAAAAGAGCAGTGCCGAAACAAGAATCACGCATAGTGTTCTTCCTCAAATTGCTTGCAATTTTAAGTTTCAACCACAGATGTTGCTAGAGAGCACAAAGTTACGTAGTGCAGCTTTAAAAACACTTAAACAATGTATAATTAATACAGAAAATGTGATATCTCAGCTCTGTAGGTTCATACAATGCAACATGTCTTCTGAAGTTAGATGATTGGTGTGGGTGTGAAACAGACAAATATTTAAGCCCATTTTCCATAACTTTCTCTTTCTCCTTCTTCTGTTTTTGGCAATTCACATTCTTCATGCATATCACCCACTATTTGGCAGGGAGGAAAATTAATTATACAAAATTACCATATTGTGTCCGAACACATGGATTCAAACACTGGAGCCATATGGATTACTTTTATGCTCCCTTTATGTGGATTTTGGAGCTTAAACATTTTGGCAAACATTCAATTGCATTGTATGCACATTCAGAGCTGAGATACTCTCTGAAAATCTTCATTTGCGTTCAGTCACAGACATCTGGGATGCCAGGAGAGTGACTAAATCTCAAGAGAATTGCCATTTTTAGGAGAACTATCCCTTTAAATTCAGCGAATATTAGAATTTTGAATTTTAATTTGACAGCCTTAAATCACAATATTACAAATATTGATTTTAAGCAAAACTGTATTTGAAAATCGGCCAAAAAGACAAAAGAACAAGACTGTGTATATAATGTCTTTAATGAGGGAATAAACTGCAATCTGATGAACCATTGCAAATTATGTAATCGAAATAAAAACAATGGGAAAACGTAAAACTATTCATTTAAATAGTTGATTCTAAGTATATAAATAATATAGTTGCAGACGTATTCCAAAATATTCATATATATGAATATATATAATTATTTTAACTATCAGAGACTAACTTAATTGCATAATTTGCTGTGCATCATGGAAGTGGATGATCACTACAGATATTGTTTGGCACGCTTCACTGCAATTCTCTGATTGGTAGATCATTTCTCCGCTTGATCATAGGTAGTGTAATCATTTATCCCATTATGAAACACATTATTTTTTTAACAGAAGCATATACCATCGATTAACAACCTTGGAGATGTTGGTAGGTCTGTCTTTAAGTTATTGTTAAAAACCTATTCCCCTATGGTGAACATAAATGGGATTTTTACTTTCGGAACTAGACTGTTGCACTCAACTGAAACAGGAAGTTAGGACAGAACATATTGAAGGGCTTGTCCCTTTTTAAAATAGCCTATAGCCTTTAGCTTACATCACAGTCATGATCCATGATTTGCTACTTACTAGTCTTCTGCAGATAGTCTGTGTAGGAGTACATCGGCATATTTGAGATGGCTTCAAAGCAAACAAAGGAATAGTCCCAAACTTCCTATTTTGATTTCATAGAGTCTTCACCATTTTATAAGTTCCTTGACTTTGTAAAATATGGCAAACTAAGAGTAGCTTAGCTCTATGTGTTTAATGAGTGAAGAGCTTTTTTTCCACCTTTCATTATTTCCGTACCACACAGATATAGTAAATTATCACAGTGTGATTGCTCACATTTATGGGCCCACTGTGGAGAATACTAATATAAATCATGATGGCCTCCATAGTACACTATGTATAAGCTCAAATCTTCACAGCCAAATGTGCTGATACAGTAAGAATTTGAAATGCACATCAGAGAGAAATATTAGACAAACCCTTCCAAAAAGCATACGAAAAAGACAATTTAGGGATTAACTTTGTAGACTGCACATTCAAATGTCACTGGATCTCTATGCAAATCTAACCAGACAACTGTTCATTGTGACAGTACACAGTAGTGCATCTAAGGCCCAACATTTTCTCTATAAAACAAAGTTTTGCTCTGCTTATGAATCTTCTTATCTAATGAGCAATTTAACAAGTCCATTAATGCAGTAATTTAGAACATAACATTTTGATTGCCTCAGTCCAATTAAGGGCCCACTCTGCAATTTGACCTTTTGCAATTTGAGCTGAACATCTCTAATGAATGTCAGGAATTGTGTGCCAGAGGCATTTGAGATACGCTCTGAAAAAGTGTTTCTTTTTTAGAATTGTTGCAGCTCGAAAAATTACAACTCCCTCCATCAATAAGCTAAGTCTTAAATACAGTAAATTATGCTTGATGCTGTAGCTTCAGTTTGCACGCTATAGACAGATATAACATATAGCCTTGCTGTCTACTGCCTACATAGGAAGCTGCCTTCTTACTGAAATGGAACTGCATTAGTGACTGATATGGAACACTCTACATAGGTAGCAACTCTGTGCAATCTCAAACACAACTTGCAGAGATGTATAAGCCATTACATCATGTTTCAGTTGAGCAATAGATAAATACACTCTAATTTATCCTTCTCTAGCATGATGAATCATATGATGGCATTGCATTAATAGTGCACCAATAAGGGAGGCATATGGTGAATATCGATTTTTCAGTGGTGGAAACTTGGGGGCACTTCCCTCCAAATGGCCTTGGGCTAAAATGGATATGCAAGCTCTAGGTCTATACACCAGGCTGACCACACCAGGTAAATGGATGCTTTTATACAAAGCAACTTACAGTACACTTATAACAGGGACAATCCCACTGGAGCAATCTAGTGTTAAGTGCCAAAACATCATGTTTTGGTCAGATTATAATTAAGCCAAACATCTGTTTGTAATGGCAGTTCACAAACATAAATAGTCCATTACCACTTCTATTGGCAGCTTCTTATGGCTCACAACAAGAAAAGACTGTCTGGCGACTAACTACAGTTTGTTTACTTTTACAAAATGTAGAGTGGCAGGTATGACTGAAAATAATAAAACAACACCATTTTTATTTTATGAAACAAAGAAAGTTAGACAACACAACAATATACTTACATTTACTTTTTAAATAAGATAATTCAATAAGTTATTATTGCTTTTGAGGAATTTATTTGCTGTTCTGAATATGTTTATTTAGTTTCTCATGACCTGTGCGTTACTGGGAGCAGCGAGATAAATAATTCCTATCATGCATAACTATTTGATGACACATTTTCTGCATTTGTTAGCATTTAATTAACTATTTTCATGTTAAATTAATACAATTACTGGTAAAAGAAATAATGTATTATGGCATGTATTATGCGACTATCTACTACAAGGCGACCGTAAGCCCTCTTTTTTGGGCCTGAAAAAAGCATCTGGCCGCAATTTCAAAATTGCCACTAAATGTCTGGGATTTTTCTTTGTCTTCATATCGATGAGCTCTCTACAATTAGGTCTATCATACGTTCTGTGTATTTGTTTCTACGTATCAGGTGTCTCGATATCGTCAAATGTTGACTATATCGAGACAACATCAAATATACTATATATATATATCAAGGATGTTTAAACTAATATGATGGATAAAATTAGACCATGATGGAAATTTTACAACTCAGTCCATCTGTTATTTGTAGTGCAACCTCTTTAGGCGAACTGTAAAGCTGGGACTTGCGTGTCAATGCGAAAAAGTCATAAATACAATGATCAAGTACACATTTAAGAGGAGAAACAAGCCCAGAGTCTCTACCTATATTAACCATACTACTTGTCCATAGCACAAATTGTGTGGGCTACGTGCCAACAGTACACAAGCTTAGGGTCAGGGGTTTGTTCAAATCCCTAACCCTAAGTATGAGCCATAGTAATAGTGATGCTGTAGCCATAGAAAGTGCCACTAAAAACTGATTATGTTGCTGATAGTTCACTCAAATGTGGAGCAAGTGTTTGAAATGAATCCTTTTCAGATGTGGTATTTTTGCACAAACACACAAATCTCCACATATTCCCACTTTGAAAATCTTTTCAAAGAGGATGTGCTTCTAGCTGTGTAGTCTAATGGCACACTAAAATAATTCCTTTCAATCTCTTTGAAATTCAGTGTGAGTGTCATAAGCAATCTTTTTTTTCCATTTCCTCAATCCAGTGGTCTAGAATTCAAATATAATAGACTATACCCAGAAAAAAATACATATCACACTCTCTGATAGGCCTGAATTAACATCTTGCTGTCATTGTGTGCAATTGAGGATTAAAGCCATAATACAAAATGGTGGTTCAGCGAAATTCACTACTGTATCCGGCCAACAAATCAGCATTAACACAGAGCTACCAAGATGTATTTAATTCAAGTAGTCTTCCAATATTTGGATCATGGGCAGGTTGGGGGTAAACACATTCTCTAATCCATTGCAATGCAACCTAATGCAACACAGGTTAATCCAAATTACGGAATTGGATGCTCAAACTAAAAGGAATATTGACCTATCAAATCATACAAATCAACACCACAGTGAATGAGAGACAAAGAGGGTGAATTCACAAGCTAGTTTTGTATAGTCACATCCGATATCACAGATGGTAAGTGAATAAGATGCAGACTTTTCACTCAAACACTTTACTCAAAGATTGTAAAATTTTATTCACCCCACAGACCCTTACATCTTCCAGAACTGAAAGCAAAAACGTTGCAGGTCACTCGAAATGAGACCATTCATTCCTCATTGCCACTTGAGTGTGACAATCATTCAGTCTCATCTTACAGACCTAATTGTGAGCACAGCCAATTTTCTCTTGACACTCTCTCTCTCTCTCTCTCTCTCTCTCTCTCTCTCTCTTCACCCTCCTCACATATTCAGTGCACAATATTGCCCTCCTGATTCTGAACCTTCCACCCTCACACCACTTGCACTCTGCGGACAATCACTGTTTTAGTCCCACTGTGTTGTAAACATTGTTCACCATACACATTTCCCACAGCCTAATGATTCCCCCAAAATAGAGCACACAATTCAATGAAAAAAATATGCAAATACAAGATATGCAAATAAAATAATATATGCATTTTGTTGATGATAAATTACTTTCTCCTTTTACAGTTTTATGTTCAGAGACAACTATAGGTAGGAACCATTCTCTTTATTAAGACACTGTAATACAAAGACGGTAACATTGATTTGTGGTGCAGTTTTTGGAAAGTATTTGTGGGAAGACTATTTTAAAAAGCAATCATTAGTAGGAGCTGCGGTGTAACATAGAGGTTGACCAATATCGGAATTTTGCATATACCAATAAATAAGGAGGTGAAAGAAACTGACATCCAATTTATCACCGTTAGTTTTTAAAATAAATATAACTGTGTAAAAAATTCCTAGTCTCTCGTTCTCTGATGGGCACAGGAATGGAGGCTACACAAATCCAAAATAAATGAAATGCCAAATGCAGATGCAAATAAAAACAATTCTAAAAATGTTTTGGTGCTTAACTTGGGACTTTAATCTAGAAATATACCCAAAATACAATTTTGAAATGTTTGTTCTACTAGCGTCTCACAGAAATAGATAAGGGAACAATAGATGTTTCTCAGTGCTTAGAACGCAAAGAACAGACTTCTTGTAAAAACTGGTCTTGCCTAACTACCTTGAAAGAGCAATCGTACCATACTGATCTCACAGTAAAATCACAAATAGTAGGTAGAATTTTTTTTTAGCTGAAATTGGTCAAAAAAATTCTGAAATCTGAAACACTGCCTTAGTGGCCAAAGTCACCAGTGCTAAGCTACGCTTCATCTCCACAATACTTTGTCCACATCACAAGATATGTTTTCTCTTGCCAAACATCGAGGGAAGTATCTCCTAGCATGGCGTATCCAACCTTGGACAGAGGCAACCTCTATGTCCCCACATGAGTCCTCCATTGCCTGGAGAAGCGGCATGCGGGCATAGGGTTGGCGATCATACACTTTCCAGCACCAGGCTGAGAAGAATTCCTTTATGGAATATAGAAAAGATGAATATGGGGGTAGGTACAAAACTACAAATTGTGGATGGGTGGCAAACCAGTTTTGGACCAGAACAGCCCAGAGAAAACTAAAAACATTGTCCCATATAACCACAAATCTAGCAGGCTCCTGATCTGGATCTCTCTCATGGTCAAACTGTGGTTGATCAAATGATCAACAAGTGTTGCCCTAATCTCATCAGAAATGGCTCTCCTTCCTTCTCTTCTTTGCCCTCGTCCTCTTCTTCCTCTTCCTCTTCCTCCTCCTCCTCCTCCTCCTCCTCTTCAATCTCTTCGTCTTTGAATTTGTCCTCATTGTTGTCCCCTGCCTCTATTTCCTACTCCTCTTGCACTCTGTCCATTGTTGGTCCATTGTTCAAAACAGGTAATCTGACTTTTGACCTATTTATAGGCCTATACTACAGTAAAGCAGTGATTGGTTAGTGATAAGCAATTAGTGTTTGCACATGTGAGGAGTGTGTGTGACATGGTGAATAAGTGTAGCATTTTGATTGGTTGTGTTTGGAAAAGGAAAGCAAGTCACTTCCCGTTAGATTTTTGTGTTTTAGGTAGAGAATTGTGTGTAGTGTTTTGAATAAAGTGTTTTATGCAATTGACAACTGAGTCAAAGGTTGAGAAATAGCTTATGGTTTTGGAGATTTGGTGTGTAGTTTTGCACTTTGAGTGAGAGGTTTAAAAATTCGTGTGACATGAAAAGATTTTGTGTGTAAGCAGTTGGAAAAAACTGTAATATACTGAACCCCCAACCCAAACCCAAAAAGAGTTTGCCTGCCGCAGCGCTCTCAGGAGGACCCTCAGATTTTGTATATGCCGGCGCCAGTCATTACTATAAATTATGATATCATCTAGATATGTGGCGGCATATGCCGTATGCGGTCTAAGGATCTCGTCCATGAGGCACTGAAACGTGGCCGGGGCTCCGAACAAACCGAACAGAAGCGTCATGAATTGGTGTAATCCGAACGGTGTAGAAAAATCTGTTTTTTCTCGGGATATTGGAGGGATCTGCCAATAACTTTTTGTTACATCCAGCGTCGAGTAAAATTGTGCCGCGCCCATCGATCGAGTAACGTCAATTCACGGCATTGGAAAAGCGTGAAATTTGAACACCACGTTCATTTTCAATAGTCAACACAGAACCGGTCCGAGCCAATGATCTTCGGTACCAGAACTACTGGGGTGGCCAGATCGCTGTGTGACTTGTATTATGCACATTTCTAGCATTGCCTATAATTGTTCCTGAACAATCTTTTTCTTGTGTTCAGGAAGACGATAGAGGCAGCTATGAACCATCACCCCCGGGGTGGTCTCAATATGGTGCTCTATAAGGATCATGTGACCGAGAAGGGATGAAAACACGTCCACGAATTCCGCTTGCAACCAGGCAATGTCTGTAAGCTGTGACAGTGAGAGGTGGTCTCCACAGGGGACCTGGGTGTATGAACTTCTTTTGGGAGTCACCTTATGCCTGAGCTCCACCCTCTCCGCAAATAATGTCGCCAAGATACCGCCTCCTTCCATGGTTTGAGGAGGATGAGATGGTAGATTTAACGTGCCACTACCTTATCCATTTGCCTATCCACATAATCGAGCTCTCCAACTCGTTTGACCTCAAAGGGTCTTTTGTGAGTAATTTGGAGTTGGAAGTGGGCAGTAATACAAGCACTTTATCTCCCTGTGCGAATTCCCGTAGTCGAGTGCCCCTGTCGTATAGTCTGCGTTAACATTCTTGTGCTTGGAGCAAATTCTCATGTGTTACCTGCCCCAAAGTATGGAGTTTTGCCCTAAGGTCAAGAACGTATTGAATTAGTTTTTTGCTATTCAAGGTCCTTTATCCCAAGCTTGATGTCAAGCATGCCACAAGTCTGACGCCCACACAGTAGCTCAAATGGGGAAAACCCTCCGGAGACTTGCAGGACCTCTCATACTGCAAATAGCAGGGTTTCGAGCCACCTATCCCAATTTCTAGCATCTTCGTGTATGAACATACAAATCATGTTTTTCAAGATTTTATTAAATCGTTCAACCAACCTGTTTTGTAAACCTAGTTTGCGTGTGATAAATGCTGGTGTGAATTGATTTAATACATAATAATTTGTACAGTTTGCGTAGTGTACATGACGTGAACGTTGTGCTTTGGTCAGTGAGGATTTCCTTTGGAATCCCCACTCGGGAGATAATTTTGAATAGTGTCTCCACAACTCTACATGCTGAGATGTTCAAAGTCTTTTCATGCCCTAAGTGACCAGCCATTGGGTTATAGTGGGCAGCCTGGAAGAGTGTTTCCTGATGGCTCTTTGGTGCTAATAGTTGAGTTGAATCCTCTTTGGTGTGAGTGTCCTGCGTCACTCGATACAACCTCTCTTTAATAATAGAAAAGTATGGATATGTGAGCACAACATTAGGCTGGAGCTCTTTACCATCAATTACTTTCACTTGGTCAAAGGCGTGCTTAAGGGACTCGTCACACGACTGCTCCAGAGGGAAATCCCCCTCAGGCCCCTGAGTATGGGAATTCCCTCATCTGCATCATCATGACGCAGAGCAGACGTTGACAGCCCTGGCACCACCTCTCCAGCCATAGCGTCGCATGTCACACACCGCAACACCCTTTTGCAGGACCCATCCACACACATTACCCTCAATACATTTTTAAAACCAGGCCATACAGGAAGTATTGGACACCAGGGAGGGAGAGAGAGGAGAGAGAGAAGAGAGAGCAAAATAAGACACTACTTCACTGCCTCCTGGAAATGCTGACATGTCGCTGGATGGCCTTCTCCAGCGACACCGGGCGGTGTCACTGGACCCACTCGGACATTCCTCGGGAAGCTGGGAGACGAACTGCTCCACTACTGCCAGATCTACAACATCCATGGCACCATGGATTCCCTCGGCCAACAAACATTTGTGCCATTGTGCAAAGGTGAATGGGCGGCCATGCCTCCCAAAGCTCAGTTATCTGAAGTGCTGGTGACTCTGCTCGGGGCTATGACCAACCCGTTGCTGGATGACTTTCCTCAGGTGTTGGTATTAAAGAAGGCTGGTGGTGGGAATTTGTTGTGCTGCTTGCTGCACCTCCCAGGAGAGCAAGGGCACTAAGCAGGCTGCCACTTCTATACCTTAGCAGTTTTCTCAAACATATCATGGAAGGCCTCTGGATCATTGTTTGGACCCATCTCTACCAGGGACGTGGGTGGGGTGGACCCCCGGGGGGGTGGGGGCATCTGCCGGTTGTGCCTGGTGTAGGTCTTGGAACTGTTGTTCCAGCTTCGGGCATAGCTCCATGAGGACTTGGTGTTGGTCTTACTGGATGCTGGCGAGGGACTTAAAAATTTCGTCCAGCAGTGTAGACTCCAAAATAGCATTATCCTCCAAAGCTGGGTTTTCGGCACCACAGTGAAAACATTCATGGGAAATCGAGGAGTCAGGAGACAATGAAACACGTTCAAGGTCAGTTTCTTTAATGATAGGCACCCACTCGACTGTAACTGTCAAATTACATCTAAATTAATTTACTCAATAGAACACTCTAAATCACTGGTCAATCTCTCTTGTGCCTTCTGGTCACTCTCTCTCCTATTCTGACAATCTGGCATGCCTTATAAGGTCTCCCTCCACAATCACTATAATGAGAGACAGGTGTTAGAGTAATTACAGCCCAGGTGACGAGCCTAAACCACTTTCCCTCTCACACAGACAGACAAATGACCACGCCCCCCATGCCAGTCATGCTCGTCACTGTTTATATGAACACAATGGCTTCAATTTGGGCTCCGAGCCCAGGTTTCCCACACTGCTGATACAACAAGCTTCTGGTATCACAACAAGGGAAGATAAACACACTGGAGCTGATGCAAAAACATATCAGCTTCAACACACGAGGGGACCGGGTTTTGGATCATTGCTATTCTCCTTTCCGGGATGGCTACAAATCCCTCCCCCGCCCACCATTTGGCAAATCCGACCACTCTTCCGTTCTGCTTCTGCCCGCTTACAGGCAGAAACTGAAACGGGAAGCACCCGCCCTCAGAATGATCCAGTGCTGGTCGGACCAATCAGACTCTGCGCTACAGGACTGTTTTGATCACGCGGACTGGGAGATGTTCCGGTCTGCCTCCGATGACGACATCGAGGTGTACGCTGATAGCGTAACGTGTTTCATCAGGAAGTGCGTAGAGGACGTTGTTCCGACGAAAACTATACGGATCTACCTCAACCAGAAACCCTAGGTTAACGGCGATGTTCGCGCGGCACTTACTGCGCGGACCACCGCTTTTAATTCCGGGAACGCGGAGGAGCGTAAACAAGCCAGTTATGCCCTCCGTAACTCCATCAGTACAGCCAAACGCCAGTACAGGCACAAAATTGAAGGACAGTTGAACATCACTGACTCCAGAAGTATGTGGCAGGGAATTAACACCATCACGGACTATAAACAGAATAAAAACTCCGCCATGAACACTGCTGCCTCTCTCCCGGACGAGCTTAATACTTTTTATGCTCGTTTCGAGGATAACAACAACACCGCCCTTGCGGAGAGAGCACTCGCGGCCGATACTACAGATGATGGTTCACTCTCCGTCTCTGTTGCGGATGTAACCCGATCCTTTCGACGGGTGAACATTCGCAAAGCCGCGGGTCCAGACGGCATTCCGGGCCGCGTCATCAGAGCATGCGCGAACCAACTGGCTGGTGTTTTTACGGACATTTTCAACCTGTCCCTCTCCCTGTCTGTAGTCCCCACATGCTTCAAAACATCAACCATTGTGCCTGTACCGAAGCAAGCCAAAATCACTTGCTTAAATGACTGGCGTCCTGTTGCCCTCACCCCCATCATCAGCAAATGCTTTGAGAGGTTGATCAGAGATCACATCTGCTCTGTTCTGCCCACCTCTTTGGACCCATTGCAGTTTGCCTACCGTAACAACCGCTCCACTGATGATGCTATTGCATCTACAATACACACTGCTCTATCCCACCTGGAAAAAAGGAACACGTATGTGAGAATGCTGTTTGTAGACTACAGCTCAGCATTTAACACCATAATGCCCTCCAAGCTTGATGTGAAACTCTGGGCTCTGGGCTTAAACAGCTCGCTGTGCAGCTGGATCCTGGATTTCCTGTCAGGCAGACGTCAGGTGGTTAGAATGGGCAGCAACATCTCCTCATCACTGACCCTCAACACTGGAGCCCCGCAGGGCTGTGTTCTCAGCCCACTCCTGTATTCCCTGTACACACATGACTGTGTGGCGACACATAGCTCCAATGCCATCATTAAGTTTGCTGACGATACGACGGTTGTAGGTCTGATCACTGACAATGATGAAACAGCCTACAGAGAGGAGGTGCACACTCTGACGCGCTGGTGTCAGGAGCACAACCTCTCCCTCAACGTCAGTAAAACCAAGGAGCTTGTGGTGGACTTCAGGAAGAAAGACAGAGAGCACAGCCCCATCACCATTAATGGAGCACCGGTGGAGAGAGTCAGCAGCTTCAAGTTCCTCGGTGTCCACATTACTGAGGAACTCACATGGTCCGTCCACACTGAGGCCGTTGTGAAGAAGGCTCACCAGCACCTCTTCTTCCTGAGACGGCTGAGGAAGTTCGGAATGAACCAACACATCCTCACACGGTTCTACACCAGCACTGTAGAGAGCATCCTGACTGGCTGCATCACCGCCTGGTACGGCAATAGCACCGCCCACAACCGCAAAGACCTGCAAAGGGTGGTGCGAACTGCCCGACACATCATTGGAGGTGAGCTTCCCTCCCTCCAGGATATATATAACAGACGGTGTGTGAATAAAGCTCGGAGGATTATCAAAGACTCCAGCCACCCGAGTCATGGGCTGCTCTCACTGCTTCCATCAGGCAGGCGGTATCGCAGCATCAGGACCTGCACCACCGACTACATGACAGCTTCTTCCCACAAGCAATAAGACTTTTGAACACATGATCTCTCACGATCTACAATCAGCACTGCATTTTATTAATCCTCATTCTGTCAAATATATTCTCGCTCCCAATTCAGTTAGTGTATATATATATATATATACCCTTATCTAGTGTATGTGTATTCTACATTGTGTGTATTGTGTACATTTGATATGTAAATTGTTGTGTAGGTATGTGTACATTTGTTATGTAAATTGTGTTGTGTAAATGTTGTTATTGTAAAGTGGTTTATGTCTCGTCACTGTCATTACTGCAATGTTGCTCGGAACTGCACACAAGAATTTCACCTGCTGTTGCACTCGTGTACACAGTAGTGTGACAATAAAGTGATTTGATTTGATTTGATTTGATTTGATTTGAAAAATGTCTGATTGAATACGGCTCTTGTTGGTGAGTTGGCATATTGTGGCCAATCCTATTGTACTGGAAGTCTTGGAAACAACATGCCAACTTCAGGTGTGATCAAGTTTGTAGACTATATCTATGCAAGTTTTGAAATGTAAATATAACAACTGCATAAATACATATTTTTTTCTTTCTCTGTAGTTAATGATGACGTCAAACATGACATAATGCAGTGCTTTACATTCCATAAAAATATATTTTTTAATTAATTTAGTTGCTTTTTAAGGAGTAACGCAACATTCTAACAAGCTACTTTTAAAAGTAACGTTACCCAACACCGTTCATGTGTTTCAGAAATTAAGCTTTGAATAGCTTGTATTTTCACCAGATGAAAGGTTTTCACGATGTTTTTATTACTATTCACCAGATATGAAGTTGTAGACACAATTTGCTGATGGGGCATGTTTCCATATAGTCATATTTTTCTTTGCATGCCCTCACTTCAATTTAGAACACTTGGTTATCTAATCAAAATAACAAAATTTACATTAAATTGAGGTTTTAAAACTGGATGAATATTGTCACTTGTGACTGATTTAGGCATAGCAAACCACCACAAGGTGACAGTGATTGTTTATATTTCACCACCAGAGGCTGCGGTCGAACTCTAGAACCCTCCATTGACTCCCACTCCCAGTTATCGGCAATTTTTGCAGATAACTGATAATTCCAAAAGCAACTATCAGTGTCCCTCTTCCAAAAGAATTACCCCCTCAAGTTGATTGCTGCTTCCTCTTTTAACTTAATAGATGGCCAAATCCAGTCAAACAATAAACATAGACATACTGTATATACTACACTCTATAAAAAAAGGGATTGACTGTCCCATGGACATAGTTGGCTAGTGATAATGGCACATAAATTGATGAACAGCACAGAAATGAATTTGCTTATATTAACATAAAATCACATTACCAGTGGGCACTTAGGAGCTTATGACTACAACAGTGTCTGCTCCCTCAAGGTAATCCAGGGTTGTCAGCAGACCAAATACAATCCTCTTCCAGCAAATGTTATTTCCTTCAATCAATTCTTCTACAGGTCACTAAACTTATGTGCTGCCCATTTTATTACCATTAGGCTTCAAACAATTATCTTAATTAACATCTGGAATGGTGAATGTACAATTTTAACTGAGCACTTCCCACAACAGAATTACTCCTGTAACTTTGCCCATAAAAACAGCACATCTGTCCGCTCCAAGGGAGATGCTGAATGACTGTTGCCAGGAGGGCATTATGTTGGCTGAACGCTGGCAAAATGTTGGCAGATCTCGCCAGTTTGCTCACTTCCTCCCAATCTATGTCAGTGTCACTTCAAACCCCCTTGAATAGTTTGCTTGTCCCTCATGGCGATTGCAAGAGCCGTGCCAGGCTCGGGTACTCGGGTGTTTGTAAACACAGAAAACAAGAAAGCATTCTACTGATACTCTGTGCAGTCAGAATAGCTTGCCAAGAACTAGGCAAATGTAGATCATTTGTGAAATGTAAACAGAAAAAAAGACAACATGCAAAAATAATAGTTTTTGTTTCATTTGTACAAGGAAATTGTTGGATTAAATTGTTAGCCCGCCAAGATGAGCTAGACATAATGTTTTTTTTCTCTCCCCTTTTTCTCCCCAATTTGGAATGCCCAATTCCCAATGCACTCTAACTCCTCGTGGTGGCGTAATGACTCGCCTCAATGCGGGTGGTGGAGGATAAATCTCAGCTGCTTCCGCATCTGAGACCGCCAACCCACGCATCTTATCACCTGGCTTGTTGAGCCCGTTACCACGGAGACATAGCATGTGCGGAGGCTTCACGCCATCCACCACGGCATCCATGCACAACTCACCAAGCGCCCAACTGAGAGTGATCCACAATATAGCGACCACGAGGAGGTTACCCAATGTGACTCTACCCTCCCTAGCAACTGTGCCAAATTGTTTGCTTAGGAGACCTGGCTGGAGTCTCTCAGCACGCCCTGGAATTTGAACTCAAGAACTCAAGTGGTGGTAGTCAGCATCTTTACTTGCTGAGTTGCCCAGGCCACTAAGCAACACATAATGTTGTAAAATGTAGTTTAGGTTTATGATCTTTTAACTTTTTAGGCACTGGGATGCTTCACTATTTGTATCCAGTGTATCGCCATGTTTGTGGATTTTCAAATTGTAGTAGGGATTTTGATTCTTTGTTCATATTGATTTTGAACAAATCAGTGACCATATCTGGAATAATCATATTTATGTAAGCAGGCGGTGACAAATGAGTGACTTTTTTTGTTGTGAGTTATTTACTCAATTGATTTGTAAAAAAAATAAAAGGCATTAAAAACCTAAACAACTAATGAATGAGAATGATTCGTTCACTTTAAAGATTAGTTAAGACATTTGGATATGTTTACGAACAAAACAACACTCAAAACTGTCCACCTAAATTTTGTTTGTTATTTAATTAAATTCTGGCCCTCTACCATAGCTCATGCTTATGCATACTCAAACTTGACATTGACATTTGGATGAGTAAATGATATCTTGGAACTCCTCACACAAATAATGTAATTGCATTTATGTAAAAACATCATGATTCCAATGAGAATGAAATGTATAGTGACATAAAATCTTAGATCCACAGGAACATAAATAAAAAGCACTGATGTATATAAAAAAAGGTGACAGCACTTGTTTTCTCTAGAAAAATAGAGAAAATACCTGCCCTTATAATACATTATTTTGAGCCTCCCACATACACACACTCACAGTAAGTCTTAAATGTCAGTGATGGTACTGCTCTCTGCTGCAGACTAATGAAGCGACTTATTATTTTCATCAGAAAAACACTCAGTCTCTGTCTCAAACCAAAGCCCTGCGGTTACAGCATCAAATAAAAAACGAAATATACCTTTAAATCTTTTCAGAACACAGCCAGGAGATAAAGTCGACATGAAATCAAAAAGGACCCTATTTACTTTTTAATATTCAATCCTGGTCTTATTGTGATTGATTCATCAGTGCACATTATTCCAAAGAAAAAACAGGTTTGTTTTCCTAATCTGTCATTAAAAGTTTAAAAACTTGCTGCCTATCAAACCAGATTTCATTTTGGCTGATGTCACTGAGCCCTATTATTTTTTTAACTCTTTCCATTCAACCACCTGTCAAAAGACCACTTTTAGCAATCCAAGCCATTAATGATAGACTGTAGATAATATAATGTTCCACCCTACATTTTTTCCATCCAATATCCTGTTTCACACAGAAATACATCACAAAATGGATGTTAAATGGGCTGTTAACATAATTTCATGACTTTACAAACTCTTACTTTAAAGAATGACCAATGTGGTAACTACCCAGCCATTTTTCTTGGCTGTCCAGGATGTAGTTGTGAGGTACTGTACTAAGGCTACCACTTTTGTTGGTGATGCCACTAAAGATGGCTCTAGACTTTATTCACAGTTGCCCCATCTTTGATTTTTGATGTGAATGAAAATGAGGCTATGAGGGATAGACTTATCTCTTCAATGGCAAGCACAGAACAAAGCTGTACTATGCTATTAGATCACATCATGTTGTCTGAATATTTTGGTTTACTGAATGTTCTTGGAAATTTAAGAGATGATTGTTGGACTCCACTGCTACGTGTCACATACAAGTGATGAAACAAACTACAGCCGGTGCTAGCCAGACATCACTTCAGTCTTTTGATTTCAGGGGATGAACTGATGCCAACTCCAACTGTAAGACCTCGAATAATTCATATGCCACGGCCTGAACCTTGGATTTAGGATGGAGCCCACCGAACCTCACCTAAATGGCCTGCCGGTTGAACTGCGATACACCTCATTGATCTCTGCCTGCATCACCACTATCTATTGATGGAATACACTCTTGAAATGCAATACATAGTCTATCATTTAATGACCTTCACCTGCCAACTAACAAAGGACAATGCATCTATGTGAATTTATGTAGTTAATCCAAGATGGATTTCAAAAACATTATTCATTAATCTTACATTTCATACAAAAATATGTGTTCCTTGCTACAGTTGCCTTCAGCACAATTTACAATCATATTTAATCTAACTACACAATGATGACTCTAAGAATTTATAGATATTACAGTTTTATTTTTTTTGTTAATGCATGATTTCCTGTAAAGCTGCTTTGAAACAATGTGTGTTGTGAAAATTGCTATACAAATAAATATGACTTGACCATTGTTGTTCTTTGCAAATACCTTTAACAAAAACTTGAACAGGTGGTTAAAAAATATATTTTCTCCCAAAAATTTTATTTCTTTCATCATTACTCAACCTTGTGTTCCCCACATTAATTTATTTCTTCTGTGTAGCACAAAAGATGTTATAGGTAGAATGTCAGACTAAGTCACCATTCACTGCATCTTTTACCATACAATGGAAGTGAATACTGAGGCTAATGTTCTGCCTGTTAATATCTCCTTTTATATTCCACAAAAAAAAAAAAAAAGTAATGGGTTTGCAAAGAGATGAAAATGTGAAGTGCATACAGAATTTTAATTTTGGGTGAACTATCCCTTTAACAGTCAATGATCACAAGTTTAAAGTAGACTAAATGCACTGAATGTTAAAAGATTAAATCCAAATCGAGGGTAAATTGTTGCTAAATCAGTTATCTTGTTTACTGAAAGATAATAACATGTATATTAAAGATAGATAATACAATTATATTGTGAATATTGTGCATGTACTGTATGTTATAAGTATTAACATTATAGTATTTATGTTATAATTATTGTAACAAAGTTCCTCCTCTTTGGCGCCCTACCAGTAGGTTGAAACTAGGCGGTCACCTAGAAAAGGCCCTGCCCCCACCTCCACAATTATGTATAGTATTTATGTTATAATTATGTACACTATTACTGGTACATATGGCCTACTTATTTTCTTAAACTTGACTAATTCACAAGACCTAAAACACCTGTATAACCTAGGCCAGAAGATGGAGATGAGAGATATAACAGGTGTTTAGCATGGTAATGAATTCTGTTTTTAGCGTTTCTCTTTACTCTGAGTAGCTCTGGTAGTATTGCACACAAAGCTTGTCTTCATTGTCAGTGGTGCAGTTTTACAAGGGAACGCCACGATATAACGAGGCAACACTAGATCGAATGTCACGCGCTTGCACTGCAAAAACAGGAGCCATTTTTTTTTTACACGTCACTTCCTTGCAGAAATGCAGGGAAAAAATTGAATCTATGCCCCTGAGTGTAAAGCGGGCTTTAGACAGATTGATGAACTCAACTGTAAATGGAGTTTCAATTAATGTAGAGTAAGTGATACACTTACTGTACATTAAATTATATCGAAATAAAGGAAAGAATATACTGACTTCTAATTGTCTAATCATTAAAAACAAATGTCTTTGGTTATCATTCAGTATACTATATTTATATAGTATTATCTTGATTATTATGATATACAATATATTGAATTATCTTTATTTGGGGGCCTTTTGCAGCAAGTATTGGTATGTATTTAATTGCAATTAAATGTAATTAATCATCATTGATCATTTTAAGTTAATGTTCAAATTCTCAAGTGTTAGTTTATACAACTATTCATGTAAAAATGTATTTGCATATGTAGAAAATAACGTTAACCAAGATCAGTAAATGCTGAAATAGTATTTCATTTGCTGTAAATAGTATATACTTTTGTGTTTACTAATGTTAACAAATACAACCTTGTTGTAAAGTGTAATTAATATAATTGCATACAAAAATGCATTTATTTAAAAAATATTTTGAATGCATAGTTATATAATGAAGAAATTATAACAAACAAACAAACAAACATATAAACAAACAAATAATGAAAAAATAAATATATAAATAAATAAATATTAATGTCAGTTCTTTTACCAATACAAGCCAGTTTATGAGCGTCACCTCTTTTAAAAATACTCCAAATGTAAAAGATCATATGAACAACCTTGCAAAAAAAAAAAAAAAGAAAAAAGTAATATTTGAGCAGAAAATTGGAAATGAGCACTTTGGCTTACGGTATGAACATAACCATAAAGTCAGTTGTAAACAAATTGTTGTTTGTTGAATATCACCATTGACTTGAAATGAAACACTTCATCCTTCTCTACAAGGGAGCCAGTGATGCTGCTAAATTGCTTTTGTTATTGCTGTACTGATATGCATGCTATGAACTGAAGAAATGACTGGACTGTATGTGTTCATCTGAGAGAGAGGGAGAGCCAGAGAGATCCATTGATGTTTAGTCTCATTAGTCATCACCCATCCTATTCCCAAACTTATCCTTACACAGCACATTTCCTCTCGACCTGACCCAGTAACCCACTCCTGCTGCAAGCTCGCTGCACCAGACTGATTTACTGCACATCCTGGCACTCACTCACCTTTCTTGTCCCCGAAGAACAGGGTCTGTTGTGCTGGGTTTGACCACTGGAGGGAGGTGTTATCATTGTAATCCACTCGACAGGTCATGTTGGCTGTGCTGCCCTCCACCACTGTCACATTCTGGGTGATGGGGAACTGAGTCTGGCTGCCTGCAGAGAGAAAGAGAGAGAGAGAGAGAGAGAGAGAGAGAGAGAGAGAGAGAGAGAGAGAGAGAGAGAAAGAGGTATATAAACAAAGCAGAGTTATACAGGGAAGGAGGGTGGGAGCAAGGCTAGGGGAAAGAGAGGAGGAGAGAAAGTTTTTGGATACTACTGGGGAAACTGGTCTGAGTTGCGGATGTGTACAGTGAAAATATATTAACCAAAATATATTGAGCCAATACATTTTCAATGTAGCGTAATAAACAATATTATAAAATGGATAGTTTCAGATAGGTAATGGATGTTGATTGGTCAATCCAACAATTACACTAAACAACTGTGTACACTGCTTGCCACACCTTTTTAAAGATTTATGGCCATGAGACTGTATTTTGTGAAAAAGATTTAATTGTTGACCTGATAATGACATGTTGTTTATTAGTAGCTTATTGCTTGCATTTTTGTGACACGGCATAAGTAATTTTCACTGTAGGACTTTTACAGTACATGCACATTCCAATTTCGATTTCAGTCAGACTGAAACAATTAAGTTTAGAGCATAGCAATATTAGTTATGTTTATATGTATATTAAAGGATTTTACCATTTTAATAAGCAGAAAATTTAACAACTTAAAACTGAAGTGTGCACAATAATTTCTGCACTACTAGCGTTACCAAACAAAATTGCCAAAAAATATTGAAATATTTTTAAACAGGTTTCCTGAAACATTCCATCCATCTCCCATTGGTTGGGCAAACAAATAATCCCACCCCAGACTGAGTCACTGTTTCTCTATTAGGCTGGTCACTAAGAGATACTACATTCTTGTAGAACAAGCCTTTACCCTCAGAGACTGATATATATATATATACACACACATTGGTAGCCAAAAGTTTAGAATAATGTTCTTATGGAAAGAAATGTGTACTTTTGTTCACCAAAGTGGAATTCAACTGATCACAATGTATAGTCAGGTCAGGTCAGGTCAGGTCAGGTCAGATACTTATATATATATATATATAAGTATCTGACCTGACCCTCAATATATATATATTGAGCTTAATTTACATTGAATCTGGCTTCTCAGGTCAATATAGCAAAAGGATGTTTAGATATATTTACTGAAAAACAAGACAAACAATGCATTAAGAATTTTACCTTCTTTTTTTTATGTTACAGCAATATTTTTATATAGCCAGGTTTATAAAATGAATGGCTATGAATGGCTTACTTATAGTTGACTCCACCTACAGTAACTGTGATAGGAGAAAGTATTTTGACTCAAAAAAATTCAACATTCTGCTTTCATTTTTACCTTAAATAAAAAACACACACAAAAAAAAAACCACCTGCGATATTGGTATAGATGAGAGGTTTTTCACTGAAGTCAGAGGGAGAAAAGTTGTTATGCACCCGGAATGCAATTAAGAGACTTTTCAGCAAGACAAGAAGAACAAATGTGAAATAAGACCAAGCAGAATCCACAGAGGGCAGGTGATTAGGCCTGGCTTGAATGTCCCCTATGCCCCTGTTACACACACACACACACACACACACACTTGATCCTTCCACTTTTTCCCAGATGAGACACGAGGCGGTCGCTAACTTGGATCGAAGGCCCGTCATAGTCAGGATTATGTGTCAATTTGCCACTCAGCTGCAGTGGTGGCGTCTCCCTTGGCGAACATGACTAGCTCTAATTAGGCCATGCTACCAATTACTGCTGATCCCAAGTCAGAATGAACAGAGAAAGAGAAAGACAAAGAAATACACCTTTGTTTCTGTGTTCTTTCTTTACTCATACATTGTCCTTCCTAAATGTATGTGCAATAAGTAATTTTAATGTCTTTGATATTATCTGTTATATGTAGTCTTCAGTAGGATCAAAATGGTTTAATTGTTTTTGAATCATAATAAATCAATGAATTACAAAAGGTTCTGCTATATAGTGAATATAGGTCTAGTAGTGGCTAAAATGATTTGTTAGACAACATACAGCTGTGGAAAGGTTAATTAACAACTAAAAGATTTACAAATGCATTCTGAATCACTGATATACAGTTCAGAGTTCAAAAAATGAATTTCACAAAATGTTTGCAAAACAGTGAGCATTTTTAACTTAAGTTACAAATGCTTAATAAATAAAATGATTCACGCTTCTATTAAACAAAATCATAAAACACCCTAATTCATGATTTGTTTAACAATGCAGCAAAAAAGATAAGTAGTGTAGAATTAAAATGAGGGATTATTATTTTGCTTCAAAATAATAGCCTAATAATAATAATAATTAATGTTATTATCATGTTTATTATTGTGCTATTATTATTTTAATAAATTATTATTTTATTATTATTTTCTTCTAACCAGTTGAATCTGGATATGTACGCTTCATTTATTGTGGAATATATTGTTAACTATATATTCTCCTTGTATTTCTACATTAATATCTACTGAAACAAATTTTTGTTTATGTCTGTGCATGTACATGCACAATGCTATTCTGGAGGCACAGGGTGTCAAGCAATTGTGAAATGTCAAGTAAACATGTTACAGCGGGTATTAAATACAAATACAAACATTAAAATATATGAAAATGAATCCAGGAGGGTTTGTTACAGTTTGTTAACGGAAGCACTAAGGCAAGGCTCATGGGAGCTTGCATAAAAGTCACATCCTTTGGATTTTCCTGGCAAAAGCGACCCGCTCCCTTTGCATGAAAATCAGTCTACAGGCTTTAACAGGCAACCTATGAAGTCTGGGAAGGGCTATTTTTTTAAGTCGTGTTACACATTGGCAAAAAAAGGCAAATATTATATGAAAATTGTTACATATTGAATATTTAAACAAATGACAGTTGTGCTGCAAATGACACTGGTTGGAATTTCACAAAAATGATATAACTCTCCTATGATGCATGTACATACACTGTTGGACATTGTTAATAGATAATGATGATGATAATAATAGTGAGAAAACATTTTTAATGAGACTTTACTTTCAAGACGTGCACTATGTGAAAGAAACACCCAAATAGGTTTTTAGATGCAAAATATATGCAGTCATATTTATGGTTTAATCGCTGGAAATTTAAAGTGACTCGTAAATCAGCATGTTAGCCCGAATTAAATTATTTACAAGCTAATACTCTGTCTCGTGCTGGTAGGGGATCACCGAGTGGGATTCCCAAATGCGGTAGGCACCGCTGTGTTCTCATGAAGGTGACATTGAGATCTGTCTCATTCAAGGCCCACATGCTACGGATGTGTTGCACCGACTGCGGTGTTTGCTGCCTCCTTCATTAGTTTAGATCCACATGAGCACATGAGGTGTGCAGTAGATACAGACACTGAATGTGAATTTTAAATAGTGATGCTGGCTGATAATTAAAGTGATTAGACAATGAGAAAGAACAAATTAAACTGAAGGTCAGCCTTGGTTCCCCGTCTGTCGCTCACTTCGACGTTGTGTCGAAGAAGCGACACTAGGGGTCTCCCTTGAGTGCCGAATATGCCTATGATCTATGAAAAAAGGCCAATGAGAAGTTGGCAGACAGTATTTGCATACCCCGCCCCTGGATATACAGGTATAAAAGTGGAGAAATATGTCGAGTTCATTCAGAAATTTTCTTCGGAGCCGATGGTTGTACTGCATCGAGCTGCGAGTCACACACCCGTTCCTGTTCCTGCTGTTGGATCTTGGCGCTGTTGGATCTACGGCGCACTACAGCGGCTTTCTCCTTCCTTGCACGGCAGTGCAGTTTGCCCCTGGGCGCATTGACAGTGCAAGAGCATATTAAAAGAGTGATATTTCTTTTAAAATAGCAATACACAGCGGCGTTGAATGTCCTTTTCAGGACGAATGTTTATAAAGATGCCATTCCGCCCCTGTGTAGTTTCTGGATGCGGTTGATTTCTCCCCACCTCTGACGGTCATAAAAGCTGCCTCAAGTGCCTGGGCTGCGATCACACGCAGGCAGCATTTTATGAATGGTTCATGTTCTCAGTGCGAGAACATAGTCATGGCAACATTGTGGTCGCGGCTTTCTTTTGTCATGAGAGAGAGTCACTTCAGCCGCCCACCACGCCTCGCCTCCTTCTTACGTGATTGGGGCAGGCGCCGCGGGCGATGAAGGCTATTTGGGGATAATGACAGGTTCCGTTTCGCTAGGTAAACCCCCTCGAATGACCCACCTCCCCGCCATGCTTGCTTGCTTCCATCCGAGCTCGGAATGAGTGATTTCTCTCCACTGGTTTATGGTCTCAGTGCGAGAACATGGTCGTGGCAGCATTGCGGTCGCGGCTTTCTTTTGTCATGAGAGAAAGCCACTTCAGCCGCCCCCCACGCCTCGCCTCCTTCCTACGGGATTGGGGCAGGCGCTGCGGGTGATGAAGGCTATTTGGGGATAATGACGGGTTCCGTTACGCTGGGTAAACCCCCTCGAACCACCCACCTCCCCGGCATGCATGCTTGCTTCCCCCGAGCTCGGGATAAGTGCGGCCTGACTCACGGCCGACCGCTGGTCCCATGAGCTCCTGGAATTGGATGACATTGCCGCTGCATCGGAGAGCATTACAGTGGCGTCTGATGCTGATGACTCGCCTGATGCTGATGAACAGACCACCTTCGGGTCTGTTCACCCAGTCTGAGCCTGATGCGCAGAGGTCAGCAATGCTTTCCCGGGCTACCGTGAGCGCAAACCCCCCCCCACCATAGCTATTGATTGGTCCCATGGGCAGTGCGTTGCTCACAGCTGCAAACCCCCCCCCCCCCCCCCTCCCTCCCGGTTCCTTTCTTCCCGGACGTGCATGACGAGTTGAGTAAGCCGCAACTTCCTCGCTCCTCCGCTCTCACTATCCTCGATGGCCCCTCCTGTAACCAACGCCAGGCCAAGGCGCTTCAAAACTTGCACTTGGGTATTCCTGTTCTTGATGTGCTGCAGGAACTCCGTCCCCCGGGCCACGAAGGTCAGAAGTGCCGGCACTCGAACGGGCGATGGCCACCCTTGTGGTCCAGAAACGCAATCTATGGACTGGACCTGGTCGAAATGTGGGAGGTAGACAAGGTACGCCTTCTCGAATGCCCCCGTCTCCCAGCACCGTCCATTTGGCGGCACCGTTGACGACTCAGCCCAGCAGTCCTCAGCGGTGAAGCAGACGGAGGCCATTTCACACATCCTGCCCTGCCACAAACCTGCCGCCATGGGCCATGCCCCATCTGCTCGCCGAGGGCGTCCTCCTGCGGCTAAGAAACAACTGCTCTGCCTCAACCCGGGCCCAGCTCTCAGCCCCCGGGTCGAGCACCCCACAGAAAGCAGACGCCCCCCCGTCTCACGGACCCCCTTGAGGACACGGAAGGCTCCCAGGCGCTCCTGAGACAGATGACCCAGAGACCAAGATGTTAGCTCCAGAGCTGGTAAGCAGACCACTCTGTCCCCCGGTGGAGGGCCGAGAGGAGAATCTTTTGTTGAATTTATTTCATTTGCCACCCCCCCTAGACGGGACTGCGGTACCCACATTCTCAATAACAGAGCTATTTCCTTTGTCTCTGGGTCACCTGACCCGCAAATGCCGTTCTCACGTTCTCTTCATACCTGTGTGTATTTTCTGCGGTACGGTCACCTTACGAAGTGGACCTGCGTCTCCCTTAGGCATTTTTAGCTGTCCTCCGGTCGCTATGCTGTAGCAACTCCCCCCTCCTTGAGGCTGGATCTACCACTGCGCCACGTTCCACATGTTGCCTAAAAAACCCATGTGATGCATTCGCCACCTTTACCTTCCCTTTTGGGCAGGTGTGGACTCCGCAGGGTCTTTTTCCCCTGAAAGAATAGGAAACTGGGTAAGACCACCTTCCATTGATGCGAGTAAGGGCCTCGGCTGTTCTTGCTCTATGCGGAGAAACATAGAGAGAAAAGAGGCCCAGCCAGGCTTGGCCCATTCCCAGGTTGTCAAACGTTGCCTTGTTCCCCTGCGTAGGGTAACCAAAAGGATTCCGACAACTTTTTTGGGGCATTGGGGAAGGATACGCGCAGTCTGACACAGTTGGTCGCTTGTGCACGTAAAATTACCTGCCCGCTCCTGTGTCAGCAGTACACGTACATGGCTCAGCGCATGGTGTGATTTAAATTGGACCCCTAGTGTCGCTTCTTCGACACAACGTTGAAGTCTGAGTCTTTTGAGTCATTACTTTGTATCTATGTTAAAACTTATAAATTATTTCTCCAAATGTTGTCCAAACTTTCCCAACAGAGTTGTCTGAATGAACAATTTCATATTGAACAATATTAAAAGATCATCTTTTAAAATAATGTTTGTTGATTGAAATGGTGACAAGTGTCGTATGAAAGTTCTCGTGTTAATATTGATAGTTGTCTGAACATAAATTAGTAATTCTCTCAACAAGATTTTTTTTTTTTTGCATGTAGTGAACATACAAATTCATATTGATAAAACAAACAATGTTATTGAGGACACATATTAAGACTCAAAAATCATACTGCATCATTTTGCCATGACTTTTTAATTTGGCTCAGAATTCCTTTTTTATACTGCAGAAGAAAGAAAGTCATACGAGATTTAGAATGATATCAGGTTGAGTAATAATGACAGAATTAACGTGTAGTTGGCTAAACTATTTATTTAAATCTCTTGCTCTAGTTTATGTTATCCGGCATTTCAGTATGGCACAAGAGTGAATAAATGGTGAAAGAATTTTTACATTTGATTGTATGTACCCTTTCTAAAGACTAAACACAAAGGTATAATGTAATAAGACAATAGTGGCCCTAGTAAAAGTTCTTCAACTGAGGGGGAAAAAAAAGATTAGAAAAGTACCACTAAAAAACAGAAAAATGATGCATTAGACACACAAATAGCTTCAGATCACGTGACACTGCTACAAATATCTCTCAGTGAAACTCTACCACCCTCATATCAATGCATAATCAATTTCCCATTTTCATAAAAAGACAATGAGATCCCTACATTCAGAAAATAATCTGTAACATGAGCCAAATCTTTGTTTAGCGTTCTCTTCATTGCTTTGATGGCTTCCATCTCAAATCACTTTGAACTGTTTTAATGCCTTTTCTATGGCCAGAACATACAGTAAAAGCAGACTGCAGATGCTTGTTTAAGGGCTGTAAAATCATTGTTCTAGAGAGAGCAGAGTCCTGTCTTCAGTACTGTAGGTGGACGATGGGTCAGCAGCTTACTTTCCTAATTTTACCCCAAACCACTTACAGTAAATCCTGACCTTTTATTACAACAGGGCAAAGCTTCAGCATCAGTTAAATACTGCCTAAAAGGCCTTTTGTGTAACTGTGGCCTGTGAAAGCAGGTAGCCATAAGGGCTACAACTAATGATTATTTTGATAATCAACTAATCTAACGATTGTTAGAATGATTATTTGACTATTCATGAGATTATTGCAACGATGAATCATTAGCTCTTAACCGACTATTCAACTGGTGCCTCAACTTAAAAGGTTGTTTTAAACATGCTTATTACCAATATATATATATATAAAATAAAGTAATATTCTTTAATATTCTGTTTTAGTCTTAAAATCCTTAAACAATATATATTTACTTGAGAAGCAACATTTGATATATTTAGACTTGCTTTAAAAGAATGTATCTTAAATGAAAGTGTATTTTGTATATAAGTGTATTTTTTCACTTGGTTATACTTCTGCATGTGCAGTAAAGACAAAATATTGTTATATTCAAGATCTAGTCTCTAAAAGCAAGTCTAAATATCTTATATGCTGCTTCTCAAGTGAATGCATCATTTTTTAAAGGACATTCTCAGATACCATTTTTTTTTCTGCTGCTAAAGAAAATGTATGTTGTTTTAAAAGAGTTTAGATATTTATATTATATTGGAAAACAAGTGTTGCAGTGTATTAGGGGGCGAAGACTACCCTCTCTCACCTTTATGTTCACTTCAATCCATCTTTAACTCACTAAAACACAAACTCTCTCTTCTTAATAAAGCTGCACTTTGTCAATTTTCTTCACGATAAGAAATGCACAGTGACACATATATTACGATTCAATAAATCGAGAGCCATCGCGTTATAATCTAGCTGCAGCAAGAGCGCGTTCGTGGGACGACCATCCCCATGACAGAGTGTGCATCACCCGGAGGCTGTTTCAATCTCTCCCCTTAGATCGGGACATTTTGCACAACTCATAGAAGAGTTGCTTACCTCACAGAAATGCCAGTTTCAGAGTTTGTAGTTATTTACATGACCTGCTTCCTTAATATTTGAACTTTAATAAAGCTATAATGTATTAAATATAACTGCATTACAGATTCAATGATGGGTGTTACCTATAAAGATTCTCGAAATGCAAGTTTTGCTTCAGCGGAGTGACAGTTCTGGCTCAGCTTATTACACAATGACAGTGCTTCTGTATTTACTTATTTGGTATATTTGTATAATTTCCGGATACTTTGCGATCAACATCACATGAAGCTGTTTGGAAAATGCATCTGGACTGTGAGATATGTTTTCTTCCTCTCCTGAGGCAGGCACGAGCTGAAGTGCTCCTCTTGCACATCATCATTAGAGTTTAATATGATCTCATGTTACATTAAATGAGATAAAACAACAATTCGACAATGAAAATGTTTGTCTGCAATTTGTTTTTGCAGATGTTGTTGATGACATCGACTAATCATTTCAGTCCTAGTATCCATGAGCTAAAATCACAAATCAATACATTTCTAGGGATGTCGATGAATGCGTTAATTCAGAGCGATTAATGATACAAAAAAAAAAAACAACACGTTGACAATTTTGTTTTTAAACGTTTGAACCTTAACTAAAAATGCAGTGTTTATGACATGAACCAAAGTGAGATGCTCCCATAGCATCCTTCTGGCGCATGTGTTTGGGAGATAGCTGAATAAATGTTGTTACATACAAGACAAGCCTAATATATAATATTTGTGTTTCATTTTGTTTACTCACAGATATAATTTAAATTTCAAATTTCCCTTGTTTGTTTACAAAAATGTAAAGACTGCATTTACAAAAAGGCATTTACAATGAAAGTGAATAGGGGTGGTCAATAAATATCAAAATACACACTATTTCAATAAGTATAGCTACAATACGTGAACATTATGCATTATAACATGATTAAAGGGTGATCAAATCTGGGATTTACTGATGTTATGGTATTTATCAGATTACAGGGTTTACCAATATTACATCATCATGACAACAATGTTCATATTGGATAAAAAGTTACTAGTGCTGTTAATTTAACTCGTAGATTTATTGCGCTTAATTATATAAAAAATTAATGCAATTAATCATATGTAAATTCCATAATAAAGAATGTTCCAACTATCTGGGCAATTCAAGCTTGATGTACCATCTAGATGTTTTTGCACATTTGTGGCAGTAGGGGACAATCAGTGCAACACAAGCTGTGCAGGGAACGCGTCAAACCAACTGAAAAAGGCAGCACACCCTTCGACAGATGACCCGCTCTTGCACTCAAAGACTGATGGTCCGACCACAACAGAATTCACGGATCTCAAGATGGATTTTTCAATCAATGTTTACCATGACAAAGTATCCTAAAAACACACGGATTTTGACTAGAGATGCTAAAATCTAGTAAGACGCGATGCAACCAAAACAGAAACTCAAAAGCATCCAACTGATGCATGAGTAAAACAATTAACACTTAAATAGACCAAAAATTTAAATAGCACAGAAATAACCAACATGTATTTGAATTATAATACACATTATTTATACGTTATATATGTATAATAATTTAAATGATTGTTCTAAATTATCTTTATTTGGGGCCTTTTCTCAGTTATTTTTAGATTATTTTTTAAGTGGTGTATATTACAGAAATACATTTAAAAGAGAGATTATTTAGTATTCAGCCCAAAATAATTTAAAGAGATAGTCCACCCCAAATTTAACATTCTCTCATCATTTACTCACCCTCATGCCAGCCCAGATGTGTATGACTTTCTTTCATCTACTGAACACAAACAAAGATTTTTAGAAGAATATCTCAGCTCTGTAGTTCCATTTAATTCAAATGAATGGGTGCCAACATTTTGAAACTCATAAATCCATATAAAATTAATATAGCAACATAAAATTAATCTAGATTATTCTGGTGGTTAAATTCATATCATCAAAAGTGATATGATTGGTGTGGATGAGAAACAGATCATCAAAAAATCCTTTTTCCTATATTATATTATCTGTTTCTCACCCACACCTATCATATCGTATCTGAGGATCGTGAATTTAACCACTGGAGAAATAAGGATCACTTTCATGTTCTCTTTCTGTGGATTTTGGAACTTCAAAATTTTGGCACCCATTTACTTGCATTGTATGGACCTACAGGGCTGAGATTTTCTTCTTCAAATCTTCATTTTTGTTCAGTAGAAGAAAGAAAGTCATAAACATCTGGGATCCTAGGAGGGTGAGTAAATCATGAGAGAATTTGCATTTTTGGGTGAACTATCCCTTTTAGTATTCTGCCCAATCCTGGGTTTTGTGAGCAAACTTCAAATTTTGTATGTTTGGTTAGACTTTGAAAGTACAAGATCAACGTAAATTACATTACATTAATACAGTACATTAATTTGGTGGAACCTTGATTTAATTAGCTAATTCACTCACATTTTCTCACAATTTTCTTACAATTTACCGTAATCTATTTCCCCCCGCAGCTAATTTTTTAAAAATTACAAGACCCACATTCCACAAGCAGCATGCGCCAACCACAGTAAAGTTTTCTGTGATGACGCAGTCCAGTCAGAGAGAGAAAGGTGATTAACACTGGAAAAAAGTATCAGTATTGGCTATACGTTAACGTGAATACGTCACTAAATATGAAGCCCATTACATTTTATTTTAAGCAAAAAATAGACGAGGCGAAAGAGGAATCCGGTGAGGGGTATTCGAAATGTTCAACTAATGAAGCCTCTTCATCAGCGTGCCTTCGTTCCTGTGCTGGCTCATATCTTCACTCAGATCTTCAATAGATCACTGGAGCAGTGTGAAGTCCCATGCTGCTTCAAACGCTCAGTTATTATCCCTGTCCCTAAGAAACCTAAAATAACAGGACTTAATGACTACAGACCTGTCGACCCCTGACATCTGTGGGCATGAAGTCATTTGAGAGACTGGTGTTGGCCTACCTGAAGGACATCACTGGACCCTTTCTGGATCCCCTTCAATTTGCTTATCGAGCAAACAGGTCTGTGGATGATGCAGTCATCATGGGATTGCGTCACGTCCTGCAACATCTGGACAGATCGGGAACATACGCAAGGATCTTTTTTGTGGATTTCAGCTCGGCTTTCAACACAATCATCCCAGCCATTCTCCGGACTAAGTTAAACCAACTCCCTGTTCCCACCTCTACCTGTCAGTGGATTACCAGCTTTCTGACGGACAGGCAGCAGCTTGTGAGGCAGGGAAAATTCACTTCCACCACCTGTACCATCAGCACTGGTGCCCCCCAGGGATGTGTGCTCTCCCCCCTACTCTTCTCGCTCTACACAAATGACTGCGCCACCAAGGATCCCTCTGTCAAGCTCCTGAAGTTTGCAGATGACACCACTGTCATCGGCCTCATCTGGGATGATGATGATGAGTCTGCATATAGAAAGGAGGTTGAATGGCTGGCTGTCTGGTGCAGTCAAAACAACCTGGAGCTGAAAACACTCAAAACGGTGGAGATGATTGTGGACTTTAGGAGGAACACCCCAACATTGTCCCCCCTCACCATTCTAAACATCACTGTGGCAGCAGTGGAGTCATTCAGGTTTCTGGGCACTACCATCTCACAGGACCTGAAGTGGGAGATACACATCGACTCCATTGTGAAAAAGGCCCAGCAGAGGTTGTACTTCCTTCGACAGCTGAGGAAGTTCAACCTGCCACAGGTGCTGCTGAAACAGTTCTACTCAGCAGTCATTGAGTTCAAAAACAATGTCATGTTCTGAAAATATTGTAGAGGGCAGAAACAGGCGGGCAACTCGTCCTTCATGACAGGAAACCTGCATTAGAAAAGAGATAGCGTAGCGAAACATAACATCTCGTGGCGGCATATCCAGTGCAGAGATCTGTACCTGTTGAGACATGAGAAACCATCAGGCAAGGTGTCAGCAGCCTTGAGGAGGCAAGTGCTGCTGTCTGAGGAGGAGAAAGGGGGCAGTTGAAAATAAAGATGAACATCGCTTTCATTGCGAAAGAAGAAGAACCTTTCATCAAATTTGGGCTGCTTATCAGACTCACCACAAAAACGGAGTTGACACTAATCCCACGTATGACAACGATGTAAGATTTGCAGAGATGATCAGTCAAATTGCTGACATAATGAGAGAAAGCCTGTCAGTGAAGCTGAAAGCCGAAAACTCTTGCCGTTCTTATAGATGGAGACACTGATATATCCAACACTGAATGCAAGATATTCTACGTATGCTTGTTGCCATCCCATGCCATTGGTAAGTTTTTCCTCTTTATAGATTTTATTCTTGTGTAAAGTTGAATCATTATTCATAATAGAGATAATTTAGTTTGTCAGAAATACTTTTGTATAATTTTTTTTGTGTGTGTGTGTTGTCATTCGAGGTATTTGGGATGCAAACAAGGCCACATATTGAGTTGTTTGCCCAAAGGAGGATGGAGGGTCATGGATGAAGAAGTGCATCTCCTTCGGGGCAGATGGTGCCTCCGTGAACATGGGCCACTGGGGGGAGTGAATGCCCACCTGCAGAGAGAGGCTTGGGGGGCTCCCAGTCCACTGTATGCAACACAGATTTGTTACTAATAAATTCTCTATGAGTTAGTTTTATTTGCTAGCAGAGAATGTTAAACAATATTGTGTGTGTGTGTGCGTGCGTGCATGCGTGCGTGCGTGCGTGTGTGTGTGTGTGTGTGTGTGTGTGTGTGTGTGTGTGTGTGTGCATGTGCTAAGTGCTGGAATGGTAAATACCACAGAAATATTGTTTTCTGTTGGAACAAGAGATGGGGGGGGGGGGGGGGGGGGTTCGTGATTTGTTTGGAAGATTCTGTTCTGACTTTCAAGGACTAGAGCTGGCAATGCTGACCATTCAGATGAAAGAGCCAAAAGTGTATGTCATGTACAATCTTCTGAATCTGATATGGAAGATATCACTTCAGCGTCAAATCCAAACAAGAGCTCTATATTCCCGTACAAGAGCTCGGTGTGGATATTTGCACACCGTCCAGTGTCAAGGGAACTTGCTGGATCCCCTATGTCCACAGAGCCCTCAAAGTGTCATGACCAAGACAAGGACCTTTCCACTGACGAAGGCCAGTACTGTCATGCAGCACATGGAGCACATGGCCATAGAATCAACAACAGCAGAAGTTCAAGGGCAGGCAAAAAAGGTCAGGTTTACACAGGAAATGTAATACCACACTAGTTTAAAAAAAAAATTGGTTCCAGACTAAATTTAACTTTCAGAAACAAGTAATTGAGAGGTGACAGTTGACAGTAGTTTTACTAACTACTTAACAGATAAAGCAGGAAATGGAGAATGCATTCTTTTGTGTATTCTGCCATTTTCTCTCAGACATGTTTGAGGAGCTATCCTCACTTAACCTCACCCTGCAAAGAAATGACCTGATCCTTTGTAGAGTGACCAGACTGGATGACCTAAAATCTTAGGGCAAAGGCAGGAGGAATGCTGGAGAAGATCCAGACCATGCTTGCTCAGCAGCAGTGTGATGAGAGGAGATTCCAGGTGTGTTAGGATGAGAGCTTGTTAGGATGTAAGAGAAATTTAATAATTAAGTGTGAGAATCAATGTATTCGTTGCCTAATAGAACGATTTGAGGTTAAGGAGGGAAATGCAGTCGAGAAGTCTTTATATGTCTTTTATGGGAGACAGAAAAATAGCCAGACATTTCATTGTGTGTTTCTGTGTGTGTGTTATTTCTGTTAAAGGGAATAACACTGAAGGGGAATCTGAAAGGCTTCATGGACCTCACCAATCCCCAGCTGTAGCAGCACATGGAGGCGGCCATCAACATCGGCGTGGATGATCTCAAAGCCAGGTTTGATGGTTTGCTGAAGGATGAGGGTGTCCAGACCCCAGTGGAGTCTTTCAGAGTGCTAAACCCTGACACATGGCCAGAAGACCAGGCCAGCCTTTTCACCTTTGGCGATGATGGTGTGGCATACCTGATAAGGCATTTCAAGGAGCCTCTAGAGAGGTAACAATTTATTTGACACTGCATTGCCATACGAGACAATGTTATGTTTGCATATTTGCAAACTCATTTGCTCTGTTCAAATCCTGCAGATCGGGTGCAACATGACAGCAATCCAGGATGAGTGGCAGGGGCTAAAAATCCTGGTCAGCAACAATTTCAAGGACAAGTCCTACAATGGGCTCTTGGAGACCATGTTGACAAAGGACACCTACAGGCACAATTACAAGGTAGACTAACAGTCCTGAGTGGTATGTATGGTATACTTCTATGGTTGGTTTTGATAAGTTAATGGTAAGAGTTTAAATAAAACTGAAAGATATCTTTTCCCTAGAACATACTGAAGGGGGTGCATTTTCTGTTGGTGCTGCCCATTTCAGCTGCCCAGTGTGAGCAAGGCTTCTCTGCGCAGAACCGGATTAAAAAATTTGACAAGAAGCTGCCTTGGGTTCTCCACCACCGAATACCTGACGAGGATAGGCCAGGAGGGGCTTTCTGTCGAGGAGTTCGATCCCAATCCTACCGTGGACCACTGGCTGACCTCTAATATCCTGAACAGATATCCTATGCATCTATTAGGCATGGGTCAATGTGTGATTTTAGTGGTATGTGCTGTTCCACAGATGGGTGTCCTTTAGTAAACGCACACACACTCACACACGCTGTGAAATATGTATGTAATAAATTGTTTGTTAATAAACTCTGTGTTACATTTTTCACTCTGCTCCTAAATTTCTTTATGTGCTCCTACATTTTTTCATTTAGGAGCACATGCACTTCTTGGGAAAAAAGTTAGTGTAGAGCCCTGAAAAATCCAAAAACCCTAAAATGGGTTTTAACAGGCACATTAACAGAATTAATGTAAGTGATTGTCAAATTCAATCACTTACATCAAATTCAAAGCTTAATATTTCTGCCTTTAAACCATCCACAAATTGGCCACATTCACTTCCATTGTACTGTAACCTTGATTTTTGATATTTTATTTTTTTTAAAGAAAAGGAGGGACGAGTGAAAATTATTATTTTTTTGTCAATCAACATTATGCCACGAATGCTAGTGATTAAGCTTAACCTGTATTGAACCCAGAATATTCCTTTAAATAAACAAGAGATGTGTCTAAATTTTTTTTATTTATTTTTTGTGGTAATCAACATTACCTTGACACAAATGTTGTAAATTGAGCTTAACTTGTATTGAAGCCGGGACATTCCTTCCTTTAACAGTCAGGAAAAAAATACCAAATTCCAGTAAATCAACATTAATCAGTATATCTTTGCAAATCAATTATTTACATTCATACATTATATTCTTAATAGGGAATCAAAGTGGCAAAATGTCATAAACAACTTTGGTTAGGTGCAACAGGATGCAGCAATGAATGAACCACGCTTCCAAAAAGGTTTTTTCTGTTTCAGCTGACTGCACCACATAATGGAAATCACTCTTTGATGAATGACCAGAATGCAGCCGAGCACGCCACTGTAGAATTCACTGTGTGTCATGGGCGCCACAGAAAAGCTTACAAATAACCACAAAACAGCCAGAGGAACAACCATCTCAATTCATTGCACGCCAGTAACACCTTCCCATTCTCAGTCTGGACTCATAAGCCTGCCTTAATCTTCTGTATTAAAGCCAGCAGCAGCATTTATACAAATGGTCCAGTTCAGGAATCAACTGCACAGCTCTGGGTCAGTCTCACTCCTTGCAGCTGCATTGTGTTTCTCAGTATGCCAGACGAACAAAGTATTGCTCAGAGACTGTTCTTTCATAGTTCAGAAAAAATATTTACATCACAGACTATTTAGCCTGAAATGGATCACTTGTGCATTCTAATTTCTCCCATTAATTTTAATACAACGCTCAACAGATGTAGAATTGAACATCCTTCCTTACCTGGGTCCAAGAGCCAATCAACTTTTAGATGCAGACATCGCCTTCATGTTTTGAACCAGCCTGAAAACTAGCATTTTTTTTAGCATGATCTGAGCTGAAGAAGCACAAATTATGATGCCATTATATCATCAGATTTTACTGCTGATTTTAAATATGTTCTTTGATTGTAATCTCGACCAACTATTTCTGAGATTTTCGGTCTTTCCCCATTCAAGTGCCACTTGTTTACATAGAAAATAGCTGCCCAGCCTGCCCAGTCCCAAAAATTGTTCCAAAGATGGCAGCTGAGTAAACTGACTTGCCTTGAAAGGGACTTTTTTCAAATTTATACATCAACTCGATTATGTAATTTCTGTGCCAGTAGAATCAGCAGACAGAATTGCTAAAATAATGTTCCCCAAGTTTCCCCAAACACTATCCCTATTTGCTATTGGTAGAAAAAACAGATAGTCCCACCCAGAGGTGTAGTGGTAAAAAAAGAGGTGGGTAAACTATAAATTCTGGTGGACCACGACGTGGTCACCCGGTAAGGTGGGCCACTGCCTACCGGTGTATGTGTATCCTGATCATTTGATGGTACTTCCAAGGGTATCACTGGTTGTTCCCTCATCATAGGTCACACAATCACTATTCAATTCATACATTCATTTAAGTTCTTGTTAAAGAGACTCAAGAAGGAATAATATGGTTGGAATCTATAAAGTTTACTAAATGACAAAACAGAGAGAACTAAATTTTTTTAAGAGAGATAGAGAGGGTGGCTTATATCCAGGGCTGCTGGCATCAGGAGGAGGGCTGCTGTCTTGACAGCGCTTAAAAAATTGCCAGATGTCCATTTTTACAATTCATTCATCATTACATGTAGGCAGTAGTGCGGGAAGGAGCCCCCCTCGTCATAGCATCAGCTTGTGGACCGCCTTGTGGACTTACATAATTTTGTAGCCTACTTAGAAACGTGAAATAAAAATAAATAAATTAAAATAGACATAACATATTGTGTTTGATAATGTAGTGAGTGTTCAAGCAACGGAGAAAATGAAATAAAGTTTGAATTTGTCATGCTTGGTTTGTTCCGATCAGAGCATGCGCGTGGAGCGCATTTCTGAATATTACGCTCCGCTCGCTCATTACGCTCAGGGTCGCTTGCTCAACCCAGAATGACCTGCTGGTTCGAAAATATGTAGAATAAGGGCTGCCTGCCTCCGACTAAAGTTTTTTTTCTAATCAACTAGTAGTTGTTCATTTTATCCATTAGTGGACAAATCGCCCCTATATTAATTTAATTACTTAAATAGGCTATACAGGATGGATGAGCGTTAACGTAGCCTAATAGAGCCGCACTCAAGCGCACGCCCGCACGCATAAAGCTTGCCACAAAGAACCGGCGAAAGTAATTATTAATGTGTCAAAAATAGCAAGGAGACATTTAATTGTTTATTAATAAACTGGTGTTTTCTGTGTCGCTGCAAAGATGAAGTTGACGATGCGGACCTACAGGCAGTTGGTTGATAAAACATTGATCAAAATTAAGATACAATTTATACAAAACGAAAATCTTTTACAAATATTTATTCTACAAAACAAAACTCAATGAAGTGTTCAAAAATCATGTCTTATGTATACTTTGGGCTAGTGACTGATGAATCTTGATGCAGTCTGCTGCTTGCTGGCTACGCAAGAGATTGGTCAACACTGACAGTAATGCAGCGCAATATGAAAGACTTCGTCTTAGGTTTAACAACCTATGAAACTAATAATGAACAATATAAAACTAAAACGGCATAAGCTTAATTTAAAATGGCTTAGGAACTATAGGCTATTTAGAGGTGGATAAACGCAATTTAGAGGTGGATAAACGCACTTTGGAGGTGGATAAACGCTATTTCCGAATTTTAGGAGGTGCGTAAACGGCGTTTACGTGCGTTTAGCCTCCACTACATCCCTGGTCCCACCCAAGAATCACACTATTGGTGCTTTATGTATTCCTTATAGATCTAAAGACTGGAAACACAAGTCAACCGAGTTTTGTATCCATTATTTATTTATTTTCCTTCCCTGTGTGCACTTATGATTAGTGCCTTAGGAATGAAAGGCATGCTTATCTGATAAATTCCCTTTTTCAGAGTTTGTGGCTTTAAGCTTGCAGGAGATTAAATGAGAACTAATGTGAGAGGTAATATCTTTTTAAATGCTATTTGATTGGTATGTCTGTCAACCTTTGCTAGGCATGAGAAAATTAAAATTCATTTCTTGTGAAAAAGCCCCCATGCTGAGGTAACGAGAGAGAGGATGAATTAGCTTTCATGCAAGGCTTCATTTTGGTATTAACACACGTACACTGCGTACACACGCAGACACACAAAAGCGAAAGATGATCAAAAGGTCTAAATGCATTAAAAACATGGCAAATTATTGGCTCATTAACATTTCATAAAATCTTATCTTGCAATTGCTACACAATTTTTCTTTTAAAAATAATATATACATAAGTTTTTTTTATCCTCTTTTCTCCCCAATTTGGAATGCCCAATTCCCACTGATTAGTAGGTCCTCGTGGTGGCGCGGTTACTCACCTCGATCCGGGTGGCAAAGGACAAGTCTCAGTTGCCTCCACTTCTGAGATCTTATCACATGGCTGGCTGTGCTTGACAAACCATGTGGAGGCTCATGCTACTCTCTGCGATCCATCTTCAACTTACCACACGCCCCATTGAGAGCGAGAACCACTAATCGCAACCATGAGGAGGTTACCCCATGTGACTCTACCCTCCCTAGCAACTGGGACAATTTGGATGCTTAGGAGACCTGGCTGGAGTCACTCAGCACACTCTGGATTCAAACTCGCAACTCCAGGGAAGGCTGTCAGCGTCAATACTCGCTGAGCTAACCTGGCCCATATGTTTTCAACAGAAATGTTCCTGTTTTAGTACATTGCTATATTTTTAGGGTGATCTTATTCTTATTCTTTGCAAGGTTTTGCTGTAACTAAACTCTGAATATGCAACTCTGTTACAGAATACAAAAATGAAAAAACTATATTTAGCCCTGAAAATTGTGTTAGAATACTTTTAGAATACTTCTCTCATTATGATCATTAATGTTTTTTTTTTCTCGCTCTCTTTCCCCCACAGCAGCTGCAGCATGTGTGCCGTTTTTCCTGGGTCACTTTCACAACCAAATAATTAGCTAATTTGAAAACACTATCGAATTATAGAAATAGGTAAAATATAGGAGAAAATACTACAAAGATTGGAAGAGGGAAAAGGACCTGAAGTAGATCAGAGGCATTTTAAACGAGAACAGAATTTTTTTTTATAAACAGTTAATGTAAATTTTGTGGCTAATAGACGTATGGGCGAATAGTTCAGTGTAACACATATTGCAACATCAAGCCATAAAAACAAAGGAAGAGTAAAATAATTAAAAGAACCCAAGAAAAAACCGAGTGTTAGTAACAAAAGAGATACAAAGAAATAAATATACAATTAATAAATATAGAAGGAAGCCTAGTTAAAATCATACATATACTACTGTACATTGTTGTCACATGACCTGTCACATGACAAGATATAGCATGTTTAATTTCTGCAAGTGGTATCTCAAAAATAAATATGGTTTACTTGCATTTCTTATCTAAATTTGTGTCAAAATGTATTCATCTATGTCAGTCCAATCAAATGATCGGTTAAGAAGAAGATTAAGATAAAATAAATAAAAAAAATAAAAATAAAAAAAACATAACATGCCATTTTGAACATTCAGAAACAACCCTACTTAGCAATTATAATGTCACAGCAATTGGCCTTTGTTCCTTAGATTTTTGTTGGAAGTTGGAAAGTGGACAAAATATTGCATTGACGACAAACTGCCTTTTGTTTGCCTGCCTGACTTTTCTGGTTGAATGTTAGCGTCCAACTCCAGAGCTAATGAAAAGAAGCATCTTAAGGAAGTGCTAAGTTCATGTAATTTTCTGACAAATACAGTAGCTAGCTATCCATTTAGATTCACTGAAATATTATAAGTGGGGGTGTAGGGTCTCATATAAGGTAAGTAAGGGATAATGTACCGTCAACCGGTTGTTATTGCAAAATAAAACGTGAAGCAGAGAGGTCTTGTGTCACCCTGAAGGGGTTGTTTTGTGACAACTGTATACTATCCCATTTATTACATAGCAACTGGCAAAATAAATAAATAAATGGACGTAAAAGATGATTTGAGTTGAAATTATGTAATTATGTGAGAATTAAATAGCTGAACAGCTGAAATTTACGTCTGATTTGCGTTGGAATTCTGTTGGTGTTTATTTTGTAAATATTGACCATCTGACTACTCATGCATCTTATCACAAGTCTACTTGCCAAATAAATAAATAAATTGACAAGAAACATTGATTTCAGTTGAACTTATTTTATTAGCTTACTTGTAGATATCACACAGTGATCCAAGAAGCAGGAAAGATGACTCGCAATACCCAGATGAGTGGCCTGATACATGATGTGCGGTTGTTACTCAAGATATCAAACCGCTAGATGGCACCATTGACCAATTAGAATCGAGTATTCCAATGTGCTGTGTAATAATAATAACATATTACACATAATTCTTCCAATTGTGCCTTGGCTTTATAAAGATGCATTCTAAATGTATTCTGGAAACGTTACTACTATTCAGTAACATTTATTACTAATAAATGAAAGTATTTATTATTTAGCCCAAAATATTTTTTAAGCACAGTATTCTGCCCAATCATGGGTATTTGCGAGTAAAGTGCACCTTATAGTGTGAGTTTGGATAGACTATGAAAGTTCAATATCAATGTAAATTTAAAGCCTTTGCGTATATTAATTTGCCAGAACCTTTGAAAGTTACCAATGCAAGTGAGTTCAATGTCAAAGTGAAACATTCAGAGAAAAATCTTTATTAAATATAATAGAGACAAACCAAATAAGATTGGAATACAAATTTAATTGCACTGCACAGAAAAGGTGACAAACAGAAGGAATCTGTTTTAATTATGGATTAAGTAAGTGAAATGTACTTGAAACACAATAACTTTAAACAATTTAAAAAAAAAAAAACTATTTCATTTAAAATGACCTTTCACTGAGGCAATATTCAATTAACATCAAAAGATTTGTTAGGTTTGTACGTTTCTTTGAAGTTGTGGATAAATTACATTTTAGTTTACATTTTAGATGCTATGTTGACAAATGTTTTGTATGTTTTAGTACGTATGACAATGTATTTGTTTAATGCGAGAAACTTACTTTTCGCAAGTTTGTGTATGATGCAAGCATTCGGCCATGGTGTTCTTGAGTTACTGTGCTGGTAACAAACCTCAATACTCAATAGGGCAATAGAGTTATCTTCGAAAGTCTGTCATTAATCTGTATACAGGTAGATGTGTTGACTTATTTACTAAGCAATATTCTCTTCAAACTGATGCTCAGCTGTGACGGTAGTTGACTTAATAGAGAAAACCCACCAGAAAAATGGACAGTTCTTTTTCATATTTCCCATACTGCTGCAATGTTGACAATACAATGTGTACTTGCGTTGTTATGAATGGTGGTCTGACATATTTTGGACCATGACAATGCACCAAATCGAGCTTATGTTGTTAGAAGTATCTGTGTACACTTACTTGCGTTGAGTATGTTTTGGCATTTTGAAGAAAAACTACACTTTAAGTCCTAAAAACCTTAGAATACGTATGAGAGTATTTTTCATTTGGAAATGAGATCGGCCCAGGCAGAAATGGGATTTTTGAGAATGCGAGAGTTAAGTAGGCCTACATTTCAATGTCCAAATCACGTCCACCAAGGACAGAATAGAGAACATTTGGACAACAGGGACATAGACGACCACAGCGAGAAGATGACAACCTCATTATTAATCACTGAAAATACAGAAACATTACATATTTTAATTAATTGGCTGACTATGAAAGTAACCATGGCCTATTTGCCAAGATGTTTGGGGAGTATATATTATAGTGTGGGCTGAAAATGAATATATTTAATTAGGACTGGAGGCCCTTTTGTTGTGGAGGTCTACAATAAGATCTAAGGGTCTAGTCGCATCCCCAGAGAGGAAGGGCTGGTGTAATTTTTCAGGCCACCCTTTCATGAACAACGGTGAATTCTTAGTTAAATTTGAAAGCTCTATACTGATGCATACTGATATGTATAGAGTGAATGCTGAGCTGGCTGTTTCTCTGGGGATGCTCCGTTTTTGAGTCTCAAGATTTTCTCGAGGAAGACAGATGTATTAGGGGATCATTAAAACTTATGAAGTCTTTTGTTGTTTCCTACAAAGCAGCCTCAAGTTCATCAACAAGTCATAGAGAGGTTTAAGCAATTCAAAATTACATACAGAGTTCATTCAAGTTTAAAGCCAACTATCACGTACCCTTAAAATTCAGTTTTAAGGGCACGTGCCCTCTTAGCCAAGTTGATTTTAAATGCAACTTCTTGAATTGTGGAAAATTGGTGTCATCTATGTTTAAATTTCACAATTATTCAAGTTAAAAAAGTGTATGTTCAAAGGCCAGTTCACTCTGCCCCAACAGACCCCCAACACTTGTATATAGAATGTTGAGAAACAAAACTCTTGCATTCACAAACTGATCCAACAAACTTGCGCCATTGTTCACCTTTGAAGATGACTGATAAGGAAGAGGTTGCAGATTAAGCTAAACATGCACGATTTAATAGATTGATATTATGTACAATTTATGTACAATATATTTATGAACATATTCATTTTGGGAATTTCACCAGAGGACAGCAATCCAACACCCCAAAATATTTTAAACATGAGATTATTACCATAAAATGTAGTTGTGATGGGTTCGAGTCCACCTTAGTCGAGTCCGAGTTTAAACAATTGAGTCTGAGTCGAGTCCGAGTCCAAAAGGATTTGAGTCCTACTCAAGGCAGGGTCCATCACAGGCCGAGTCAGAGTCGAGTCATATGAATATGTTTAAGGATCTGAATTGAAATTATAACCGTAAACTCAACATCAATATTTTAACCTGTTGATGTGCATGCCCTCCAGATGTATACAGACGTATAATTTGTCAACATTATGAACAATTTTGAACAGAACACTATATAGTAAATGTGAACTCATTTAAGCAAAGTAGTCAGGCCCATGGGTGGGCTCAATGAGCATCAACAGGCTTATTTTAACCTTCACAACTAAGAAAAACAATTTGTAAATATACAGTAAATGTAAAAAAACAAATTATTAGTATCCTGCTGAACAAATTGCAAAGCGGTTTCAGAATGTAAGCATATGCTTTAGGTGTATGAAGACAAAACCATCCTTCAACGCACTTCTTATTGTGTTCTGTTGACATTTCAATTATTTGTTGATTTTCCCCTCCACTCAAACATACACCAAAGAATATTAAAGCTGTATTAATCATTACAACCAGAGTTCCCTGTCTGTCGCTCACTTCGACGTTGTGTTGAAGAAGCGACACTAGGAGTCTCTCTTGAGTGCCTTTTGCATCTCTAATCTATGAGAAAAGGCCATTGAGAAATTGGCAGACATAATTTGCATGTCCCGCCCCCAGACATACGGGTATAAAGGGAGGGAAATGCATCTGTTTCATTCAGAAATTTTCTTTGGAGCCGATGGTTGTGTATGCAGTGAGCTGCGAGTCACACACTGTTCCACCCATCTCTGAGTGCGATTGCTGTTGGATCTACGGTGCATATCAATAGCTTTCTCCCTTCTTTGCATGGCAGTGCAGCTTGCCCCTGGGCGTTTCGACAGCGCAATTAAAAGAGTTTATTTTCTCTAAAAGAGTAATGCACAGCTGGCATTGAACATCCTTTTCAGGACGCGTCTTTATAAAGATGCCCTTCCGCCCCTGTATAGTTCCTGGATGCGTTAGAGTGCTCACCACTTCTGACGGCCACAGGCGCTGTCTCGTGTGTCTGGGCTGCGATCACACTGAGGCAGCGTTTATGGGTGTCTCATGTTCTCATTGCAAGAACATGACCATGGCAACATTGCGGTCGCGACTTTCCTTCAACAGATGGAATGCCATTCCAGCCGCCCCCCCACGTCGCTCCTTCTTCCCACGGGATTGAGGACGACCAGGCTGGCAATGGAGGCGATCTGGGGATGGCAGCAGGCTAGTTGACTTCCGTCCGGGCTCGAGGCAACAGCGGCTCGCCTCACAGCCAGCCTGCCTATCCTCTTGAGCCCCCTGAGCTGGATGAGCTTGCAGCTGCATCGGAGAGCGGTCCGGTGTCTGACGCGGATGACTCGACTGGGTTGCCGCCTTCGGGCCAGTGCACCCAGTCTGAGGCTGACGCCCAGATATCCGACATGCTTGCCCAGGCCGCTGTCAGCGTGGGGCTGGAACCCTCCATCCTCCCCACAGCCTTTGCGGCTGGATGATTGGTTCTTCGAATCTGCACGCCCCCGGTTCCTTTCTTCCCGGAAGTGCATAATGAGCTGACGAATTCGTGGAGACATCCGCTTTACCGCAGTACAAGGCGAACATGCCAAATCCCTGCGTGGAAATCTCTCTTACTCAAAGACGTGATAGAGCCTGTCCCTCCAACCGAGACGAAGAAGGGTATCTACAGCCCTTCATCGTACCCAAGAAAGGCGGCGGCTTATGACCAATCTTGGACTTGCGAGTTTTCAACCGGGCCTTGCACAAACTCCCATTCAAAATGCTCACGCAAAAACACATTTTAACTTGCGTCTGGCATCTAGATTGTTTCACAGCGGTAGACCTGAAGGATGCGTACTTCTACATTTCAATATTGCCTCGAAATCGACCCATCCTAAGGTTCGCGTTTGATGGCTAGGCATATCAGTACAAGGTCCTCCCCTTCGGCATGTCCCTGTCCCCTCGCTTCTTTACGAAGGTTGCACAGGCAGCCCTTGCCCCGCTTCGAGGAGCAGGCATCCGCATTCTCAACTTCCACGACGACTGGCTCATCCTGGCCCACTCCAGAGAGTTATTATGCACCCACAGGGACCAGGTGCTCAGGCACCTCAGCCCTGTAGGGCTTCAGGTCAACTGGGAAAAGAGCAAGCTCGCCCCGGTTCAGAGCATCTCTTTTCTAGGCATGGAGTTAAACTCAGTCTCAATGTCAGCACGCCTCACCAACGAGCGCGTGCAGTCAGTGCTGAAATGCCTCACCGCCTTCAGGCCGGGCACAGCGGTCCCTTTAAAACTTTTCCAGAGGCTCCTGGGGCATATGGCATCCTCCAGTTGCGCCGCTGGGGTTGATGCATATGAGACTGCTTCAGCACTGGCTCCAGACTCGAGTCCCTAGATGAGCATGGCACCACGGCACGCACTGTGCGATCATCACCCCTGCCTGCCGCCAAACGTTCAAACCCTGGACAGACCTCTACTTTCTGCGGACAGGAGTCCCATTGCAGCAGGTGTCCAGATGCGTCCTGGTCACTACCGATGCCTCCAAATTGGGTTAGAGCCTGCCACTTGCCTGGATTTCGGTCCAGCAGACACTCCTATGTAATGCGATCCTAAGACCGTGAACGTGCTACGTGCCCAAGGTTCCTACCACTCCCTTCAAGGAACAGGTAGTGAACCTGCAAGCACTGCCCCGGGAGGAGGCAGGCCCAGCCCCTTCGTTGTTGTGTCCAGTATGTGCTTTGCGTATCTACTTGGACCGCACGCAGAGCTTTAGACGTTCTGAGCAGCTCTTTGTCTGCTTTGGCGGACAGCGGAAAGGGAACGTTGTCTCCAGACAGAGGCTTTCCCACTGGGTGGTGGATGCCATTCACACCCAGGCCATGCCCCCCCCCCCTCCCCCCTTGGGGGTCGGAGCACACTCAACAAGAAGTGTTGCATCCTCATGAGCACTGGCCAGGGGCACCTTCCTAGCAGAAATATGCAGAGCAGCGTGTTTTCTCAGGTCCAAGCTGGTTGAACTCGGTAACACGCTGACAAACTGACTGGGTGGATCGCTTGCACCTAGCGCCCTTTCCCTCTGCTGAGTTCCCACTGGCCCCCGGTCATCATGTCTGTAGCAACTCCTCCCTCCCAATAGGCAGGATCTACCACCGCGCCACTTTCCACATGTGACCGAAAAGCCCGTGTGATGTATTTCACCACTCTTTACCTCCCCCAGTCTAGGCAGGTTTGGTCTCTTTAGGGTCTTTTCCCCCTGAAAGAATAGGAATTGGGAAAGATCGCCTTCCCCGATGCATATGTTAGCGTTAAGATGAATTTCCCTCCCTTTATACCCGTATGTCCGGGGGCGGGACATGCAAATTCTGTCTGCCAATTTCTCATTGGCCTTTTCTCATAGATCAGAGATGCAAAAGGCACTCAAGAGAGACCTCTAGTGTCACTTCTTCGACACAACGTCTCGTTCGCTCCATCAGGGAACGGAGGTTAAATCTGTAACCTAGACGTTATTATTAATATTCAAATTTTACTTTAGTTTTTATTTCTAGCTTATTTTCAATTTGTCCATTTAAAATTATTATAGTTTTATCTAAAATTATGGGTGAAATACATTTAATGTAATTAATTAAATACATTTAATCTGTTTAATACATTTAATAAAAGGTAATATTAAAACATTTAATAATGCCCATAAAACAACAGTAAATAAAAACAGAAAAGATCAGATACCTGTAACGAATGAGCAGCCGGAGAGTGAGGATCTAAATGCAGCTTCTTTATTAGACATAAAACAAAGGAAAACACTGCAACCAAGAAATATCCACGATGGGAAAACACTATAAAATAACCACGAGGGGAAGAGGCTGGAACACGGTGACAGGCAGGAACAACATTCAACGATCGACAAAGGACTGACAAAACAACAGGGCTTATATACACATAGAACTAAACGAGGGAATGACAGACAGGTGGGGATGATGAGGGAGTGATTAGGGCCGGGAAATGTGGGAAACGTAGTTTATGGTGAAAGTGAGGGAAAAGCACAAGGCTGACAACAGGGAATCGTGACATAACCCCCCCTCAAAGGAGCGGCTTCCAGACGCTCCTCAAAGAAAAAAAATAAGAACAAACAAAACAAAAAAACAATTGTCCAAGGGGTGAGGGAGGGGCTCGGGGCGAGCAGACAAGGGGCAAACAGGCAGTCCAAGAGGGCACAAGGGGCAAACAGGCAGTCCAAGGGGACACAAGGGGCACAGAGGGACAAGACTATGACAGAACGGGGGGGTGGCAAGGAGACAGATAGGGCAGGGACAGCGTCAGGAGGCCAGGGAAATGGCCGTGGGTCAGGTGGCCAGGGAGGCGGCCATAGAGCATGGACCGGGTCAGGGGATGGCCACTGGGCTAGGGCAGGGTCAGGAGGCCTAGAGGAAGGCCACAGGGCTAGGATAGGGTCAGGAGGTTTAGGAGAAGGCCACAGGACTGGGTCAGAAAGCCTAAGAGGAGGCCACGAGACAGGGTCAGAAGGCCTGAGAGGAGGCCACAGGACAGGGTCAGAAGGCCAGGGAGGAGGCCACAGGACAGGGTCAGAAGGCCAGGGAGGAGGCCACAGGACAGGGTCAGGAGGCCAAGGAGAGGGCCACAGGACAGGGTCAGGAGGCCAAGGAGAGGGCCACAGGACTGGGACAGGGTCAGGAGGCCAAGGAGAAGGCCACAGGACTGGGTCAGAAGGCCTGAGAGGAGGCCACGAGACAGGGTCAGAAGGCCAGGGAGGAGGCCACAGGACAGGGTCAGAAGGCCAGGGAGGAGGCCACAGGACAGGGTCAGGAGGCCAGAGAGGAGGCCACGAGGCAGGGTCAGAAGGCCAGGGAGGAGGCCACAGGACAAGGTCAGAAGGCCTGGGAGGAGGCCACAAAGCAGGGTCAGAAGGCCTGGGAGGAGGCCACAAGGCAGGGTCAGAAGGCCTGAGAGGAGTTGAGGAGGCCCCCAGGGACGGTGCCATAGTAGGCAGTGACCAAGGAGGCTTGGAAAGTCCTGGGGTTTTAATAGGCGAAGGCAGAGCCGTGGGAGGTGGAGCAGACAGAGCCGTGGAAGGCGGAGCAGACAGAGCCGTGGAAGGCGGAGCAGCTGCAGGCAGAGCCGAGGCAGTCCTCTGAGGCGGAGACCTGGGGGACTCTGGCAGCAGAGGCGCGGAGGGCTCGGGAGACAGGGGTGCAGAAGGCTCGGGTGGCTGAGGCGTGGGAGGCCCTGACCTTGGTCTCAAAGGCTCGAGAGGCAGTGCGCTGGGTGACTCTGGAGGCAGAGAGCTGGGAAGCTCTGGAGGCGGAGCTCTGGGAGGCTCGAGAGGCGGGGCTGTGGAAAGCTCTGGAGGCGGAGCTGTGGAAAGCTCTGGAGGCGGAGCTGTGGAAAGCTCTGGAGGCGGAGCTGTGGAAAGCTCTGGAGGCGGAGCTGTGAGTGGCTCTGGAGGCGGAGCTGTGAGTGGCTCTGGAGGCGGAGCTCTGGAAAGCTCTGGAGGCGGAGCTCTGGAAAGCTCTGGAGGCGGAGCTCTGGAAAGCTCTGGAGGCGGAGCTCTGGAAAGCTCTGGAGGCGGAGCTCTGGAAAGCTCTGGAGGCGGAGCTGTGAGTGGCTCTGGAGGCGGAGCTGTGAGTGGCTCTGGAGGCGGAGCTCTGGAAAGCTCTGGAGGCGGAGCTCTGGAAAGCTCTGGAGGCGGAGCTCTGAAAAGCTCTGGAGGCTCAAGAAGGGCCGGCTCTTGGACGGTCGAGGCTACAGGCGCTGGCTCTAGCTCTTGGACGGTCGAGGCTACAGGCGCTGGCTCTGGCTCTTGGACGGTCGAGGCTACAGGCGCTGGCTCTGGCTCTTGGACGGTCGAGGCTACAGGCGCTGGCTCTGGCTCTTGGACGGTCGAGGCTACAGGCGCTGGCTCTGGCTCTGGCTCTGGCTCTTGGACGGTCGAGGCTACAGGCGCTGGCTCTTGGACGGTCGAGGCTACAGGCGCTGGCTCTGGCTCATGGACGGTCGAGGCTACAGGCGCTGGCTCTGGCTCTTGGACGGTCGAGGCTACAGGCGCTGGCTCTGGCTCTTGGACGGTCGAGGCTACAGGCGCTGGCTCTGGCTCTGAGGACTTGGCCATGGAGGACGGAGACTGGTGAGCAGAAGCCCCTCCTCTTCTCCTCCTTTTCCTGGCAGAGGAGGCTGGCAAAGCTGGCTCTGGAGCGGACGAGGCTGGCAACGCCGGCTCTGGGACGGACGAGGCTTCCAGCTCGTTGGCCGTGGCAGGCGTGGGCGTTGGCTCGTTAGCCGTGGCAGGCGTGGGCGTTGGCTCGTTGGCCGTGGCAGGCGCGGAATACCCAGAAGCCCAACCCGGAATCGAGAGAGGAGGCTCCTCCGCAGCGTACGTCTCCAGGATGAGCTCCACATATTCCTGCCAGGTGTAGTTACCTATCTCAGGCAACTCCCACCATCGGTGTATGGGTAGACCGGTTCTGTAAGCTGACTTCAGGGTCTTGTCATCCCAGCCGGTGAAACCAGCTACGCGGGAGAAGTAGTGGGTGAACTCCCAAATGGTTAGATCTGCCTGGGTCAGCTCCATAACAAATGCTGCTAGATCCATTGTGGTTCGATCGTTCTGTAAAGAATGAGCAGCCGGAGAGTGAGGATCTAAATGCAGCTTCTTTATTAGACATAAAACAAAGGAAAACACTGCAACCAAGAAATATCCACGATGGGAAAACACTATAAAATAACCACGAGGGGAAGAGGCTGGAACACGGTGACAGGCAGGAACAACATTCAACGATCGACAAAGGACTGACAAAACAACAGGGCTTATATACACATAGAACTAAACGAGGGAATGACAGACAGGTGGGGATGATGAGGGAGTGATTAGGGCCGGGAAGTGGGAAACGTAGTTTATGGTGAAAGTGAGGGAAAAGCACAAGGCTGACAACAGGGAATCGTGACAATACCATTACAAAATATTTAAATACTACAGTACTACAATTCACATTTTTCAGTCCTCCTGCTTTTTCCAGGTGAAGCCTACTTCCCCAAATTCAAGATCAAACTCACCTTGGGCTGACGTTTCGTTCTTTTCTCACTATATTTAGTATAGATAATAGGTGAATAGAGACTTCTTCCCTCACTTCTGTTCTATATTGTATTAGCTTTTTTGCCATTGAAATGCAAGTGTCAGCTTTATAGGTAACAAACAAATGTTGCGCTACAAATATTTGACGGACTGAGTTGTACAATTTCCATCATGGTCTATTTCATCCATCATATTAGTTTAAATGTCAGTGATACATAGAAAATTAAATTTTGTTTTGATATAGTCAACATTTCCAGTTAGAAATTGCTTTGCGTAGTAAGCTTGAGTCTGATAAAATGTGTTCTATTTAAAAAATTGCTTTTTTCTATTTATAAATGTGTATTACATTATTTATATTTCTGGATGTGAGCGGCAGAACATGTCTGGTGAATGGCGATCCCTTTCCCGCACACACATAGAACACAATTTACATTGCGCCATTACCTCAAGATGAAATCAGGAGGTAAAACTAGTTTTATTTAAAAGATTTGTTTATGTACATTTTCTATCAGTCATATCATCAGTAATTCATCAAATAACGATCAAATGATGGAGATACAATACAGTCCTGCAGAGAGAGCTAGATCCAAGTGTCTGCTGCATTCTCCACTATAAAGCACTCAGAATTGGTCCACTTAATTCCTTTAGTGAATCTGTTGCAAAACCAGCACAGACAGCATGTGCAAATAAAAAGCGCTTTTTGAGGGGCACAATTATTTTTTTGTGAATTCCCTCAGAGTTTTGAGAAGGTGAATTTCTGTATTGGTTGGCAAAAGCATGAACACATCAAAATTCAAGAACGATTTAGAAGTAATTTCCAAAATGTACATTTCCCAACACTAGTCTTATATTGATGGGTCTCTACAGTTCATGGTAAAAATAATACATTTCATTTTTTTCACGTTAAGGACATTTTTGTTCACTTTTGTACAATAAAAAGGTTTGGTACTATGTTGTGTCACCACTTGATGTCCAATGTAAAAATGCGAAGCAAATAAATTGAAAACCACTTAGATAAGATTATGTGCAATGTAAACATCCAAATCACAGTAACTATTCAAGAAATATAATACCTATAATGTTCTACACAAAACTCTATTTATATCTCAGTATATTATGTGATTTTTGGTATGAACAATATTGCTTGAAAAAAAAAAAACACCACATATAATCTATGGTTTCCCTCTATTTGCTGTCTTTTTCATTATGATAGCCTTTTGAAATTCAATTTGAGCAGATATCAGAAAATCCATACGTAATTATCATAAGAGTAGTAACTGGATTACTGTTGCCTATCATTACTGTAGAGTGAATCAATTCTTGTTAATGATTTGTCAAAAATAGGCCTGATTCATTACAGCTTTAGAAATGGGGTTCACATGTTAAAGTGATCACGTTTCTCGTGCTTCTACATACATTGTGCCTCTTGAGTCACAGTAATGTTAGAGGACTTACAGGACTCAAGACACACATTTTCAGAAATATACCCTGATGGAGGGAATGAGACGTTGTGTCAATGTACTGACACTAGGGTTCTTTCTTTAGAACCTAGGTTACCTCTTATCTTTAAGAAAAGGCCAATGAGAATTGGTGAACAGAATTTGCATTCCCCTCCCCCGGATATACGGGTATAAAAGGAAGGAAGCGTGCGTCTGTTCAGACAGGTTTTGAGCTGAGAGTAAGGTCCCAGTCATTTCAGCGCCTAGTACAGTGTTGTGGCAAGAGGGACACAATGTTTCGTTCCCTCCAACGTTGTGTCGATGTGACCACATCCTGCCCAGCAGGGGAGGTTAACATGTAGCAAAATACGTCACATGGGCTTACCAGCCACATATGGAGGTGGCGCAGTGGTAGGTCCTGCCTCGATGGGGAGGAGCTCTACAAACCCAGTGACCGGGGGCCAGAGAGAACTCTGCCCAAGGGAGACCTGGGTCCGCCGACAGGGGGACCGTACCGCAGAAAATACATCACAAGAGATTATCGGAATAATAAGAACCTGTGGAGCACCTGTTCCAGTACAGGCAAGTCGGTGCCTGAGGTGGGTCTGGCTGCAAACTTCCTCCTCTGAATTTGGAGCCAGAGGGCTAAGGAGGAAGGACATCCAGGGACATGACTTGAGAACTTGACTGGGGGAGTGGAGCACACGTCTTCGCCTCAGGAGAGGGGAAAATGCTACACGCAAGCGATATACCCAGCCAGCTGTTCCGTATTACCGAATTCTACGTGTTCGGACATGTCAAAACACGAGACGAGACCGGCTCAACACGGAGATTGTAAAATCTAATGAAAGTATTGGTGTTGCCCAGCCTGCTGCTCTGCAGATGTCTGCTAGAGAGGTGCCACTGACCAGTGCCCACGAGGATGCCACACTCCTCGTAGAGTGTGCTCGCAAGGGGGCAGGCACGGCCTTGGTCTGGTAGGCTAACGCAATGGGATCCACGATCCAGTGGGCAAGCTTCTGTTTGGAGACAGTGTTCTCTTTCCGCTGTCCACCAAAGCAGACCAGCCTGGGGCAGGTAGGTGACTGAGGAGGAGGTTCTGTAGCAACGACCTCTAGACTCGTCACCTCCTGCCGGCTTGAGGTGCGAGTGTTTTGCAGTTGGGCACATGAAGGCGGGAGGTCCGCATTCATGGGAGCCCGACTGCCAATACTCGGTGTCTGATCATCATGAGAACAGCGGTTGTGGGCACCAGGCATGTGACCCAGGGAGTAAGGAAACTGCTCTTTTTTTGACAATGTGGGTACTGCAGCCCGAAGGCTCATTGGGGGTGCAGCAAACAAAGAAAAGGAAACAAGATACTCCTCCTGGCCCTCCACCTGGTATGGAGTGGTCTGAATACCAGCTCCATGGCAGACGTCTCCCTCCCTGGGTTGCCCGTCTCGGGAGCGATTGGGAGCCTCTCTGCAGGAGACAGAATTATCACATGCAGGAATGACACAAATGACACAAAATCTTGAAAAAGACACATCTTAAAAAAAGCATTCAACGTCAATATGTTTACTCTTTTAGAGAAATATATACTCTTTTTTTAGAGGGCTGTCAAAGCGCCCAGGGGCGTAGTCTGCACTGGCATGCAGAAGAAGAGAAAAGTTGCTGAAATGCGCCGTATCTCCAACAGTGTATTCTCTTTAGAGGTGAGTGGAACAGCAGTGGGTTTTACTCAGCTCGCTGAAACACAACCATTCTGTTCGCCAATTCTCATTGGCCTTTTCTCAATGATAAGAGGTAAACAAGGCTCTCAAGAGAGACCCCTAGTGTCACTACATCGACACAACAACGAGTGAGTGATAGAAGGGGAACTATAGTTACTAACTTCATGTTGTCACAAACCCAACTTTCTTTCTTCCATTGAACACAAAAGGTTATGTTAAGCAGAATGGCAGCCTTGATCACCATTCACTTTTACTGTATTGAAAAAATATGCAATGAAAGTGAATTTGTCATTCTGCTTAAGATCTCTGTTTGAGTTCCACGAAAGAAAGACATTCATACAGATTTCGAACAACATGAGGGTGAGTAAATTATGACATAATTAACATTTTTGGATGTACTATCCCTTTAAATGTGAACATTTAAAATATATTGCCATTTCTATTCACAGCCAAGTGTGGCAGAGAGAAAGAGAGTTGGTTTTGACTGCAGCGGCTAAAGAATAACTAGGTAGTGCTCACAACATTTTTTGCTCAAGCACTAACAGCCTAAAACTGGGGTTGTTAAATCCTGAAGCAATTACTGCTGAGCAACAATAGAAGTGTGACGTAGTAAATACACACATATTGTACACACACATATAATTTGACACACACTCTCTTAAACACACCTATACGCCCCTTTTAATGTTAGGGCCGTGAACTATCCTTCCCAGTAAATTATCTCCACGGGGTGCAAGGGAACAGGCAGCAGAATAGAGAATAGATTTCCCCTCTCTTGGTTAAAAAGTCTTAAAGTGCCTTTCACCTTTCTTAACTTTAAGTTATTGCAGTATTACTGCAATATATGTAGTAAAAAGTGCAGTTTTCTGTAGTACAATGATGGTGTAATGCACAATGACAAACTGCAATCCACTTACAATGGAGTACTGATATAGTACACTGCAGTACAATTGCAAGTCATTGTAGTACTACTAAGGTTCAGTGAAATGTATTTGCATTCCACACAACAGTGCTATTTGCATTCCAGTACACTGCAAAATAATAGTAGTTCAGTGTAGTACAATTTCAAATCAAATCAGTAGAGCTGTACTTTGTGTAGTTCACTGTGGAGGTTGGGGCATGGTCGAACGTTCATCCAGAGAGAGAGAGCAGTAAGTGTTCACACCTGTGCACACTCTTGATGATTAACAGCTCTATCTTGTTGCAAAAATGTTTGGGAGAGCAATAAAGAGGGAAAAAATAGTAAAGGCGGAGAGAGATAGACTGGCACTCATGTCATGTGTTAACGTATTGGTGAACACTGTGCTGAAAAGTCTAGTGTGAAAATAAAACCCATCATTTGAGATGAAGTTTCTATCCTTCGCTTCCTCCTTGGCAACACATACCTTGTTACTCTGGTGCCAAAACCTGGGATTTTTAGAGGAAGTGCACGCCAATATGGAGTCCTCGCCATTGGTAGGAGTCATCCAATCCCTCGCCAATATGCAGCATATCCAACATCAAGCTCTGCTTGTGTTTAGGAAAGATCAGGATCGTCGCTTCCACAAGATTCCCCAGGCTCAAGCAGAGGACCAGGAGGCGATCCGGAGCTTACTACGTCAGGAGAAAGCCCCGACCATGTCCCCAGACACAGCTGCCACTGTGAAAATGGAGGCAGAAGATAAGGCCTTTCTGGACTTGTTTGAAAAGGCTGCTGAGGTCTGGAAGTGGCTGGTAGGTGGCCTCACTCCTTCCACTGCTGTATAGAGAAGATCAGCTTGTGGCCCAACACCTGCTGGCAGCTAATCTCCTGGTGTATGATGACCTCAAGAAGACCATCTTGCAGCGTGTTGGCTGCAGCCCCAACAACACCAGCAACAGTTTCACTCACTGAAGCTTGACAAGCATGGCTGCCCGTTTGAATTAGCACAACAGCCCTGTTACACCTGTGGAAATTGCTGTTGGCGAGAACTGCGACTCAGAGGAAGTCGTCATCCTAGTGTTGAGAGTATATATACTAAAAGAGTATATATTTCTGAAAACAGTATTTTCTTCTATTAAAGCAACACATTGACATGAACGTCTTTTTAAAGGTGCCTTTCCGTGGGGTGGCTGTGGCTCAGGTGGTAGAACGTGCTGGCCACTAATCGCAGGGTTGGTGGTTCGATTCCCGGCCCTCCCGAGTTCTTGATCCCTACATCGAAGAGTGCACTAGCAATGTCGGACTGCCACCTTCAGGTCTGCCTGCCCAGTCAGAGGCTGATGCAGAGCTGACCGCTATGCTTACCCGGGCCACCGTGAGTATTGGGTTGAACTGGAACCCTCCATCCTCCCCTGAGCCCTCGGTGCTAGATGATTGGTTCCTAGGTTCAGGGCACCCACCTTTCTTCCCAGAAGTGCATGACAAACTGATGAAGTCGTGGAGGGCACTTATTGCTGCCCGAAACCGACTTCCAGGTTCGTCCACTCTCACAACCCTCAACGGCGGGGCAGCCCACCATGGGTACACAGAGGTCCCTAAGGTGGATAAGACGTTCGCGGTGCACCTATGCCCGCAAAATGCCACCACCTGGCGGGATCGTCCGTCGCTCCCCTCCAGGTCCTGTAGGACTGCGTTGTCTCTGGCGACCAAAGCCTACAGTGCTGCTGGACAGGCCGCCTCAACCCTGCATGCCATGGTCCTCCTGTAAGTACCAGGCCAAGGCACTGAAAGAGCTGCACATGGGTAGCCCTGATCTAATCGGTTTTCATACTTTCACCCATTTATTTAACAATGTATGTGCATTAAATAAATACATGCATTAAAATATATAAATATACAACTTCAAATACAACTTAAATGTAATGTAGACCATATATATATGCATTGTTTCTGTTTGACAGAGTGTAAATGGTCGGTGGCAGCCAATCAAATCTGCTCATTATCTCACTGTAGTTATACACTACTGTGACCTTTCTTCACAGGAGATTCTGAAGGGTACTGTAATACATTTTTATAAGCAGAGTGACAGAAAGTCTGCCCAATCAAATGTATTATTTTCACCTTGGGGGTTGGGCATCAGCAATTTGCACTTTCACAGCTCTGAGGAGAAGGTATTATGATTTGAATGCAAGTCAGAAAAGTTATGATGAACAGTGGGAATACAGGCAGAGCAAGCAGCCTTAAAGGGATAGTTCACACAAAATTTAAAATTCTCTCATCATTTACCCTCATGATATCCCAGGTGTGTATGACTTTCTTTCATCACCAGAACACATTTGAAGAAAAAGTAGAAAATATCTCAGCTCAGTTGTTCCTTAAAATGCAAGTAGATTTAGATTTGGCTTTTGAAGATCCACAGATAGTCAGCATAAACATCATCAATTTGAATATAGCTGTTAAATTAACATAAATACGATCACTTTTGGTGTAAAAAAAATCTATATTTAGGTGCTTTTTTAACTCTAAATCATTGCTTCCGGTCAGCAGTGGTATGCGCATGTGATGTAATTGCATTGGCATTTGAAACACGTGAGAACTGATGCAGATGCGACACACATGGAAAAGCAACACTGTTTACAACTGAGTAGGAGGAATGCTGAAGATTAGTTGGCTTTGGTTTAGACCTGTACTTATCAGTTACTTTACTCACAATGGTGCGTTTGTGTGCTTATCATGGATGTCCAACCGAGAGGAGAATGTGAGATTACATCCATAACTTGGCAACGTGAATATGTCACATGAAAGGCAATGTGATCATCTCCCTCTCATGAAGCTTATCGGAAGTGTTGGATAAAAGTAAAAAAGTACTTATATATTTATCTTTTTTTGCACCAAAAGTTTACTGCTGGAGTCGTATCAATGACGTTTATGTTGACTATCTGTAATTTTGAAGCTTCAAAAGTCGAATCACCATCACCTGACCTACTGAGCTAACACGTTTTTCTATTTTTCTTCTTATGTGTCCTGGTGAAGAAAGAAAGTCATACACATCTGGGATTCATAACGGTGAGTAAATGGTGAGAATTTTTTTTTTCTTTTTGGATGAACTATCACTTTAAATCTGTGGATGATTTATAGGGAAGAATGTGAATGAAATTTTTTTCTTCAAACGAACTGACTAATTGACAACTTTCCTGTGCTGTGTGCAATCGTAATTTTTCCTATGTCCAAGAAACTTTGATCTCACAATAGCCGTGTCAATGGCCTCCATTGAATGCAGCTTCCAAATAAAAAGATAAGCAAGAAACACAACAAAAAAAAAGTGTCTGAAAATTGGCCTATGTTGACTTGTGGGGTATTTAAGTATTGAAGGGCTACCCTATTTATGCACACACGGCACTGATAAAAACACTATTACTAAATGAAACTAAGCTTTTCCCCAAATAATTTCTACATGGCTCACTGTATCTATTGCTGCAGTTCCATGGTGAAATGAACACTATATGCGCTAAAATAATTGCTTTTATTCCTTTCACAAATATCATGAGTGAAAGAGCAGATTATTCGTTTTTATAAATAAAAGAAAAAAAAGCTTTCTTCTGTCATCAAAACACTATAGTGATTTGACTTACTGTACATTTTTAAAATATTTTAACATTTACATTACATAATAAACAATATTTACAAGCTTGTTTAAGTGTGATCAAAGTGTGGTAGCATATGCAATGCAAAAGAGTACGCAAGTCGACACATGAGCCAAAAGTATCAAAAAAGCACCATAATATGATATAGTTGTTTCAGCAATCATGGTTTTTAATCTCACTTTTGCTTTTTATGACACCACTGGTTGGATTCAGGTTTAAGTTTAAGGTTTAGGGTAGGGAGGTGGTAGGTTTTGTTGATTAAAATCTTGAGCATTAACTTTAACATCTTCTATTTTTCTTGTCACATTTGCTTTTTATTACTCTGTTGGATAGGCTTAGGGTTGGGAGACAGGTTTTGTTAATTTATAGCTCAGTAGAGCATTACCCTTAAAATCTCATCTGTTTTGCATTGAAATATTACTGTCTTTCTTTCACCACCCTTTAGACATTTTACCTTGGATCTGCTGCGATAAATGTAAGGAACAACCATATGTAATGTCAAATGTTACGAAAATGTTACCACAGTCATGTAATTTTCATGAGATCTTTTTCTTGTTGACTGTTCCAATCAGTAATACATCACCTTATGAAAGCGGTTGCAAATGCGTTTGACTTCTAAACAAACTTTGAAGCTTTTAAACAATAACCACCAACCTGGCCCTTCAATCCAGGTCACTCAACAGAAACTGCTCTTCAGCAGAGCATCCTTGAACATCTACTGTACACACAATTCTTTTGGATTTGTCTGAAATATTCAACACTGTCTGCAATGAACTTCTGACTACTTAGGTGGCAAAGATGGGCCTTTCCAGTCTTACCATGTCAGCTGAAAGTTACCCTGCAACTTCACCATTTGAGTCCCACAGAGACCAGTGTTTGGACCCTTAGGGAATGTCGGTCACCAATTTACTGTGCTGTTGGTTGCTAGTAGGCATTTCTATTTAACTGCGGTATCCAACTGCATCTGCAGCAGATTAAGTGAGTGCCACTATCTGCATTCCCATTGATAGTTTCCACATCACATAGCTGCACATTTGCATGACATTGAACTCTGCTCAACTTTGTCACATTGACGACAGTCGTGTCATTTCAAAAATGAACCCTGCTAAATTTTGACGCATTGCACTGGTCTCTGTCACTCATGTCACCTCACATTGCTGACTCCTATTGAAAATGACACTTCCAGTTGCTTTTTCGCTGCAATACGCTGTTTGTGTGAACACCCCTTTAGACTTCTGCAGCTATACCAAAACTTGTTTTTCAAAAATCTGAAAATGCAAGCAAATGATAGCCTCAATTGCCCTTTCCACTTGAAAAAGTTTTAAAATGTGTCCACAATGGTGACCATAACCTGTGCAAAACCAAGCAATGCCATCTTTCTCAGTGTGTAGTCCAGGTTTGTTGTAAACCAAGGTAGCATGTAGAATGTATTCAGCTCATAATGGATATTCCTAGGGCCAATTTATCAAACATTCCAGGTTTGCTTTCTCATAGGCAGAGGCTATGTAAATGCATCCCAGGCTCCTTTGGGAGATAAGAGGAGGCCAAACGACACATTGTTTATTGGGAGTTGTGTTCAACATAAATCATCCGGCTGCAAAGACAGAGAAGATAACTCACCTTTCACTTTGTTTTTTGTTGCCACCTCTGAGAGCGAGAAGAGAGAGAAAAAGAGAGAAAAAACACAAGTTATTAAATCAATTTTAAAGCAGAAGAACATGAAATCCAGAGCATACACTCATCAAGTCTTCAAGTATTAAGGGGCGAATTCACTAAACAGTTGCAATACTTCTATGTGCTGTATATTAACATTATTCTTATTCACTAACCACCTGAAATCCAGAACTAAAAATGCTAAAATTAGACAGAATTTTCATTTATGGCTAAACTATCCCTTCAATATCAAAACCATTCTGGTGATTTCATATATAATACTTTGTCTTCTCTTCTAAGTTTGCTCATGTTTGAACGCATAAGCATAATACATTTATTACCTTCCGCTTTGCAAGCAGCCTGTCATCAACATTGCCTTGATCATGAGTGTAACAGACATATTTTATAGCATGAGCCATCTGTATAGACTTTCTTTACAGATCCAACTGAATAGTAATAGTAAACAGACTTTTATTGTTAATATGCATATGCAGAATCAGGGGTGAGGTGAGATTGATAACTGAAATGACACTGCAACCATTTTTGCAAAATTCCCATAAATGCTGTTGCGTTTCTTAACTTCGAGGAGGTATATTCCCGGTCATGAATAATTTACTGGGAACAATTTTGACATCGACAATGTATATTCAAAAAATTGTTTAAAAAGATTTGCCTGTGATAAGGCGAGTTTAAGGCTTGAAGTTTTAAATAGCTGCACAAAGTTAATAAAGTTTTTAAGTATACTATGAGGAGTTGTTTAGTAAAGATGGTGTGGAAAGTCTAAATACATTAAGTGAATGTAAATGAGGTTGCCCAATCATTGTTCCTTTAGTTTTAGTTTTATTTAAGTATCAAGATATTTTACCTACAAAGGAGACCATATGACTAGAGTGCAACAATCCTGATGATTGAGGAAAAATATACATAATTTTTAATTTGTTCAGCAGAACACTGTTTTGGAAAGTAACTTTTAGGAATTTACCAGGTTCAATGCAAGATAAACTCAATCTACAGCATTTGTGGCATAATGTTGATTACCGCAAAAATAAATTTGTCTTGACCCTCCTTTTCTTAAAAAAAAAAAATACAAAATCTGGGTTACAGTGTGGCCAATATTTGAATGTTAAAATACTCACTTTTTCAAAAGTATAGCCACAATACATAAACAATATCTACAGTATATTAACTTGATTTTAGTGTGATACAATAGATTACTAACCTTTTCTATGCAAAGTTATAGTCAATTTTACAAGTTTGTTGCCTTGAAGATGTAATGTCAACAAACCTTAAAACCCTAAAACGACTGTACAAATTACAATTTATTTATTTGCTTGATTAACAGAAGAATTTTAACAGAAGAATTAATGTAAGTGCTTTTATAAAATTAGGGTTCACATTTATTCCTTTAAACCCTCCCAAAATTGTCCCCATTCACTTTCATTGTAAGTTTCTCACTGTAACCTCGATTTTTATTTTCTTTTATTTATTTATTTTAAAAAGGAGGGACGAGTCAAATAAATTTTATGGTAATTCAACATTATGCCACAAATGCTGTCGATTGAGCTTAACTTGCACTGAACCTGGAATTTTCCTATAAAACTAATTGTAACGTTTCTACTTTCTCAATTAATTAATACATACATTAATATTATTATCTTTTTAAAGAATTAGAAATTTGTAGTAACTTACCCAACACACACAATGATGTTTAAAATGTTTTACATGATGATAAATGCTTTGTAAAGCCCCTATTTGTACCAATGTCTTTGATATGGCCAGACTTATTCAAAAGTTGTTATGTCATATTAGTGGTCACACTTGTCAAGTCACACTTTATTAAGCCAATGTGTATTGTCATTTAATTCTCAAAGCAACAATCTGGGAGACACTGCTTTTGTTGTTTGCCATAAATAAAAGAAGGTATTATTACAAACTGAAATCATTAATTCAGCAGGACATCAGTCTGTTTTACATGACCAATAATATTAATCCTCTAATAACACTCCAAAAAACAAAAAAACAAACAAAAAAACATACAGTATATAGCCATTAGCACTACCAGATAAATACACTTGACCAGGCACAAATCACAGTTCTTGGGTCCGAAAGCCCCTATTGCTCAACTGTGAATTGATGCGTTGGTCTAGAGTTTAACGGAGTCATTGTTTCTCACACTCGTTAATCTCTCTCATTCTTCCGCCTTGACTAACTACCCCCCCCCCCCCCCCCCCTCCACCCCATCCCACCTACATGGAAGTTATTAATCTCTGACTCTCCGCACAGTGTCGGAATCTAATAGTGTTGACAAAGTCAGACTCCATGATAAGATTCTCCTTGCTGTAAGCAGAGAATGTTTGCCAAGTCCTGAAAGGAATACCAATGGATACAAGGATCCACCAGAGAGCAAACGCTCTTAATCGAAATCTATTTATTCTGCTTTCAGTCTTTTTTTCTGCATTTCTCACCTTTTGAGTTGTTTATGTGAATTAGTTTGACTGGCAAATTAAGAGAACTCCAAAAAAAAAAAAAAAAAAATGACATTTCAATGAAGAGGTTTGATGATGCATCTTATAAAGACAATTTCCAAGACTGCATTAGAACATTAAATATTTATAGTCTTGTCTAACACCTCACCTTGATCAAAGAAACTTTAATTAGTCAATTACATTTATTTGCATTTTTTTTTTATTAAGTAGCAATTCCTTTTTGTGCCTTATGTTCTATTTTGTGTGTTAGTTTCAAATTTTGGAATTTGACAAGTGCCACTATGGTGCGAATGTTTAATCATCCATGCTGTACCTTTAATGTCATATTCCTTTTGATCTTCAGCTAGCCAGAGACTACATTTGAACAGAAGTAAGTGAAATTATGCTGTTTTGGTCTCAGTACTGTTATGGTTAGTTTTAGGGTTTGGTTTATTGTCAGAACTATACTAATGTAATTATTAATAAAAATGCTTCATTCTGACAGCTATAGATACACAATGGCCATACCAACAACATTCATAGTGACCACAGGCCTTTGAGGTTGTGACAAAAAGCACAAATAAACCACCATCAAATTAGTCCATATGTCTCATGTGCAATATTCTACGTCTTCTCAAGCCACACATAATTTGTGCAACAGACTGAAATTTCTGCAAGATTACCAGTAAACAAATCTTTCAGTCTGCTCCATACACAAAGCATTCATATGACTTAAAAAGTCATATGGAACACTTTTATGATACTTTTGGTGTTTTTTGTTTTGTTTTGTTTTTTTTGTCTATTTTGGACAAAATTGACTCATTGTATGGCAATAGCATAAAGATTCTTAAAAAAATGTATGATTTTTTATTTTTATTTTTTGATGGGGCACCACAGGTAATGAACAACAACTGACCAAGTACAACATATACACACACTAGACTTTGATAAACTGATGACAAGTTGACATAGATGAGAAGTATTAACTGTACATGTATTGATGCAATGCATTTGCTTTTTAACATAGATTTGGGCTTCAATGGCACCATACTTGTGATTCTATTGCACTAACCAAATTTAGTCATGAGAATAATTATTTATGCATCAGCATTTTAAACAAACATTTCCTAAATTAATTAGTTTGGAACAATATGAGGGTGAATCAATAATGACATATTGTGAACTACCCCTTTTAATGTAATTTATTTATTTTGGGGTGATATATTACGTTTACATGAGGTCTATAAGAGATACTAAAACGTAACGTCATGTTGTACAATGACAATTAGCTGGATTCTACTCTTGGAGGTTCTTCTTTCTCAGAGGTACTCTGAGCCTTAGTAACTACAGTATCTTTTTCATCCCCATCTCTGCCCATGCTCTAGGAGTCTGCAATCTTTTCTCACGCGTTCATCCTTCTCTCTCTTGCCGGATTTTTCTGGCAGGGCCTATTTTTGATACCTGCCTGCAGGCGATGTGAAGAGAAGGGGGAGTCTGTCCCCATGGTGATTAGTCTAACCTACCATGAGAAAGGGTTTGTCCTCCAAAGCAGAGAGAACGAGGCAGCCTGTAGTCTCGCTCTCCAGTGAGCTCACCGGGCGGGAGATGGAATCATACCTTACATTGCCAAACAGTGACAATGCCATGGGCACTTTGGGTGAAACTGACCCCACATCAAAGTGTTTCCCTTCAGTCTCAGGCCAAAGGGGTAAAAAAAAAATTGACAGCCACAAGTAAGCTTTTTGTTATTAGAGGTGCTTGCTAAATCAACAACACTGTTACTATTGCTCAACTGTAGGGTTAACAATTAAAACAAACTCATAACCAAAATGTTATGTGAAACTTGGTCAGAGCTGACACATTGGGAACACCCCAGGTCTAAAGCCCTTTGGAATTCTGTATATTTATTGGTTGATGGGACTTAAGCAATGCCCAATAAGGAGCTGCATCATGGGCTCCTCATAAGCATCTGCTTGACGTCATCTCCTCTGATTTTCTTTAGTTCAAGTGCATGAAATTTGTCTCAGCCCATGTTGTTACAAGCTGCTCACACCGTAGCAAGGATTAAAAATCTCCATTTTGATTGTCAATGTGAGAATGTGGTTCAGGAAATGTGTTCCTTTGTGTAAGTGATTAATTGTGGACATTGATACTTATGCAGGCTGCACTGGAGGATTCGAGCAGGCAGCGTATTCCCCGGATTTCTGACCGTGTATCTGCCATTGCAGCATGGCAGGTGGATCTGTGGGGAGCTGGCACAGAGGTTGAGGATGTTGAAAGTGAGCAGCAGGCTGACCTTTAGCTCTCTCTCACTCTCTCTTGGTGCAATGCTCACCTGACAAATTTGCACGTGGGTGCTTGTGTCCCAGCCCTGAGGCTCACACTATGGTTTCCTTTGGGCTAGTGGATGAGGATCTTTGGTGGCCTCGGACTGTGGGAGGTTCACTGGCAACCAGGTCAAGGCCTTGTCTCCGAGTCGACAGGTTTCCAGGCCCTCTGTGACTTACAACAAGTTAAATGAGGTCGTCACCCATCCAGTGGAAAAAATGCACTTGCAATGGCTGGATGAGATTCAGTTGGAGGAACAAAAGCCCATCCTTGATGACTGCTTTTTAGGAGGACAATGCACAGCAGTTCCTCACAGGCTGCTTCACTTTTCTCTGGACTTCCGTCAGGAGATTTCGAGGTCTTAGGATCAACTATACTCGTCCAGGCTAACCAATCCTTCTGCCTCAGGATTTGGTTATGTGTGTCGAGCGGCAGAGCATGGATACACTTCGTTCCCAGTGATGAAGGAGACACTGGCAGCCAACCTCTCTCCTTCTTCACCAGCCATGTGGAAGTCAAGGTTTACTCTACCCTCGAGGCCTTGAAGAATGACTTCTGCCTTGTTATATAAGTCCTACATTACATCAGGGTAAGTAGTTTTGGCTTTGCACACACTAGCAGTTTTGCAAGCCCATCAAGCTTATTTCATGAGGGATTTAGATGAAGGAACTAGGATGCAGAGGCCATCACAGAGTTACTCCGAGCCTCGACTTTGGCAATGAGGGCTACCAAACATCGCCCGGTCTGTGGGACAGAACATGGCAGACCTTGTGGCTGTGGAGCATAAGTTCTGGCTTACTCTCATAGACATTCGTGGTAGGGACAAGATTTTTCATTTTATGCCCCTGTGTCAAAAGCAGGACTCTTTGGTGCAATTGGTGGTGGAGAAGTTCTATTCTGCAAAACAGCAGACAGACGCATCTCAGGAGATCTTTCCGGCAGGTGAAGGAACCCGCCATTCTCAACATGTTTGCAGCGCCCAGATCAAGAGCAACAAAGGGTAATGCATGCAAGTTTTGTGTCCTTCCATTCTGCCTTTCTTTGGCACCGCGCATGTTCATGAAATGTATGGATGTGGCTCTGGCTCCTCTGAGGCTTCAGGGTATCATAATTTTTTTTTTCAAAGATAGGATGGAGTTAGCCCACTTGTTCAGGGGAACAGACATTTACTCCTCAGGAGGAGGTTTGGCAGAGTTCACTGTATGGACCTGTTCACTGTAAAGGAATTAAGGGAAAGGAGGAGGCGAGAACTGGCTTGAAAATATAAATAACATTTTAATGAAAAACTTAAACAAAAGACACAAACATACACATGGCGGTCAGCTGCCCGTAAACGATCTCTCTCTCTCGCACCACCATCCGCAGTTGGCCATTATCCCTCTCGGAGGCTTAATAAGCCTGATAAGGGACCGGGTGTGTAAAATCACAACCCGCCCTGCCCCGCCCTCCGCCCTGTCACATTCCTCTCTTGTTCTCTCAGGCTGGGGAGCTCCCGGCATGACATACATCCCTCCCCTCTTTCCCTGGGGGAGGGCGTGCCCTAAGCCCTATCTGCCGGCAGGTCATCCCTGCCTTCCTGAATCAGGGAGGGGACAGGGGGAGGGAAACAAAAATAATGAAAATATGCGGAGGGGGGGGGGGGGGGGGGTACTTCCTGTAACAGTGTAGTACCCCCCAAAAAACACTGTAAACTTTAAAAGAGAGGGAAAGGGCCAACGTGGAGTGGCAGTGGATGAGAGAGAAGAGAGAGATAAGAGAGAGAGAGAAAAAAAACACTTACTCGCCAGTTTTCCGATACGCCGTAGCTTGGTCCTTGGCCACTCCTCCACCCTCTAACGGATGACAGCCGCACCTCCCCGGGTGGATCGGAGGCAGTCCTCGAGTCCCTGGCGGACGGAATGCCCTGCCGCGTTCTCGGAGAACAGAAGGGTTCTCCCCCGCCCCTGGCAGCAGTTCACTCCAGGCAGTCAGCAGCGAGCCCCTTCTCCCCTCACGGTCGGAGGCCGTTCCTCCACTTCCAGGTGGCCGGGCTCCTCCGTCCCCCAGCTGATGGCCAAGACTGCTCCGTTGGGGTGGACGGTAGTAGCAAGAACTCTATTACGACGTATCAATACTCCGTCCCGGGTTTCGGCACCAGTGTAAAGGAATAAAGGGAAAGGAGCAGGCGAGAACCGGCTTGACAATTTAAATAATATTTTAATGAAAACTTAAACAAAAGACACAAACACACAAATGATGGTCAGCTGCCCGTAAACGATCTCTCTCTCTCTCTCTCGCACCACCATCCGCAGTCAGCCCTTCTCCCTCTCGGAGACTTAATTAGCCTGATAAGGGACCGGGTGTGTATAATCACGACCTGCCCTGCCCTCCGCCCTGTCACATTCACCTCCCCTGAAAGGCCATGTTTCCTATCCCCTCTGGGAATTGATAAGTTGGCACATCAGTGGCCAAAGAGGCAAATGTTTGTGTTTCTGCCAATCGATCTGCTTCACATGGTTCTGAAAAGGGTTCAGGAGGAGTTCGGCTCCAGTTAATGGCCCCGTAATTGCCCTCTCACACGTGGTTCTCAACTCTGATCTCTCTCCAGAGGAGATTCCTTGGTAGTTTCTTGTCAGAACGGATCTGTTGTCTCAGGCATGGGGCAGCACATGGCACCCCCAGCTGGACTTATGAAAGTTATGGGTTTGGCCCTTCAACTTATGAGGCATCCAATTTGCCTTCACTCATGAATATTCGGGCCCATTCTACAAGGAAGCGCGACATCCTCGAGGGTTTTGGCTTTGCTGGAACAGTCAAGTCAAGTCAATTTTATTTGTATAGCGCCTTTCACAACACACATCGTTTCAAAGCAGCTTTACAGAAGATCAGGCATTAACAGAAGATAAAACTGTAATGTCTATAATGTAGTAATTAGATAAAATACGATTGTTAATCGTGTTTAAAAATAATTAATTAAATAATAATTGTATTAATAACCCCAATGAGCAAGCTGAAGGCAACTGTGGCAAAGAACACAAAACTCCATAAGATGTTGATTAATGGAGAAAAATAACCTTGGGAGAAACCAGACTCACTGTGGGGGCCAGTTCCCCTCTGGCTAACATCATGAATATAATGTAAATATTACTTATGTATAGTTCAAGTCATGGTTTAAAATTATTAAACTAAGTAAGTGTTAAGGGTCAGTGTTTAAACATCGATTTTGTTTGAACTGTAAGATTAATGACCAATGTCTTTGAAGTTCATCCTGGATTAACTGCAGAAGTTCACTGATGAAGAAGTGAATTGATAGTCTATGCATTCCATTTCAAGGTCGTAGTCCATCAATAGACTGAGGTGAGGCAGGCAGAGATCAGGGATGTGAAATGCAGTTCAACCTGGCAGGGGTGAACTTATGATTTTTGTATGTGTGGTCAGCTTGTGCACAGCTATGTGCTTGTCATTCAGAATGATACAGTTGGCAGCTAATGGTCATATCGCGTTATGGTATAATGTTCCCAATGTGTCAGCTCTGATGCTGCATTGACGTGAACTATGAAAGGGAACATCTGGGTTACATTTGTAACAAGATGCTGCATAGCTGGTCATACTCCCTGGTTGCTGCACAGGCTCGTGCCTCTTGCAGAAAATCTTGCAAGGATTGCAGAGGAGATGGCATCGAACGGATGCTTATAAGGAACCCATGAAGCACCTCTTAATTTGCAAGCACCATCAGCTAATAAATTATCATGATTTTATAGGGCTTCAGACCTCGTGACCACCCGGGGTGACCCAATGCATCATGTCTGATGCAGCGTCTTATTCCCTACTCAGGGAACCAGGATTACATACATAACTGAGTGTTCATTAGTATTTTAACTTCTGCTATAAAAAATGATACTGATGTAACTATTTTAATGGCATTTTATTAGATAGTGAAAATATTGTAGATGTGTATAAATTAGCTTTTTCAAAGATTATAGATAAACTCAAAGGGTTTTAATTTTTTTTATTATTATGTTTATTATTCCAGGTCTATTCATATTGCTGAAATTTGCTGAAAAGAACAATATGGATATCTTTATGTAGAATTCTCAACTAGGGCTAGCTAGAGACTACATGTGTAAACTAAACATAGCCCTCATAACCAGAGCTGGTACCCAAGCTGTTTTCTTTGCCTCAAAACTTTTTGCAATACTGCAAGTTTTTGAAGCTTTTCCCTGGAGAAACAACCTGCTAGTGCAACTGAAATCAGCAGCCGGCTAGTAGCCACTTAAGCAGACCTCCTTAGCCTGATAAGAGGGAGAGTCTGAGGTTGGAAAATAGAAAATGTTGCCATCTGATCCATCAGTATAGAGCAAATGCTTGAATTAGATCTTGAAGCTCCCATGTTTATGCATCTTTACATTTTCCTTCACCAAATCCACCTTCATTCAACAAGAATAAAGTGATAGCATTATAAGATTATTCTAAAAATATTACTGCTATAAAATAACAATTATGAAACTAAATTGTAGAATTATAAAATTTTAGTAATATTTCAAGTATAAAGTTAAAATTACGAGAACAAAGTCATTGCATTACTAGAATAAATTACCAATATTTTGAGTATAAAATTTAAATGACAAGAATAAAGACGTCTCATTTTGAGATTAAGGTAACAATAGTTTGATAATAAAGTCCAAATTAAGAGAATAAAACCATGGCATTACAATATTTATGTAGTAATCATTTGAGAATAATATAGTCATTGCATCGCAAGATTAAAATAGTAATACTGTAGATACAATCTAAATTATGAGAATAAATTTGTAGCATTAACAAGATTAAAGAATAATTGTTTAGGAATAAAGTTTAAATTACAAAATAATGTCGTTGCTAAGTCCTGTAGGCCATCAATAAAGTTATGTGAATAAAGTTGTAGCTTTTCGAGATTAATGAATAAAGATGTAAGGAAAGTAACATCAAAGTGATGTGACGGAAAACAGTAAAGAGCATTGCTTGTCATTTCAGACTGCACAACAGAAGCAATTTCCTGAATGTCTGTCTTCACGTTCTTTCTTCTGAATAAATTCAATGTCCTACATAACACCTGCACTAATGATAACTGTGCTGATGCACCAAAAAAACACAGAGTTCTTTGTTGGTAAATACAATACTAAAGTGTGATTTAAAGCAGTCCTCTACATCCATTTCTTGCAGTGATGAAGCTGTAATATTTGTTCCTTTTCTCATTATATATTTTACAGTTCTACTGTATTAATGTAATATCACGTCTTCTTGAATAAAAAGAAAAAATACATTATAATAGTGCATTAAAATACATCATTAAAACCTGTTGTGTAGTGCATTGCATTTACTAATTCATTGCCTCTCTCACCGTATCGCCACTCTTAATTTATTGCTGAAATCTATACTTCCTTTTGTGTTAAACAGAAAAAAATAAGGTCATATAGGTTTGGAACAACATGAAAGGGAGTAAATGATGATGTCATTTTCATTTTGGGGGAACTATCGCTTCAACATTAAGGGTTAAAGGATTGTTTAAATAATAATGAGAATTTTTTTGCCTCAGCCTAATAATATAACATGTTATTTATTTCTATATTAATTACCGAGGGAAAACCCCCTGACATTCTAAGTATGCCCAGAACACCTGAAGCAGAGCAGCAGTTTTCCACACACAACATCCTCCTCTGCGTGAAGTGCCAGTCTGCTCAATGTCACCCTCATGCTGTCCTCCTCACCTGTGGCCAACGCTGTGTAAATAATTCAACATTTCTGTATTATTAATGAAGAATGAGGTGTAAGTAATAGCCGATGCCTGGGGCAATTTACAGTGACAATGCTGAACACAATTCCAGAAGCAGGGAAAAACCCATACAAACACCGCGCTGTTTCCCACAGGAACATTTAATGGCTCAAACATTTACCATTTCATTCTTTGATGATAATTTTTGGAGTTATACTCCAAAAACTCTAAGGGCAGAAAGGAAAGAATGAATTGACAAAAGGTTAAAGCTAAATTATGTTGGGAGGGCAAAATGCCTGAGGCACATTTAAAGGACAATCACACACTTTTAAAATACCATACCCATTCTTTTATGTAAGAAAAAATATATTTCAAAAAAATTACACTGAACAATAGCGAAAAAGATCCTTTACACAAAAGAGTGCTTTACAAAAAAAAAATAAAATAAAAAAAAATAAATTATATATATATATATATATATATATATATATTTTATTTTATTTTTCAGAGAAAACACCATTGACAAATACAAGTGCGCCTGATAAACTTGAAAATCTTGCTAAATGTCAAATCAAATTCCATGGCTGTAGCATTAGAAATGGCATTTTCCCACAAAGCTATGCTAGTTGGCAATGGGATATGAGTCACATGGGTGGCCCTTGAAGCTGTGATCATTTTCTCTGAAGAGCTTGCAATGGTTAGTCTGGTGTAGTCAGACTGTTGACTATAGGCATAAAATTTGGTCCACATTGAAGCTTATTCTGGCCAAGAACCACCCACTTCTCCACTGAATGTGTGACAGAGGTGGTGTTAGACAGGGTAGTGACCATCTGACCAACAAAAATTACCTACCATTGTTCACTTTGCTATTAAGTGCTATTTATAGTTGGGTAAATCTAAAAATCAAAAAATAAAACAATGTTACAATAAGAGACTATGAGAGACTGTGGCAATGCGGAGGGTGGGACTGGGCCATGATTCTGCACACCCTGCCCCTAATCTGGCTGATCAAACCCGAACGGAATAAAGACGACCGTAGACGGTAGTTCGAGAGAGAGTTACGGGCAGCTGCCCGGCATGTGTTTGTTTTTGTCTTTTTAAGTTAATCATTAAACTATTATTTATACTGTTAAGCCGTTTCTCGTCTCCTCCTTTCCATTCACAAATAGTACAGAAAACACTGAAGAAAAGAACAAATAACATGTTTAGGTTTATCAGAATTCTCTCCACCCAAAAAAACAAAGCAGAAAAAATTGTAATGTAGTTGATATCTCTTGTCAACTTGCTACTAAGTTTCTTAAAATAGCTTCAAAATATCTTTCAAATATTTGTGCAAGTGCTTTCCATTTTTATGCTTTATGGTCACTGAACGTTTTGGCAGTCTCTGGCAGAAATGGAAAATTGAGTCTGAAAAAAATGACTAGTGACTTGAATTGGATTTGAAAAACAAAAGTCATTTTGCAACTGTTTTTCCTGCTGGTGCGATTACAGATTTGGACAACTGTCCCTTTCTCTCTCTCTTAATTTATGTGCTGCCATTTTCTGTTACGCGATATCAAATGGCATACGCATCAAAAGTGGAATGAAACTGCCCGGGTCAATAGACAAAGCAGACCGAGCACAGAGCAGTTGCGCTTACATGTCTCTTGGACAGGTGTCGAGCTCTCAACCTCACAGCTCACATTACAGCACTGCGAGGACCAGTGAGACCAGCATGATTAGAGTCACGAAACATTTGAATTCGGCACGGAATTCTCTGGTGCAAACATTTTGGTGAGCAAACATTAAATGGCTTGAAAAAAACAGCATTGATGCTGAGAAAACAAAGTGGCATGCACAGACATAAATTATCAGACTTTTCTCACATCACCACCTTTATTATGAATTTACTATAGTAACACTTACAGTATTGACTCTAGAATTTTGGCAGAAATATATTCATAATAAATATTATATTACTACTATAGCTCTATTATATTTATAATAGGCTACATTAGGGAAGTGATGGAATCTCATTAAATTTTTGTAACAAATATGGCAAATTTTAATTTTATTTTTTCTCTGTATTTATAATTTAAAATGTGTTTAAGATATTCTTTTTCTTTACAAAAATGCCAAAGTTTGTTTTATAGAAATCATGTTACATTTAACCATGGTAGTGACAATCCATGGTGGATTTTACCTGAGGTTACTATGGTCTTGTTAAAAATAAATACCGCTGTTTAAACTATAAAGAAGAGCAAATGCAAAATAGAATACAGGGATTTAAAGCTGAATGATTTTGAGATTTTGATTTAAAGCTAGGTTTTTGAGTTTGGGTACTCAAGTTCGAACTCGGACTTGTCATGGACTCAAGCCATTCGGACTTGTGATTTTTTTCAGAATCTGGACGAGTCTATGGCATTTGTGATGCAATGAACAACAAAGAAACAAAGAAACAAAAAATAATAACATAGGGTGACCATACGTCTTCTAAATGTCCAGGATTTGGCTTTTTCTTCATATTGATGTGCTCCCTACAGTTAGTACTATCATACATTCTGTTTATTTGATACTGCACATCAGTTTTGATATGTATATGTCCTTATGTGTGATTATTCTGGCTGAGAGCAGCAGCACGCACTCTTTCAAAGTACTTTTTTGACTCTCTCGCCCGCAAGCCCATGCTGTATGTGTGTGCAGGAAAGAGACTGCCACACGTGCTCTGCCACTCACATCCAGAAACATCAATAACGTAAGCACACTTTAAAAAATACAATCCCAAACTGCAAATTATTAAATAGAACACATGTTTTATCAGACTCACGTTTACTATGCAAATTCATTTCTATGTGAAAATGTTTTATGCAAATAAAATTTGTATTGATTCATCTGTTAAATAAAGAAAAGCAAACATATACATACAGAATCAATATTTAACACACACTACCCCTTTCCCAATCCCCAACCCAACCCAACCCAACCCCAAACAACACCCCACACAATTATAGACACACAAACAAACAAAAACAAAATACATATACTAATCACACACATCCACTACACCTCTCTCCACTGTCCCTACCCTAGAGCTCTCCAAAAAAGAAAGATATTTGCCCCATTTCTCCACAAACAGGTCTAGACTTCCCAGTCTAGATCCGAGTCTGGGGAAAAATAAAATTTGAGATGCCAAAACCTCTGATTGACACGCCAGCAGGTGCATGTGTCTTTAAGACCAAGCCTATGCAATCTAGAGTCTCCTCCCAATATTATATCATGAGGGGTACCAGCAGCTTGTAACATCCCTTCAAGATCAATAAAAAAGCCCTGATCATCAACGTTAGTGGAGTAAATACAGGTGCTGGTGATATAATTAGAATATCATCAAAAAGTTTATTTATTTCAGTAAATCCATTCAAAAAGTGAAACTTGTATAATGTATACATTCATTCCACACAGACTGATATATTTCAAGTGTTCATTCCTTTTAATTTTGATGATTATAACTGACAACTAATGAAAAACCCAAAAATCAGTATCTCAGAAAATTAGAATATTGTGAAAAGGTTCAATATTGAAAACATCTGGTGTCACACTCTAATCAGCTAATTAACTCAAAACACCTGCAAAGGCCTTTAAATGGTCTCTCAGTCTAGTTCTGTAGGCTACACAATCATGGGGAAGACTGCTGACTTGACAGCTGTCCAAAAGACGACCATTGACATCTTGCACAAGGAGGGCAAGACACAAAAGGTCATTGCTAAAGAGGCTGGCTGTTCACAGAGCTCTGTGTCCAAGCACATTAATAGAGAGGAGAAGGGAAGAAAAAGAAAAAAGGTAGAAAAAAGTGTACAAGCAATAGGGATAACCGCACCCTGGAGAGGATTGTGAAACAAAACCCATTCAAAAGTGTGGGGGAGATTCACAAAGAGTGGACTGCAGCTGGAGTCAGTGCTTCAAGAACCACCACGCACAGACGTATGCAAGACATGGGTTTCAGCTGTCACATTCCTTGTGTCAAGCCACTCTTGAACAAGGCACAGCGTCAGAAGCGTCTCGCCTGGGGTAAAGACAAAGAGGACTGGACTGCTGCTGAGTGGTCCAAAGTTATGTTCTCTGATGAAAGTAAATTTAGCATTTCCTTTGAAAATCAAGGTCCCAGAGTCTGGAGGAAGAGAGGAGAGGCACAGAATCCACGTTGCTTGAAGTCCAGTGTAAATTTTCCACAGTCAGTGATGGTTTGGGGTGCCATGTCATCTGCTGGTGTTGGTCCACTGTGTTTTCTGAGGTCCAAGGTCAACGCAGCCGTCTACCAGGAGGTTTTAGAGCACTTCATGCTTCCTGCTGCTGACCAATTTTATGGAGATGCAGATTTAATTTTCCAACAGGACTTGGCACCTGCACACAGTGCCAAAGCTACCAGTACCTGGTTTAAGGACCATGGTATCCCTGTTCTTAATTGGCCAGCAAACACGCCTGACCTTAACCCTATAGAAAATCTATGGGGAATTGTGAAGAGGAAGATGCGATACGCCAGACCCAACAATGCAAAAGAGCTGAAGGCCACTATCAGAGCAACCTGGGCTCTCATAACACCTGAGCAGTGCCACAGACTGATCGACTCCATGCCACGCCGCATTGCTGCAGTAATTCAGGCAAAAGGAGCCCCAACTAAGTATTGAGTGCTGTACATGCTCATACTTTTCATGTTCATACTTTTCAATTGGCCAACATTTCTAAAAATCCTTTTTTTGTATTGGTCTTAAGTAATATTCTAATTTTCGGAGATACTGAATTTGGGATTTTCATTAGTTGTCAGTTTTAATCATCACAATTAAATGAAATAAACATTTGAAATATATCAGTCTGTGTGTAATGAATGAATATAATATCCAAGTTTCACTTTTTGAAAGGAATTACTGAAATCAATCAACTTTTTGATGATATTCTAATTATATGACCAGCACCTGTATTAGCCAGAACTTTTGCCCCTAAATTTCTTCTAAAACAATAATGATTGTCCCTAATTTATCTTTAATCTGTTTGAAAGATTGGAATTGTAGATGTTTACTTGTCAATGTAATGACTCCCCTGTTCTTACTTGAGCCAGCACTAAAGAAAATATGCCCACCCTATATCTTCCCAATTTTTTCACCTTCCTTGGATTTGACTCACCCACCCAACCCAACTCTACTAGTTTTCCTTCTGTGTAAAATCTGTTATCTTTTAATGCAAAAAAAAAAAAAAAATTGTATTGATTGTTTCCTGAATAAAAATAAAATCCATCATTAAAGTAAAACCTTATGTACTTTATTAGACATTTTAAATAAATAAACAAGGCAATCTCTTAAAATATTCAGGTTTTATTAAACTAACCAGCCGCAGATAAAGAACTATTACCAAAAAAAAAAAAAAAAAACTTAGACTTGACTTGGAATTGTGAACAAAGACTCGAGACTTGACTTAGACTTGGCCTTAAAAGACTTGAGACTTGACTTGGATCTCAGGGAACATGTCTGGTCTGTCAACAGCATGGGGTCGCACACCAGAGGAGGAGCAGCACTCCAAACTGCATAACATGTAGGACAAAGCACAGGTTTTGGACAAAATATGTGTGTGCTCAACTACAAAGTCAACAACTGATAAGATTAAAACTGGGATAGTTTAAACTTTACACTCTCTCCAATATAGAAAAACAATTATGATTAAACAATAAATCATTATTAAATATTAACATTAATTTATCACATTAGTAGATTTGGCAATATTTTATAAGTCATGATTTTCTAGGTAGCTGTAAAAGTTTAAGTACAAGTAACATAGTACCTATCTATTTAGTTAGCTAATGTTAGCTAACAGAGGCGATTCGAAGATTTAGATTTTAGGGGGGCTCAGCCCCCAATGACACTATTAGATGTGCAAATTTTTTGCATTCCACTCTTTATTGTTTTGTTTTTGCTGTGTTTACATCATGCAAGATAGCCAGCCAATATACTGTACATTTGGAATATTATAATTTTCTATATTAAATTTATAAAGGTATATATATATATATATATATATATATATATATATATATATATATATATATATATAAATAAATTAAACCGTTTAAAGAACCTGATTTTTTTCAATTTAATTTTTATTTATTAACAAATAAAATTTTTTTTTTTTTTTATAAAACATATAATTTATATAAATATACAGTATACATATAAAGATTACGTCAGATTTGTTCACTTATTCGTTCAGTTAACCATTTTTGTTAATCACCCTTTTATGCCAGTAGGTGGCAACAAATTAAGGTATTTTATGTGTTTTGGTTCATTATCAAACCATTGATAAAGCACAGATATGTTCACGTCCAAAAAGTCTAATTATACTTTATTAAAATCAAAATGTCTACTAAGAGACTATCAGTGTTTGAATATCATAAGCATATTCCCTGCAAATGACAACAAAGCATATCATTTTGTGAACAGCTGTGCACAGGGTTGCCACTTTTTGAAATTGTAAAATAGGGGGAATCTCTGCCCCTAACCACATCCTCCACCAGTTTGGTAAGATTGGGAGACCAGCAAACCAGGTTTGGCTGGTTTAAGATGTTTCTTGCATCAGGGATATACTAGGTAAACACCAGTCTACTGGGTCATCCCACAAATACAACACCAGATGTTGAAAACACCATCTTATATTTTGCATGCTGCTGGAGCTTTAGAAAATGCTTTGAAATTAACCTCCCTTTGCATGCATCCCTATGGCACACAGCATGCAGATAAGAGTGAGAGAGAGAGAGAGAGAGAGAGAGAGAGAGAGAGAGAGAGAGAGAGAGAGAGACTGCAGGTAATGGGGGATTCAACCTTCTGCAGTCCTTATCTGACACATCCCCAGAGGAAAGACAACCCGTCAACACTGCCTCTCGTGCTTACCCCTGACTTATGTCTACAACTCTGATGTCATTGGTGGCTGTGTGTCTGTACACAAATAAGCCATGATTAGAAGTGCTGATCGACTTGTTACAATCCCATATGACGTTCTTGCATGAAACACAAAGTGGCTGTCTTAGACTATCTATATATACATTTCCTTTTGTGTTCCACAGAAAGAAATATAAAGAAAAAAGTCATTTAGGTTTGGAATAACATGAGTGTGAGTAAATGATAACAGATTTTTCTTTTTCTGTGGTGAACTATATTATTTTAAACTCTTAAAAACATCAATTTAATTCCAAAAAAAGATTTATGCAAGATTTACATTAAAAATTAAAAATGTGTTATCACAGTCTGTGAAAAGGGCCACTGTTGTATATTTTGTCTTAATGATAAACAGCATGACACAGTTAGGGAAACTGAGTCTCTCCCCTGAAAACCTTACAACAGCCATAATAGACCTCATCTTCTTCTTGAAATGTCTAGTTCTTTAGTTTTTTAATGATCTTTTAAGTACACAGAAAGATCCTGCAGATTAGTTGAATGACCCATATGCAGCAGGTACATGTGGTCTTTTGGCCCCAAGAATGGTGAGTTCAATCCATCTCTTTTCATGATTCGAGACATCTCATGTCATTGTGACCTTCTCAAAGTCAGTGCCCTAAATCGCTTTTCATGCATGTAAGCTGTGACCTTTCCAGCTTGGAGGCTTTTAGCCTTACCTGCAGCACCACACAGCTCCACCACCTGCTCCAGGAGCACAGCCTGACTGAGAGCTAAAGCTTCAGAGATCAGCCACTCTTATTCACCGCCTCACAGGTATGTTTTCATGCCAAAGCCATGGCATTTGAGTATTCAACCCTCTGAAATTCAACTTCAGTATACAGGGAAGAATGTTATGACACCTCATGACATGATGTAATGATATGATGGCAGACATAGCAATCTCATATCCCGCTGTACTACTGGGGGTCTAAAAGGATGTTTGATAAGTGAGAGTGACAAGATGGATACTTTTTTATATTAATCATATACTGTAAACAGGAAAGTGACAGAAAGACAGAAAGACAGACAGACACACAGGAAAGAGAGACCAACATACATGAAAGAGCGATAGATAGACAGAAAGACAGACAGACATATATACAGATAGACAGAAAAGAGTGACAAACAGACAAACAGATAGATAGATAGATAGATAGATAGATAGATAGATAGATAGATAGATAGATAGATAGATAGATAGCACTGAATACATTATGATATAATATGACATCTTCAAATGTTTGAACAAAATAAACAGATTGATTTTTTTAACACAACAGGAAAAACAGCCAATCAGTACAGCAGTGTTGTCATTAATGGAGGTGGATTTTTTTTTCTACACAAATCCAGAGTTATTGCATTTAGCAAAGTATGGTGAAAAATTATAGCATAATATATTAGATTGCTGGTAATGAATGGCACATCTCTACACAACATGTAATAACAACAGTAATGTTGCAGTACAATAAGGGCTTTTATCTGGAGTTCTAATAGTTATATTTTCTGCACAGTTGTTCTGCCTCATACTGTAGATAAACAAGTTTTTTATTTCTAAATGTGTTACAAGAATTACAACAAAAAAAAATATATAATATTTTCCTCCTTTCAAAGCTCTACCCTTAAATGACCTGGAGATTCCCTATCAAAAGCTACACTTTGATGCTACGCTTGATTTAGCGCTTTGGGAATGTCTTTTAGGAGTGACCAGCTGTGAATATGTGTGCAACACGTTAATGAAATTGTCTGGAATTTATAGCCTCTGCTGGTGACATCATCAGGATGCACCGGTACCAGGGGCTATAAAAAGCTGCACCACAGGGGGCAGAGCAGGTGCGAGCATTGCAAGCTGTTTACAGTGAAAATGCTTCTCACTCGTCTCGCTTACTTCCGAGAGCCAGCACCCACCCTTCCATCGTGGGGCTCTCGTATGGATCTGGCTGAAGAGCGAGAGACGGGTCCATCCCTATTGCTCGCTCTCTCTCCAGATCCAACTGGTCCTTCTCATGATCTCAAAGTGCACCCTGGCACCTCTTCAGTTCATGAGGGGGACGTTGAATCTCTGAGCTACCTACCTCTGACCGTTCCTCTCACATGATAGTAAAGTGGTTGAAGAATTACTTGAGGTAGTTACCTGTGTGGTGACCAGAATATAGTTAGACTGGCCACACGAACAAGAGAACCCCAAACGCTCTAAATTAGAGGAGAGATTTCTGTCTGGTGGCCAGGGGAAGGGAACGCAAAATCTGTCCATTCCCTTCTTTGATAACCTCCATGATGAGCTTTCTCATTCATGGGGGAAACCTTATACTTCCCGTATCTTTGTGCATTCAACATTGACATATTCGACCATCATGGGTGCTGAGGCATGGGGATATTCGATGATGCCGCAAGTAGAAGATACACTTGCGGGTTATCTCTTGCCTGGTTCGGCATCATCATTAAAAAGACCTACTCTCCCCACAAAGCTGTGCAGGACCACCTCTAAGCTTTTGGGGAAAGCTTATCAGGCCGCAAGTCAGGCTGGTGCTGCCCTACACACCATCGGAGTGTTACAGGTATACCAGGCTGATCTGATAAAGGACCTGAGTGCGGGCAGTACGATCGACGAAGAGACTTTTTCTGAGCTTCGTTGAGCAATGGATCTGTCTCTCCAAGCTACCAAACAGACGGCTCACGCCATTGGCGGTCGATGGCTGCTTTGGTTAACACAGAGAGACATTTATGGAGAGATAAGGACAAAGTGTTCCTTCTTGATGCCCTGGTTTCACCTTCTGGCCTGTTTGGTGACTCGATGAACACAGTCATCACCAGGTTTCAGGAGGTGAAGATAAATGATGAAGCCTTCGGGCAATTCCTTCCTCCCCACACTCAGGGGGAGGTGCCCCCGGCCACCCAGCCCTGTCCCGGTCCTTCTGGAAGTGTGGTGGATCACGCTCCCCTACATACGGACTGGTGACCAGTTCTTCGCATTCAGCATCCTCCAAAGCAAGACCTCAGGACCATTATCTCAAGAAAGAAAAAGTTCTCACACGGTCTTGTGCTCAGCCTTGTGGGGGTAGCCCCCCTCGGGATGGGTCACATTAAACATTCACCTGCACCTTCCCGATACCCCCACGAAACCTCTCCATTCCCGCCACCTCTGGTGTTTCAGGAGTTAGCGGTTTCCAGCAAAACTGTGGGTGTTCCGTTGCTTCCTGCCGTAGTCCAGGACATGGAACACTCAAAATTCCCTCAACAGGAAGTGTCAAAATTGATACCCATCTCAGAGAACCTGGCAGTGTGGAAGCTACTGCCGGATGTTTCTATGTGGGTCCTAAGGACAGTAGAATAAAGCTACAGAATTAAATACGTTCACCGTCCTCCGCATTTCAACGCCGTGGTTCCCACTTCCGTGAAACTGGAACAAGCACATCTACTGTTGAAAGAACTGCAAAATCTCTTGGTCAAAGGGGCCATAGAACATTTTCCCCTTCTAGAGAGAGAGTCAGGTTACTACAGCAGATACTTCCTGGTTCCCAAGAAGGATGGGGAATTGTGTCCGATTTTAGACCTTCAAGGCTTGAATCACTCAGTCAAGGCGCTCAAGTTCAAGATGCTAACCATCAAGATGGTCGTGTCTCAAATCCAACATCATGATTGGTTGGTCACGATCGATCTCATGGACGCATATAGAAATTCTGCCACAACACAGGAAGTTCCTGAGGTTCGCTTTCGGGGGCGAAGCTTTCCAATATCGGGTTCTTCCATTCGGCCTAACCTTATCACCTTGCACATTCATGAAGTGCATGGATGCAGCACTGGCTCCTCTGCAGCTCCAGGGCATCCGCATTCTGAATTATACAGACGACTGGCTGATACTAGCACAGTCACATGAAATGGCATTACAGCACAGGAATATTGTCTTAGCTCATCTGGTTTCTCTGGGTTTGAGACTCAATGACAAGAAAATCGTTCTCTCTCCTACTCAGAGAAGTACGTATCTGGGGATCGTATGGAATTCGATCATGATACAGGAACAATTGTCTCCCGCTCGAATCAAGACCATTCAGAATACCCTGAGCAAAGTCAGGCTTGGCCAAGGTTGCATTGTTCTTCAGTATCAATGAATACTAGGTCTCATGGTATCTGTGTCCTTGGTGATTTCTTTGGGCCTTCTGCACATGAGACAGTTTCAGTTGTGGCTCATAGCCAGGAGATTTTATCCAAGGGCCAGTTCCCTAAGGCAGATAAGGGTTATGCACCGCGTTCTCTATGTGGTTCAGACCCCGGTTCCTCACCTTGGGTCCCACACTAGGTGCGCCTTGCCGTCGCAGATTGTTAATGATAGACACCTCCCTGTCGGGCTGGGGAGCGGTCTTAAGTGATCGTCCAGCTCAAAGGGAATGGGAGGGTCATCAGCTCGATTGGCACATTAACTCGATTGGCACATTAGTCTTGAGTTGATGGCTGTATTTCTGGCCCTGAAATACTTTCTCCAGCATTTGAGAGGCTGCCATATCCTGGTGCAGGTGGACAACACAGCAGCTGTCTCTTACATAAAACATCAAGGAGGTCTACGGTCATGCCAGCTAAACAGACTGGTACGGCAGATTCTCCTTTGGGCCCAGGGCAAGCTCCTGTCAATCAGAGCAGTTTATATCCCTGGATGCCTGAATGTGGGAGCGGATTTACTGTCCAGACAGACTGGGGAGTGGAAACTCCACCCCGAGGTAGTGAGACAAATCTGGTTAAGATCTTACAAGGCAGAAGTGGACCTCTTCAATTCCCAACAGACAGCGCAATATCCCCTCTACTTCTCACTGAGACACCCAGCCCCCCTGGGTATGGACACGATGGCACATACATGGCCCAAAATGCACCTGTATCCGTTTTCTCCGGTTTCTCTGCTCCCGGGAGTTCTGGCCAGAGTTTGCCAGCAACTGTCTTGCCTCTTACTGATAGCGCCGCATTGGCCGAACAGGGTATGGTTTTCAGAGATAATATCTCTCCTCGTTGACTCGCCTTGGGCGATTCCGGACAGGAGGGACCTTCTTTCTCAGGCGCAGGGGATGATATTTCATCCCCGGACCGAGTTGTGGAACCTTCATGTTTGGCCCCAGAAGGGTACCAACTGAGGGACACTGGGCTTTCACCTGAAGTTATCGAGACCATTCTCAGTGCTAGGGCTCCTTCCACTAGGAAAACTTATGCCAATAATTGGGGTGTCTTTGAAAGATGTTGCTCTGCACGTAATGCAGATCCAGTTAACTGCAAGATTGCTTTAGTTCTGGACTTCTTGCAGGAGAAATTATCAGCAGGCACACACCCCCTTCACTCAGTTTTTATGTGGCTGCTCTGTCGGCTTGCCACGCCTGATTGGCTGGATACCACTGGGGAAACATTCTTTGCCTGCTCACTTTTGTTCGTGAGGCAATGCGACTGAGGCCTCCCGTTAGAACCAGGATCCCTTTATAGGATTTAGCTATAGTCCATGAGGGTCTGGTTGAGACCCCTTTGAACCTCTAGAGTCAGCGTTTTACAAGCTTCTGACTCTAAGATGGTTTTCTTATGGCTATTACTTCTTTAAGAAAATTGGGTATTTGCAGGCTCTGTCCATCTTGCCATCCTGCTTACACTTTGCCCCAAGAATGGCGAAAGTGATATTGCATCCTCATCCTGACTACCTGCCTAAGGTTCCTTTCTCAACCGTATATCCGGTCACTCTTGAGGTCTCCTGTCCTCCTCAACACCGGATCAGGAGAAATTTCACAGACTGTGTCCAGTCCGTGTCCTTCAGGCTAACGTCCACCGCACTAGCCAGTGGCGTAAGTCAGGGCAAATATTTGTTTGTCATGGGGACCATAACAGGGGGGCAGCCACCACCAAACAAACAATGTCACATTGGGTGAGGGATGCTATTGCCCTGGCCTATGAAGCTTCGACAGTAGGTATCAGGGCTCATTCTACCAGGGGGGTCGCTTCCTCTAAAGCTTTGACTGGAGATATCCCTCTACAGCATGTTTGTAATGCGGCAGGCTGGTCCTCTCCACATACATTCATAAGATGTTATAGTTTGGATGTTCATGCCACTCCGGGCTCTTACGTCCTTGAGTCAACATCACAAACTACACAACTGTAAGGGGTCCAGACATCCGCAGTGCGGCGGCATGGGTATTTTCATTCCCAAAGCCCTAAATCAAGTGCAGCATCAATGTGTAGCTTTTGATAGGGAACGTCTCGGGTTACTTAACTGTAACCTGTAACAGTCCCAGCTTCTTTGCACTGGTTAAGCTACATTTCCAAAGGGAGTCACCTTGTTTGCAATGCTCAATTGGTCTCAGTTGGAAAAGATCAAAAATAAATTCTTATACACATAAATGGAGGATTTCTTTCTTCATATATTCAAACTTTACTCATTCATTATCCAAAAGAAAAAAACCAATATATCACAGCACATACACCTTCATACAGATACAGAATTCATTCCTGAGCCAGTCCATACATGTGGGTGTATCGAAAGGTCCAACACTGTCCTCTGTGGTTCACAAACCCCAACAGTTCCGAAAATGAAAGAAACCAGTCTTATCTGTTGTTCGACCATACATACAAAGGTGGATAGTGATGAACTAGAAGGTTATCCAATGTTTAGTTGTTGTAGAGTCGTAAGGTTTCCCCAGCAAAGGAATCAGAAAAGTGCTTCAGCCTTATAAGCAGGGGTCTAGTCATAAACACTCACAGCTGATGAGCAATAGTTACATCCCAAACAAAAACCTCTACAAAAAGAATCAAACACATCAATTCATTATATAGATTCCACATCATTTCACCCAAATAATTCATACAAATAATTAAACTCACGTTTGAGCAGGAAACAAAACAGTTTCACAAACAGGTTTGGGGAGCAGTTAGCAAACAGCCATAAAGCAGCTTCAAACAGACCTAACCACTTATTCTATTGCTTCCTGTTTTATCTCCTACAGTGTGCCCTCTTGTATCCCCCTAGTGGCTAGGAAACAAATAGTACCCACAATTGGAGTAAAAGAAACCCTGTAACAGGCAGTGACTGTTACAAACCCTTGTTCCCTAAAAAAGCAGAACGAGATGCTGCGCTTAATTGCCGCACTGAGGATGCCCCAGGACTGCTCTTCAGCAAAAATACTTGACGATGCACCTGTGGCACATCTATTTATAGCGCCTGGTACCGGCGCATCCTGATGATGTCACCAGAAGAGGTTATAAATTTCAGTCAATTTAATTGACGTGTTGCACACATATTCACAGCTGGTCACTCCTAAAAGATGTTCCCAAAGCGCTAAATCAAGTGCAGCATCTCGTTCCACTTTTTCAGGGAACAAGGGATACAGTTAAGTAACCCGAGGCGTTGCTAACACAATTTTTTACAGTATATGTACTTACTGACTTACTGACTTTGACATAGAGTCATGAGGGTCTGCAGGGGTCCTTTCTGTGATAATTTTCTGTTTTATGGTTTTCAACAAAAGGGCTTCTTAAATGTTGGTTGACCACACTAAAGCCCATTCGCGCTGTCCCTCACCCTATTCTCCCCAATCATCATTCATGAAAGAGCACATATAAACCCATCCAGTGAGAGACACTGATATAAACACAGAGACATTTATGGGCTCTTGCATGTGTGATCAGCCCCGACTACAGCACTGGGCTCAGATGCTGTTACAGCGGTGAGGCAGAGTCTAAGCCACAAATGCCACACAACCGATTTCAAACGAATACCACTACTATCTGAGAATATTACTGCCAAACATACAACTGTAATTAATAACAAACACTATGGTAGCCTACCACCTGCATTTTGAAGCTTAAGAATGATGTTAGTACCGTGGCACTAGAGTACCTTGCAACAAAAAGTTAATAAAGAACTATCTATTGAATTTTTTATTTTCTTGGATTATTTTTTTTTACTTAAAATCTGAGAATATGAACCTGCTAATTCTTCTTATGTTATAATTTTATGCACTTTAGTTTAAAATTTAATATTTCGTTATCACTTAGAAATGTTTTTGCTATAAACAATGTGCGGTTGGTTTTTATCTATTTGTTGCCACCTCTTGTGGATTTAGGAGACAACGTCATTTTAAAAATCCAACCATTCTCACAGAATGAATGTTACTATAACTACAACAACTGTGTGCTTTATTCACTTTCACACAAATCATGAAAACAACTGCTGAATATTACTTTAGGCTATAAATTAATACATGGGAATCACATGTGAATCATGTGAAACTTTAACAGACATTTAAAAAAGTGTAAAGTGTATATGATGTCGTAAATTATATAATGTTACAAACTCCAGACGTGCACAATTAACGGCGTCCGCAAACGGAGACGGCTATCTGATCTGAAATCACACCGTGTGCATTTCCATTCATTACACTTCAGAACATTGGCTGCACAGATATGTTTATTTAAAATGTCCCTTTATTCTTGTGCTTCTTGGATAATCAATCAAACAAATATTTTTTTTAATTATTCGGATGAATCCGTTATTTGTTTTGAAGTCATTATTCATGCCTTTCCGAATAGAGGCTTCGGGCACATCCCTAGTCCCCTCATAAGAATGCTGGGGCCATTGTGCCTGCCTGCTCTCAGTTCCCCTCCATGTTCGCACATTCTTCCCCATTCCGTGATAGGTAAGATGGTTTTCTGGTGTCCTCTGCTGTAAATACATTTAGAGTGATCGTTTTTATAATTGCCTGATCGAATCAGGCTCTCCATGACCAAAGTTTTCGAGACATGCATAACAAAATGTTATGTTCATCTGGCACAACTGTACGCAAAAACACACAGTGAACATAAGCCCTACACATTGTCCCCCCCATAAAGGATGCTGGGGCCATTGTGACGAACCAGTTTTCTCAAATAATCCTTCCCCCCAAGGTTCATACACTTGTCCCCATTCAAATACCAGGGAAGAGGTTTATTCTGTCAGCATCCCTGCTGTAGATACATGTGAGGGCACCCATAATTTATGCCTAAATACAATAAATGCAAAACATGATCAAATTCATGACGGGCATAGGCAGTTGTCAGCTACTGTTCACATGGCGTGAATGTGCATTGTTCTCAATGTGATTACTCAGCTAGAGTTCCTACGAAAGGGAGAGTCTCGGCTACATGAAACTTAACCCTGGTTCCCTGAGTGGCAACGAGACGCTGCATAATCTGGCCATACTCTCTAGCAGCTGCACAGGCTTGTGTCTTCCTGAAGAAAATCTGTCTCAATGGTACCAAAGTGTGCACTTTTATGGAGCCTGTGACGTAGCTCCCTAGGGACCTGATAGGGACCCATAAATTGACCTGATTGCACAAGTGCTTCAGACCAAAACACAGCGCCTCTTCCCCAATCAGGGAACATTTCGGTTATGTATGTAACCTCCGTTCCCTGATGGAGGGAACGAGACGTCGTGTCGAAGAAGCGAATATGCCTCTGATCTATGAAAAAAGAGGTCCGAGAACCAGGCCCGGGTGGGCCAGTAAGGAGCCACAAGAGTGACTTGTTCCTCGTCATCCCTGACCTTGCACAGCACCTGTGCAAGAAGGCTCACTGGGGGAAATGCGTACTTGCGCAGCCCCACCGGCCAGCTGTGTGCCAGTGCATCTGCCCCCGAGGGGAGCCTCTGAGCGGGCGTACCAGAGCGGGCAGTGGGAGGTCTCTCGGGAGGCAAACAGGTCTACCTGGGCCTTGCCAAACCATTCCCAGATCAGCTGAATCGAGTGGGGGTTGAATCCTGTAGCGGGAGCGAAGGCTGCCTTGGTGATTTATGTACGCTACCGCAGTGGTGCTGTCTGACCTGACCAGGACATGTTTGTCTCGAACTAACGGGAGAAACTTCCACAGGGCAAAAAAGACAGTCAACAACTCGAGGCAGTTGATGTGCCAACGCAGCTGGGCCCCTTTCCAATGGCCTGCTACTGCGTGCCCGTTGCGTACGGTGCCCTAACCCGATCTGGAGGTGTCGGTCGTGACCAAGACGCGTCGGAACACCTGCTGTAAGGGTACTCCTGCCCGTAAGGAACAGAGGTCTGTCCTGGGTTTGAGTGTTTGGCGGCAGGCAGGGGTGATTGTCACACGGTGTGTGCCGCGATGCCATACTCATCTCGGGACTCGAGTCTGAAGCCAGTGCTGAAGCGAGGATGCCATATGCCCCAGGAGCCTCTGCAAAAGTTTTAAGGGGACCATTGTGCCTGGCCTGAAGGCAGCGAGGCACCTCAACACTGACTGCGCACGCTCGTTGGTGAGACGTGCTGACATTGCAACCAAGTCTAACTCCATACCAAGAAAAGAGATGCTCTGGACTGAAGTAAGCTTGCTCTTTTCCCAGTTGACCTGAAGCCCCAAATGGCTGAGGTGCCTGAGCACCTGGTCTCTGTGAGTGCATAGTAACTCTTGCGAGTGGGCCAGGATGAGCCAGTTGTCGAGGTAATTGAGTATGCAGATGCCGGCTTCTCGGAGCAAGAGCTGCCTCTGCGACTTCCGTGAAGACGCGAGGGGACAGAGACATGCCGAATGGGAAGGCTTTGTACTGATACGCCTGGCCATCGAACGCCAACCGCAGAAAGGGGGCGGTGTCGAGGCAGAATAGAGACGAGGAAGTACGTGTCCTTCAGGTCCACCGCTGCGAACCAATCTAGATGCAGAACGCAGGTTAAAATGTGTTTCTGCGTGAGCATTTTGAACGGGAGTTTGTGCAACGCTTGGTTGAGAACTCGCAGGTCCAAGATTGGCCGTAAGTCACCACCTTTCTTGGGTACGATGAAGTAAGGGCTGTAGAAACCCTTCTTCATCTTGGTTGGAGGGACAGGCTCTATTGCATCTTTGAGTAAAAGAGTGGTGATTTCCGCGCAGGGACTGGGCATGTTCGCTGTGTACTGCGGAAAAGTGGACGCCCATGAAGGGGGGCAGGGGCCTGGCAAACTGAATTGCGTAACCAAGTCGAATGGTCCTGCCAGCCAGCGAGACGGGTTGAGAAGTGAGAGTGTCCAACCTCTGCGCTAGGGGCACCAAAGGGATGATTAATTTTGACGTACCCGGCGGGGCGGAGCAGGTAGGGCAGCGTCGGGAGGCGATGAAGTGTGAAAAGTGCTGAGAAAAGACTCAAAGCACTTACCTTGCTCCGCACACCCGGCAGGGGGTGGGTTAGCGACTGAGGAGGAGGTCCAGGGTAGGCGTCCTCTAGACTCGTCGGAACCTGCTGTCCGGGGAACAGTCGTGGGGCTGGAGACGGGTGGTCCGTGTCCAGGAGGCCAGGACTATTGAAATCTGGTGGCAGAGTGCCGTGAGAACGGCATTTGCGGGCCAGGTGACCCAGAGACAAAGGAAATAGCTATTTTATTGAGAATGTGGGTACCGCAGCCCCGTCTAGGGTGGGCGGCAAAATAAAATTGAACAAAAGATTCTCCTACCAGCCCTCCACCGGGGGACGGAGTGGTCTTACCATCTCCGGAGCTAATGTCTTGGTCCCTGGGTCGTCCATCTCAGGAGCGCCTGTGAGCCTTACGGGTCCTCGAGGCGGTCCGGGAGACGGGGGGCATCTGCTTCCTGCGGTGTGCTCGATGCTGGGGCTGAGAGCTGGGCCTGGGTTGAGGCGGAGCAGGTTTCATGGCTGCAGGGGGATGCCCTCGGCGAGCAGACGGGGCAAGGCCCATGACGGCAGGTTTGCAGCGGGGCAGGATGAGAGAGATGGCCTCAGTCTGCTTTTTCACCACGGAGAACTGCTGGGAGAAGTCCTCGATGGTGTTGCCGAAGAGGCCAAACTGGGAGAGTTTGGACCACAAGGGTAGCAATCGCCTACCTGAGTGCCTGAGCCGTGACCTTCGTGGCCCTGAGGGCGAGGTCGGTCGTTGAGCGCAGTTCTTGCAGCACATAAGGCTCAGGGCTACCCTCGTGCAGATCCCTGAGTGCCTTGGCCTGGTGGACTTGCAGGATGGCCATGGCATGCAAGGTGGAAGCGGCCTGTCCCGCGGCGCTTTAGGCTTTGGAGGTGAATGAGGATGTCGTCCTACAGGCCTTGGAATGGAGTATAGGACGACCCTGACAGGTGGTAGGGTTTCCGGGGCATAGATGGAGCGCGACAGCCCTATCCACCTGGGGAATCGCCGTATACCCGTGGGCTGCTCCGCGGCTTGTGAAAAGTGCTCAATCCCGTGGGAAGAAGGAAGGCTTTCTGTTGAAAGCAAGCCATGACTGCAACGTTGCTATGGTCATGCTCTCCCAGTGAGAGCATGAACCATCCACAAACGCTGCCTCGGTGTGATCGGTGCCCAGACACACGAGACAACACCTGTGGCCATCTGAAGCGGAGAGCACTCAACCACATCCAGGAACTACACAGGGGTGGAATGGCATCTTTAAAAAGACACGTCCTAAAAAGGACGTTCAACGGCGCTGTGTATTGCTCTTTTAGAGAAATAAACTCTTTTACAGAGAAAATTGCTCTTTATAATAAACTCTTTCAAATGCTCTGCACTGTCGAAGTGCCCAGGGGCAAACCTCACACTGTGCAGAGAAGGAGAAAGCCGCTGAAGTGCGCCATAGATCCAACAGCAGAACAGAGCGTCAGAGGATAGAATCAGGCAACTGGTGTGTCACTCGCAGCTGGCTGCATACACGACCATCGGCTCCGAAGAAAATTTCTTAATGAACGTGTGTATTTCCCTCTCCTTTATACCCGTATGTCCGGGGGCGGGGTATGCAAATACTGTTCGACAACTCTCATTGGCCTTTTTTCATAGATCAGAGGCATATACGGTGCTCAAGAGAGACCCCTAGTGTCGCTTCTTCAACACAACGTCGAAGTGAGCGACAGATGGGGAACCAGGGTTACATTTTACGTAACCAAGACTTTTTTGCTTAAACCATTTATATCCAAACCCAGATAAGGGAAAAGAGTTTTAAGGTGTTTACTGTCCATGGCCTTACACATTGTTGGCTAATTAAGCATAATTGGTATAAGATTGTGCATGTAAACATATTCAAAGATAGAGATGTATGATAGTGCACAAGATTTACATCATAGCTTCTCCTGTGTTCATAATGGTATTGAATCTCCTTAATGTGATGTTTCTCATTATATTGTGGCCAACAAATATGCTATTTCAGGTAAAAGCCTCAAAACATGACTCCAAGTGCCAGCAGTATATCGTATTCCAAATTTGACCACAGTACTCTATCGCTCATGTTTGGATGTATGCAAGTGCTTATGCCTTTTGCCCACAAATCTCTCATTTAAATTTCCTCACAGAGACAAATTCAGAAAAATAGTCAAAACACACACAGGTTAGTTTTCTTGAAATATATTAAAAAGAGTATGACAGCACATGGCAGATTTATTGTAGAAACACTATTGACAGTGTAATTTAATCCAGGACTAAGATTAATCTGCGTTTGGGAAACGGGCCCTCAGAAGTTCATGCACTGATGTGGACACGTGGAGCAGTTTGGCTCTTTCCTTTTGGGGTTTCTAGACAAACAATTTCTTATGTCTGTGAACACACATCTAATATGTACTCTTGGCATACAGTGCTGCCTGCAAACACATTGAAAGGTAATCAGGGGGGAATGGGGGGGGGGCAAACTGAGCTGGGCTATGTCGAAATTCAGGTGTAAGCACTTTTTTCAGGTAGTTTTCTGATGTTTTTCTTATGTGGAGGTGATTTATTTATAGTTCAGAAGAAACAGAGGCTATGTATAGGAACATTTTGAAGCTTGCTCTTACATAAATGCCCAGTAGGGATGAAATTTCACAGCTAAACTGCAGATTCTTGTGTTGTTGTGGACTAAAATCTTTTCTGTGATGTATGCTAAGCTGTCATTTTGTGAATTCTGTCAAATAAAATCTAAGTTACATTTAATCACTGGGTATTAATAATGTCAGAGCAAGTTGCTGTAAATTTGTGTATTTTTTGCTTAAGAGTAACATGCTGGTAGAGCTTACCCCAAATGGAATTCAAACCTATTTTAAACCTATACCCCAAAAGAAAATACTAAACCAATTAATTAGATTCAGGACAGCAACCAACTCTACATAAGGTGAGGGACAAATCTGAAAGAATGATGAATGATGCAAACATTGTCTGTATATGATTGTACAAAATGCTACTAATGTGTCATATCTTGCAGAAAGGTAGGCAGCTAATGATGATAGTTGAGCTCTTGTAAATGGGTGAGCCTTGTTTGCAGTATCTATGCAGAATAGAAAACAATGCTTTCTGATGGAGCCCTTCGATAAGGGCAAACGTTGTTTGTAGGATTTCCTTTGCTGAAGGATATACAATGTTTGCATGTGAGTCCATCGTTAAGGATGAACATTAACATTCAATATCTTTGCCAAAGGATAAACAATGTTGCACTTGGACCCACGATAAGGGTGATATTGTTGTGCAATACCCTTGCCGAAAAATTATTAACGTTTGATAATGAGCCCTCCGAAGAGGGAGGCCATTGTTTATGCAATATCTTTGCCAAAGGATGAACAACATTGCGTTTGAACCCTACGATAAGGGTGATGTTGTTTGTGCATTGTCTCTGCCAAAGGATGAACAATATTGCATTTGGACCCATGATAAGGGCAATGTTGTTGTGGAATACCCTTTGACGAAAAATAAACAACATATGTGTTTGAGCCATTTGATAAGGGCGATTGTTATTGGAGCAATACCCCTGCACAGATAAATGATTATTTGCCATGTGAAGGGAAGTAATTGCTTTATTTATAAACCCCATTTGCTCTGTAATGGGATGGTCTTTGGAGATAGATTGACCACTAGCAGGAGAACCACGTTTGCAGTGTGGCAAGTCTAAGACACACTGCACGAGGAGAGAATATAGCAGTGAGTGCCGGGGTAGTGTGAATGTGTTGGAGGAAAAGAAGATTTGCAGTTGCAAAATCAGGGCTCCTTTCAGCTGCAAAGAAGCATAGAAATAAAATACTAATGAAAGTTTAGGAATCAAAAATACCTAAATGGTTTCTCTTTCCATTGAATTCTTAGACAACTGAAAGGTGAAGGGACTGAAGAATGCCGAAAGTTGAAGGTCGAAAGGGCAAATATAATTGTAAATTGTTGTGTCAAACCAGCAATACATATGATCCATGATGTGTGAAGCTTCAGTCGACTGAACATTCAGTATTTGCTTGAAAGAAACACTTATCTCTGCACAGGTTTATCACAATAATACAAATGCAGGAAACATGTACTGTATGGGGGACCTTGAGTGATGAAGCTTTGGAATATCAAACGTTTGTGATAAAGCCACATTGTTTAGAAAGACTAGATTGCTTAAAAACATTGTCCTATCACTAATAAAGAATTAAAGATAAAAGGAACCTATAATATAAACAAATCTTTAAACTGAAATGAAGCCAGAATGACTGTAACAAAACATGAAACATAACTGTGATATAGGAATTAGAGCACCTTGGTTTGATTTTAGTAATTTCCTGAAATGTAATGAGCATTGCCTACCGCTAGATGACAGAGGGCACATAGCAACAGATGATACTTCCTATTTAAGGAGAATGTGGATGAAACATATGAAGTCAAGAAAATGCTTTTTGATTTAACGTGCGATAGGAGCGAACAGCAAAACGCAAGTGCAGGAACTGAAAGATGAAGCTGCAGTGGGCTTACCATCTGTGTACCTCAGCAGAACTCGAGATTCATCAGACCAGGCTATGTTTTTCCAGTCTTTAACTGTCCAGTTTTGGTGAGCCTGTGTCCACTTCAGCCTCAGCATTTTGTTCTTGGCTGAGAGAAGTGGAACCCGATGTTGTCTTCTGCTGTTGTAGCCCATTCGCCTCAATTTGATTTGACCATTTGGCATTCTGAGATGCTATTCTGCACACTACAATTGTACAGAGGGGTTATCTTAGCACAAACCAGCTCGTCTGGCACCAAAAATCATGCCACTGTTGAAATCACAGAGATCAAATTTTTTTTCTCCATTCTGATGGCTTATATGAACATTTACTGAAGCTCCTGACCCGTATCTGCATGATGTTATGCATTGTACTGCTGCCATTTGATTGGCAGATTTGATAATTGCATGAATAAATTGATGTTAAGGTGTACCTACTAAAGTGGTCACCAGGGTTGGGAGGGTTACTTTTGAAATGTATTCCTCTACAGATTACAGAATACATGCTGTAAAATGTAATTTGTAACATATCCTGTTAGATTACTCAAGCTCAGTAACGTATTCTAAATACTTTGGATTACTTCTTCAGCACTGGTAGATTTTTTCACTTGTTTTGACTATAAATACTCTGCCAGTGCAGAAAGACAAAATACATGTTAAAAATACATTCTCAGAAAATCCTAAATATATTTTGCAGTGTTGTTTTTAAAACAAGATAAATCAAATTGATCTTGTTTAAGGATTTTTAGATATTTTTACAAGAAAACAGTACAAATATTATTATCAAGAATACGATTTTTGCCCTAATATAAAAAGCCTTACTAGAAAAAAATTAATTCTGATCATGAATTTTCTTGATAAAAATATGATTGTGCCTTGTAACATGTGTGTGTAAAATGGCAAGAATAGCATTTTAGCTTAGAGTAAAGCTGACAATTTCTATTTGTCAGGTGTATTTCTATTTCTGCTCCAAACTTACTTCAAACTTACTTCTCTGTCTGCTCAAATGAATGTAACACATCATTAGAAAGTGAGTTTGCGAGGTTTATTGCATTGCGTCTTAAAAGAGTTTTGCAAAAAATGCATGTCCTCCAGTACATCTGTATATTACTCTTTGTTTTTAGGGTTACTGTGTATATTTAATATTTTGGACGTAACAGTTTTGAATATCTCACCAAGACAGGAATTTTGACATGGTCATTGACATGGTCATCTCTAGGGCTGGGCTACCGGAGCTTAAGCCACAAATGTTTTCTGCAAAGCTCTGAATGTTTTTTTTTAATCGTGCATCATGTAATTATGTCAGAAGTACCAGTGCTTCAAGTTGACACTAATAACAAATTATTACGCGGCTACAGGCCTGTCACCCTATTGGGGTCTATTTTGCAATAGTATCTGTCTGACTGTAGTACATATAACCTTGTAATGTATACAAATGTGCTTAAAGAATTTGCAACACAAATATTTTCAACACAACAATTTTTCTACATAAGTACCTATTTTGTATTTTTTTTACAGCCTGCTGTCTTGTAAACGAACTTAAAGTACCCAACGAATCAACAATATAAATCTTTTCTATACAGTGTGTCTTGTTGCAGTATAGCCAGTGCATCCAAAATGAAATGGGGCATATGTGTACTGTTGACCCGTCATTTTCTGTCACCCATTCCAAGGGGCTGACTGCATGCACTGGTTTTCACCAATACATTAAAATTTAATATAAATGAAATATCACAGATGTAACATTTAAACTTTTATAAAAAAGTCTAGTACGTTCAGATATTTCATCAATAGATGACCCCATACATAGAGTTTGGGCTAAGCCCCAAATATCCTCTGACCCAAGAACCGCCTCTTGCCATTGATATCAAACCTTCCACAAACAAAGTAAGTGAATCACTGTTCTGCAAAATACAAAATTGCGTTCCACAGAAAAAGAAAAACATAGAATGGGTTTGTAATGACAATAAGGGTGAGTAATTAAGGATAGATTTCATTTTTGCATGAACTATTCCTTGGTAAGATGCTGTTTTAAATTATATAAAAAATTTTAACATGTATTGCAATTTTTATTTTTTTTTATTTTATTATGTGTTTACAGTGGTCAGTTAAGACGAGCTGCATTCATCCAGTTAGCATGCTAACTGACAGTAAGGTAAAAAGGTGATCAACCTTTGCAAAGTCATTCTTAAAATGAATGCTCTCCATTACTCACAGGTCTCCAGAGAACAAATGAGTGTAAACTCACAAACATTCAACACCAACTAAGACAAAAAAAGAAACTCATCAAGATGATAGTGAAATTGAAAGAGCAAGAGTTCACAAATCTCATCAAGTTTAACTCCAACAAGGTCAACATAATGCTTTCCTCCAAAAATGACATCAGCCTCTTTTCTCATTTGGCTTGCGGGCAGCAGAAACTGAGAGGACATTGAGCTGAGGTGAACCTCAAGGTTACTCGTTTAATGGTCATACCACATAGAGTATGACACGATCTGTCTGCGAGTGAACCAACAATCATGGAATCTGAAAACAACCGTTATTATTTGGCTTTATGTGAGGCGACTCAGTTCCACAGACATCGGGCAGCTCATGGGCTCAAATGCAGAGCAACAGCTTAACTGGGCCCTGGGAATCCAAGGCAATTGCATGCCTAGCTAACACCCCTGTTGACAGGCCGATTTCCAATAAATCCATTTCCGGACTAGTAATTTACTACCAGTCCCTAGTGCCTACTCTGCTCCAACAGCCGATATATCGGCCAAACAAGGGCTGACAAGTTTTTGTTTACATAGGACTGTTTATTGGCTGTTGTGAATATTTATGAATGTCCTACGGGATCGGTTGTGCAGTATTACGGCGGGTTCTTATAAGCATGCACAAGTGGGGCTATCAAGTGCTTGTTTAGTTCACAAGCGGGTTAAGCTCAAATTCAAGCCTGCCCTTATGGCACAATTTGTGATATAAGAATGAGGGCAGAGATTCAAGGTCACTATAAAGCACCATGCTGTGCAGCTACAGTCATACCAGCTCACAGAATATGTATGTTGACAGCTAACAATTACAACTGCCATGCAACCAATACTGTGGAGAGTCAAACCATGTCAGGTTGAATGTGACAAGTTTAAACCTTCACATTTCTTTTCTTGTGCTCTAAATGAAAATAAGGCTAACTAAGTGGATTGTCACATTAATGTCTGTGCGAAAAGGATGACGGTTATAGAGTTGAGAAAAATGGGAGCAATCAAATTCGGGGAGTTACACTTACACTAAGGCCACATCCACACTAATCATTTTTAATCTGAAAACTACACTTTCAGTATAATAATGTCAACATTTTACAAAGAATGCAGCAATGCAGAGATTTTTTTGCAACTGTTTTCAGTGGGATGAAAAGCCATTCTAGTGTGAATGAGAGGCGTAACTACGCCACCTGTGTTGAGAAAATATTTTAGATAATAGTAAACATTCAACATGATTACACAGGAAGTCAGCTTGTTGTTTCAGAGAGTTTCAGTAATCCAGGATCAGCCACATTACGCCAACTCTCTGACAAGCGCCATCTCTTCTCAGACTTTTTTGCATAGACTCAAGAGTATTTACCTGGGGGGGGCTGGGTAGCTCAGTGAGTATTGATTCTGACTACCACCGATGGAGTCAAGAGTTTGAATCCAGGGCGTGCTGAGCCAACCAAATTGGCTTGGTTGCTAGGGAGGGTAGAGTCACATAGGGAACTCATGGTTGCTATAATGTGTGATTCTCGCTCTCGGTGGGGCACGTGGTGAGTTGTGGAGAATAGCGTAGGCCTCCACACGCGTTACGTCTCTGGGGTTACATGCTCAACAAGCCACGTGATAAGTTGTGCAGTTTGATGGTCTCAGATGCGGAGGCAACTGAGATTCATCCACCACCACCCGGGTTGAGGCGAGTCACTACGCCAACATGAGGCATTCCAATGAAGGGGGAGAGGAAAAAAAAGCGTGTTTACCTTTCCTTATGGAGTTCAATAATTCAATGTTCAGTGCCGAGCATGATTCAGAGGTTACATTCCCCCCCCCCCTAATATTTCAGTTTTAACTGATTGTTAGGTTTAGATATGGGGTTTGAGGTACATTTTATAAATATGCATTCCTCTTCACTGTATAAATCCTGTACAAAGGAAAACAACCTGCTTTACAACTCGCTTTTGGCGCCCCTCTGATTAAAACACTCACTCACAGCTTTGTCCACTGGGGAGCGTTATTTTGAATTCTGATAAGCACAGACAGAGTTTTGCTAATGAAATATAAACTTACTGTTTCTGATTTCACTGTATGATCAGTCAGACATTGGTATAGGGTAGATATGTGGTTTTGATACTTATTTTGTCATCAAGTCAGGACTGCCACTGATTCTCATTAATATCAAGTGTTTGCCCCAACCACTGTTACAATGTGTAACGGTCTGCCCTGCCAATTAAAGTGATGTGTAATTGCAATGTGTGCTGTCAAATCTCTATTTATCTAAAGTTGTGTACTTGTGTCTCTGCTTTAAAAAAGTAGATCAGATTGAGTTGGACAAGTTACATTTTTTTCTTATTGATCACCAGACCTTGGTCCTCATCATCCCTTAACCAGGACCTGTTGCACTTGTCACAAGGCAAGTCTTTCAGCAGCCATACATGCACTCACCAAACCATCTCTTCTCTATCTGAATGAGAAGAGGCTGTTTTTAATGGCTCGGAGCACTTAGCATGGCAGCAGATGGGAGTCCAGTTGGCACGGCTCTCATTATTAGAGCTTGAAGCCATCCCCCTTCCCTCCACCACCTGTCCAGTAGGTCTGATGCCACCCCAGCACCTGGCCAGACCATTACATGTTATTATCAGGGTTCAAAATGGGCGGCATCGTGATTTCTTACTTCATTTGTCTGCTCATTGGAGAGATTAGAGAACTAATGGCAGCATATGCAGTTACCTGTCTAAAGAGTTATGCTTTTCAGCAATGACATTTCTTAGAAATAAATCTTTAAAAAAAATGAAAACAAAAATGGCATAAGATATAAAGTCTTGTTTTCCAATTATTCCTAAATTTAGTGAGGTTTATGTTTAAAACAAGAAACTTAATTGTGAAAACTTTTGTCTCACAATTAATATTAGTTTTTTTGTGTGTAGTATAGAGAGTCATGGCAAAAGTAATTATTTGTTGCATCACTTTTTCTTTTTCAGCTTATAATATCGACCACAAATTCTCAAAGACCCAAAAATGTCTAACACACATATTAGGTTAAAAATGGACAGCTTCAACTGTGATCTCTTGCAAAATGTCTCTATAAATCAGACTACAACACATAAGTCTTTCAGTGATGTTACTCCATGTGACTGGATATCATATTGACAGACAGTTGAGCTGATTCCAGCAGCTTGTCCCAAACTCCCAGACTCCAAAATGAGACACTTCTAAAAAGCTGACGATGCTTATCCATCTTCCTATAATTACCTCCTCATTTACATCATTAAAGAGTACTGCAAGAGAGCCAGTCTCTTGGTCACTACAATATACTTCCCACTTCCGGTCTAAAACAAGTCTTTGTACAGTAATATTCTATCAGTTCTCACAATGTCAATTTCATAGTGCTGTTAATGACCAAGGACATTTTATCAGAGTGTCTATTTACACAGTGCAAATAGCCCATCTTGTTGGCAAAGGCTAGTTACACTAAATCCACCTACCATTGCAGAGACTAAGTTGATGACAGCCACGAAAACTTTGCTGGTCAAATGAAGGCAGCCATATTTGAATTTTTCATGATGGGGCAGAGATGTTGAAAAGGTTAACCGGGTTAGATGTTTAGTGGGTTAAGAGAATGGAAAACTGAGTGACTGTTTGCACTCCAATAGTATGGTGGAAACAAATGAGTTTATGACAAATTGCAATCCCATGTGTTGCTGCAGTACTTCAGAGTGCTACAAGGTCGAGGAGTTGAAAGAAGGATTTGATATGGGTTAAATTAACCATGGTTTTAATTATAGTAATATTGTAGTAAACATGTTTTTAGTGGAAACTATAGATCCCCATCTGTCGACACTAGGGGTCTCTCTTGAGCGCCGAACATGCCTCTGATCTATGAAAAAAAGGCCAATGAGAATTAGGCAGACAGTATTTGCATACCCCAACCCCGGACATACGGGTATAAAGGCAGAGAAATACGTCGAGTTCATTCAGAAATTTTCACTGGAGCCGATGGTTGTGTATGTAGTCAGCTGCGAGTCACACACCAATTCCTGTTCCTCTGACGCTTGCCTACTGTTGGATCTACGGCGCACTTCAGTGGCTTTCTCCTTCTCTGCACGGCAGTGCAGTTTGCCCCTGGGCGCTTCAACAACGCAAAAACTAAAAGAGTTATTTAAAAGAGTGATTTTCTCTAAAAGAGCAATACACAGCTGGTGTTGAACGTCCTTTTCAGAATGTGTCTTTATAAAGATACCCCTCAGCCCCTGTGTAGATCCTGGATGTGGTAGAGTGCTCTCTGCTTCTGGGTTGCAATCACATCAAGGCAGCGTTTGTGGATGGTTCATGTTCTCACTGCAAGAGCATGACCATGGCAACGTTGCGGTCACGGCTCACTTTCAATAGAAAGCATTGCTCCTTCTTCTCACGGGATTGAGGATGATGCAGCTGGCAATGGAGGCGATCTGGGGATGGCAGCAGGTGCAGCTCCGCCGGGTACGCCCCTTCGGACAACCCGCCCCCGGCATGCTCGTTGACTCCCGTCCGTGCTCGAGGCAACAGCGGCTCGCCTCACAGCCAGCCTGCCTATCCTCTAGAGCTTGAGGTGGATGAGCTCGCCGCTGCATCGGAGAGCACGCCGTCTGACACTGATGACTCCCCTGGGCTGCCAGCTTCGAGCCAGCACACCCAGGCTGAGACAGATGTCCGATATGCTTGCCCGGGCCACCACCGACTGGAACCATCCGTCCTCCCCACAGCCATCCAAGCAGCTCACAACCGGAGGTGCATGATAAGCTGACGTTTTTATGGAGGGCACCCCTCTCCACACGTCACAAAGCCACTTGCTCATCCGCTTTCGCTACCCTCGATGGCGGAGCAACCCACGGGTACACAGCGATTCCCAAGATGGACAGGGCTGTTGCGCTATACCTGTGTTCTGAGAACCCAACCACCTGGTGGGGTCGCTCTGTACTCCCCTCCAAAGCCTGTAGGACAACGTCTTCATTGACTGCCAAAGCCTACAGCGCCACTGGACACGCCGCTTCCGCCCTGCATGCCATGGGGGTAACACTGATCCCGACGTGCTGCAGGAACTGTGCTCAGCGACCGACCTCGCCCTCAGAGCCACGAAGGTCACAGCGCAGTAACTCGGGCAGGCGATGGCCACACTCGTGGTCCAGGAACGTCATCTGTGGCTGAACTTGATCGAGATGCATGAGACCGACAAAGTGCGCTTCCTCAACACCCATGTCTCCCAGTTCGGCCTCTTCGGCGTCACTGTCAAGCATTTTACAATTCTCTGCGGTGAAGAAACAGACAGAGCCCATCTCACATATCCTGCCCAGCCGCAAACCTGCCGTCAAGGGCCATGCCACGTCTGCTCGACGAGGGTGTCCTCCTGCGGCGAAGAAACGCCCTGTTCCGCCTCAACACGGGCACAGCTCTCAGCCCACGCGTTGAGCACCCCGCAGGAAGTCGACGCCCCTCATCTCACTGACCCCCTCGAGGACCCGCAAGGCTCCCAGGTGCTCCTGAGACGATCGACCCAGGGACCAAGACGTTAGCTCCAGAGTGGATAAGCAGACCACTCCGTCCCCCGGTGGAGGGCCGGGAGGAGAATCTTTTGTTGAATGTATTTCATTTGCCCTAGATGGGGCTGTGGTACCCACATTCTCAGAAAAAGAGCTATTTCCTTTGTCTCTGGGTTACCTGGCCCACAAATGACGCATTCTGCCGCCATACCTCAACAGTCCCGGCACGCTGGATGCGGACCCCCCGCCCTCAGCCACATGACAGTTCCCCGGCCGGCCGGTTCTGATGAGTCCAGAGGACGCCTCTACCGAACTAACTAACCCACCCCCTGATGGTACGTCAAAAATAAACGTCCCCTTGGTGCCCCTAGCATGGAGCTTGGATGCATGGCTTTCACCTAACCCCTGCAGAGGAATTGAGGTCTTACAAGTTGCTTTACACTTGCAAGTCAAATTTTGTTTTTTAAAAATTGGCAAAAAGAAACACATTTCTCTTTTTTCTCCTAAAGCCTTTGTTTTAGAGCGATGAAGGCTATTCCATGCATTAGTGTTTTGAAAAAAAAATATCTCTAACCGGGACAGAGAGGGAAGTGAATTGCCAATATTCAGTGGATCATCTAATATTCCGAATAGAGGAATACTCTATGGAGCATCTAAACCTTTAATGAGCATTTTAACTTTTTTTTCGGAAAAAAATCTTAACCAGATAATTACCTTAAACTCTGATGTGTATATAAATGTGCTCAACTTTATAAGATGAATTGTTGATCTCTGATGTGAAATCATCACTTCAGGTCAGGAATTTAACATTGCACTCAGGTTTAGGCTATAAATGAATATATGGGAACTTAAGTGTGAATCCTTTGATACATTAACATTAAAATTAACAATTAACAGAGACAATTAACAGAGACCACAAACATAGTCGAGACCACGCCCATCCGATCTGAAATCACACCGTGCACATTTTCATTCATAAGGTTTACACTTTAGAAATATTGGCCACACAGATTCATACATTTGTTGTAATTTTGGATATATTTATTTAAAATGTTGCTTTATCCTTGTGCTTCTTGGATAATCAGTCAAACAAATAATTTGTTTAATATTATTTGGATGAATCTGTTATTTGTTTTGAAGTCATTTGTTTGTGCATTTCTGAATATGATATTCAGCTTAGTTTAAAAAGCATCTATAAATATTTGCATTTAGTGCAAAAGCCTCTGCCAAAGCATATTGCCTGTTTTTTTTTTTTTATTATTATTTAAAACTACAGACCAGAGTACAGCATGTTTTTCTTTTTTTTTTATTATGGTCTGCAGATTTCTGGTTGGTATCAAGACCTAGAGAAATTATACCTTGCCTGTTTTAGCTCAAATTTGCTGATGTGTTATAGAATTTAAGAAGCAAAAATTGGTTTTCCCTCAATGTCGCTCGAGAACAGCCACTATATACAAGATATAGTTCCTCGTCGTAAAGGACACATTGAAAATAATAAATTGCACTGATACAATCTTATCTTATTAACAACCAAATGAAAAAACCAAATGAAAATGAATGATGCAATTTCTATGCCAGCTCCTTTAGGCTTGCAAGTTCCTATAATTAATTAGATACTTAACATATGCCACATGTAAATATACCCAATAAACAAAATGTATTTGGAGACATACTGTGAGATTCTATTCAACAAATAAATACCAAAAGCTTCCTTGAGGCAGAGCTGAATATATGTCTTGTAAAGTGCAAACCTTAACATTCAAGTTATTACAGAAGTGTTGCTTGATGCATTGACTGGGACAGTGGTGCAAACGTCTTCATTCATCATAGGTAATCTGGTGCTTTTTGCTGAGATTTTAGGTGATATCCGGCGCAGAGAGCAAACAGCTCATCTGTCACAAAGGCTCTGCCTCAGCAAACTGCCTCTGTCGACCTCTGAGAAGCCTCGGAGAGTGGCCGTGAGCCTCAGAAATATCAGTGCAATATCAACATCAGCCACCAGTGATATACTGCAGGTTATGAAGGAAGGGAATGCTGTCAGACACGGACACATATATTTGGATCTGGAAACACTCAGATGCCCTGACCACCATATGTAACATCAGGAACTGAAATCCCTACAAATAAAAAGCTCAAAAAGAAAATGATCCCTGCTTAGAATGGGACACATTTCACTCTGTGTCTGAAAGCTAAGGCTGTCCAATCAGAAATTCTTTTTACAAGCTTTACAAGCAGTGTTTTGTGTATGAAGTTACCTCGTAGGAAAACTGGTTTCAGACAGCCTTCCAAGGCACCATAACATCATGTTTAACGATCTAATACAAATTCAAGTGAGCTTTAGAGATAACAAGCACAATAAATGGACATTTATAATTCAATTAACTTCTTTCAATCACTACATCGAACACCATTTTTATTCTGTTTCAGAGTTCACTTGAGCTGTTCATATGAGAACTTGCACTGTTCATGCAAGAACTTGTGCTGATCATATGAGAACTTAAGCTCTTTCCCCAGCAAAGGAATCAGAAAAGTGCTTCAGCCTTATAAGCAGGGGTCTAGTCATAAACACTCACAGCTGATGAGCAATAGTTACATCCCAAACAAAAACCTCTACAAAAAGAATCAAACACATCAATTCATTATATAGATTCCACATCATTTCACCCAAATAATTCATACAAATAATTAAACTCACGTTTGAGCAGGAAACAAAACAGTTTCACAAACAGGTTTGGGGAGCAGTTAGCAAACAGCCATAAAGCAGCTTCAAACAGACCTAACCACTTATTCTATTGCTTCCTGTTTTATCTCCTACAGTGTGCCCTCTTGTATCCCCCTAGTGGCTAGGAAACAAATAGTACCCACAATTGGAGTAAAAGAAACCCTGTAACAGGCAGTGACTGTTACAAACCCTTGTTCCCTAAAAAAGCAGAACGAGATGCTGCGCTTAATTGCCGCACTGAGGATGCCCCAGGACTGCTCTTCAGCAAAAATACTTGACGATGCACCTGTGGCACATCTATTTATAGCGCCTGGTACCGGCGCATCCTGATGATGTCACCAGAAGAGGTTATAAATTTCAGTCAATTTAATTGACGTGTTGCACACATATTCACAGCTGGTCACTCCTAAAAGATGTTCCCAAAGCGCTAAATCAAGTGCAGCATCTCGTTCCACTTTTTCAGGGAACAAGGGATACAGTTAAGTAACCCGAGGCGTTGCTAACACAATTTTTTACAGTATATGTACTTACTGACTTACTGACTTTGACATAGAGTCATGAGGGTCTGCAGGGGTCCTTTCTGTGATAATTTTCTGTTTTATGGTTTTCAACAAAAGGGCTTCTTAAATGTTGGTTGACCACACTAAAGCCCATTCGCGCTGTCCCTCACCCTATTCTCCCCAATCATCATTCATGAAAGAGCACATATAAACCCATCCAGTGAGAGACACTGATATAAACACAGAGACATTTATGGGCTCTTGCATGTGTGATCAGCCCCGACTACAGCACTGGGCTCAGATGCTGTTACAGCGGTGAGGCAGAGTCTAAGCCACAAATGCCACACAACCGATTTCAAACGAATACCACTACTATCTGAGAATATTACTGCCAAACATACAACTGTAATTAATAACAAACACTATGGTAGCCTACCACCTGCATTTTGAAGCTTAAGAATGATGTTAGTACCGTGGCACTAGAGTACCTTGCAACAAAAAGTTAATAAAGAACTATCTATTGAATTTTTTATTTTCTTGGATTATTTTTTTTTACTTAAAATCTGAGAATATGAACCTGCTAATTCTTCTTATGTTATAATTTTATGCACTTTAGTTTAAAATTTAATATTTCGTTATCACTTAGAAATGTTTTTGCTATAAACAATGTGCGGTTGGTTTTTATCTATTTGTTGCCACCTCTTGTGGATTTAGGAGACAACGTCATTTTAAAAATCCAACCATTCTCACAGAATGAATGTTACTATAACTACAACAACTGTGTGCTTTATTCACTTTCACACAAATCATGAAAACAACTGCTGAATATTACTTTAGGCTATAAATTAATACATGGGAATCACATGTGAATCATGTGAAACTTTAACAGACATTTAAAAAAGTGTAAAGTGTATATGATGTCGTAAATTATATAATGTTACAAACTCCAGACGTGCACAATTAACGGCGTCCGCAAACGGAGACGGCTATCTGATCTGAAATCACACCGTGTGCATTTCCATTCATTACACTTCAGAACATTGGCTGCACAGATATGTTTATTTAAAATGTCCCTTTATTCTTGTGCTTCTTGGATAATCAATCAAACAAATATTTTTTTTAATTATTCGGATGAATCCGTTATTTGTTTTGAAGTCATTATTCATGCCTTTCCGAATAGAGGCTTCGGGCACATCCCTAGTCCCCTCATAAGAATGCTGGGGCCATTGTGCCTGCCTGCTCTCAGTTCCCCTCCATGTTCGCACATTCTTCCCCATTCCGTGATAGGTAAGATGGTTTTCTGGTGTCCTCTGCTGTAAATACATTTAGAGTGATCGTTTTTATAATTGCCTGATCGAATCAGGCTCTCCATGACCAAAGTTTTCGAGACATGCATAACAAAATGTTATGTTCATCTGGCACAACTGTACGCAAAAACACACAGTGAACATAAGCCCTACACATTGTCCCCCCCATAAAGGATGCTGGGGCCATTGTGACGAACCAGTTTTCTCAAATAATCCTTCCCCCCAAGGTTCATACACTTGTCCCCATTCAAATACCAGGGAAGAGGTTTATTCTGTCAGCATCCCTGCTGTAGATACATGTGAGGGCACCCATAATTTATGCCTAAATACAATAAATGCAAAACATGATCAAATTCATGACGGGCATAGGCAGTTGTCAGCTACTGTTCACATGGCGTGAATGTGCATTGTTCTCAATGTGATTACTCAGCTAGAGTTCCTACGAAAGGGAGAGTCTCGGCTACATGAAACTTAACCCTGGTTCCCTGAGTGGCAACGAGACGCTGCATAATCTGGCCATACTCTCTAGCAGCTGCACAGGCTTGTGTCTTCCTGAAGAAAATCTGTCTCAATGGTACCAAAGTGTGCACTTTTATGGAGCCTGTGACGTAGCTCCCTAGGGACCTGATAGGGACCCATAAATTGACCTGATTGCACAAGTGCTTCAGACCAAAACACAGCGCCTCTTCCCCAATCAGGGAACATTTCGGTTATGTATGTAACCTCCGTTCCCTGATGGAGGGAACGAGACGTCGTGTCGAAGAAGCGAATATGCCTCTGATCTATGAAAAAAGAGGTCCGAGAACCAGGCCCGGGTGGGCCAGTAAGGAGCCACAAGAGTGACTTGTTCCTCGTCATCCCTGACCTTGCACAGCACCTGTGCAAGAAGGCTCACTGGGGGAAATGCGTACTTGCGCAGCCCCACCGGCCAGCTGTGTGCCAGTGCATCTGCCCCCGAGGGGAGCCTCTGAGCGGGCGTACCAGAGCGGGCAGTGGGAGGTCTCTCGGGAGGCAAACAGGTCTACCTGGGCCTTGCCAAACCATTCCCAGATCAGCTGAATCGAGTGGGGGTTGAATCCTGTAGCGGGAGCGAAGGCTGCCTTGGTGATTTATGTACGCTACCGCAGTGGTGCTGTCTGACCTGACCAGGACATGTTTGTCTCGAACTAACGGGAGAAACTTCCACAGGGCAAAAAAGACAGTCAACAACTCGAGGCAGTTGATGTGCCAACGCAGCTGGGCCCCTTTCCAATGGCCTGCTACTGCGTGCCCGTTGCGTACGGTGCCCTAACCCGATCTGGAGGTGTCGGTCGTGACCAAGACGCGTCGGAACACCTGCTGTAAGGGTACTCCTGCCCGTAAGGAACAGAGGTCTGTCCTGGGTTTGAGTGTTTGGCGGCAGGCAGGGGTGATTGTCACACGGTGTGTGCCGCGATGCCATACTCATCTCGGGACTCGAGTCTGAAGCCAGTGCTGAAGCGAGGATGCCATATGCCCCAGGAGCCTCTGCAAAAGTTTTAAGGGGACCATTGTGCCTGGCCTGAAGGCAGCGAGGCACCTCAACACTGACTGCGCACGCTCGTTGGTGAGACGTGCTGACATTGCAACCAAGTCTAACTCCATACCAAGAAAAGAGATGCTCTGGACTGAAGTAAGCTTGCTCTTTTCCCAGTTGACCTGAAGCCCCAAATGGCTGAGGTGCCTGAGCACCTGGTCTCTGTGAGTGCATAGTAACTCTTGCGAGTGGGCCAGGATGAGCCAGTTGTCGAGGTAATTGAGTATGCAGATGCCGGCTTCTCGGAGCAAGAGCTGCCTCTGCGACTTCCGTGAAGACGCGAGGGGACAGAGACATGCCGAATGGGAAGGCTTTGTACTGATACGCCTGGCCATCGAACGCCAACCGCAGAAAGGGGGCGGTGTCGAGGCAGAATAGAGACGAGGAAGTACGTGTCCTTCAGGTCCACCGCTGCGAACCAATCTAGATGCAGAACGCAGGTTAAAATGTGTTTCTGCGTGAGCATTTTGAACGGGAGTTTGTGCAACGCTTGGTTGAGAACTCGCAGGTCCAAGATTGGCCGTAAGTCACCACCTTTCTTGGGTACGATGAAGTAAGGGCTGTAGAAACCCTTCTTCATCTTGGTTGGAGGGACAGGCTCTATTGCATCTTTGAGTAAAAGAGTGGTGATTTCCGCGCAGGGACTGGGCATGTTCGCTGTGTACTGCGGAAAAGTGGACGCCCATGAAGGGGGGCAGGGGCCTGGCAAACTGAATTGCGTAACCAAGTCGAATGGTCCTGCCAGCCAGCGAGACGGGTTGAGAAGTGAGAGTGTCCAACCTCTGCGCTAGGGGCACCAAAGGGATGATTAATTTTGACGTACCCGGCGGGGCGGAGCAGGTAGGGCAGCGTCGGGAGGCGATGAAGTGTGAAAAGTGCTGAGAAAAGACTCAAAGCACTTACCTTGCTCCGCACACCCGGCAGGGGGTGGGTTAGCGACTGAGGAGGAGGTCCAGGGTAGGCGTCCTCTAGACTCGTCGGAACCTGCTGTCCGGGGAACAGTCGTGGGGCTGGAGACGGGTGGTCCGTGTCCAGGAGGCCAGGACTATTGAAATCTGGTGGCAGAGTGCCGTGAGAACGGCATTTGCGGGCCAGGTGACCCAGAGACAAAGGAAATAGCTATTTTATTGAGAATGTGGGTACCGCAGCCCCGTCTAGGGTGGGCGGCAAAATAAAATTGAACAAAAGATTCTCCTACCAGCCCTCCACCGGGGGACGGAGTGGTCTTACCATCTCCGGAGCTAATGTCTTGGTCCCTGGGTCGTCCATCTCAGGAGCGCCTGTGAGCCTTACGGGTCCTCGAGGCGGTCCGGGAGACGGGGGGCATCTGCTTCCTGCGGTGTGCTCGATGCTGGGGCTGAGAGCTGGGCCTGGGTTGAGGCGGAGCAGGTTTCATGGCTGCAGGGGGATGCCCTCGGCGAGCAGACGGGGCAAGGCCCATGACGGCAGGTTTGCAGCGGGGCAGGATGAGAGAGATGGCCTCAGTCTGCTTTTTCACCACGGAGAACTGCTGGGAGAAGTCCTCGATGGTGTTGCCGAAGAGGCCAAACTGGGAGAGTTTGGACCACAAGGGTAGCAATCGCCTACCTGAGTGCCTGAGCCGTGACCTTCGTGGCCCTGAGGGCGAGGTCGGTCGTTGAGCGCAGTTCTTGCAGCACATAAGGCTCAGGGCTACCCTCGTGCAGATCCCTGAGTGCCTTGGCCTGGTGGACTTGCAGGATGGCCATGGCATGCAAGGTGGAAGCGGCCTGTCCCGCGGCGCTTTAGGCTTTGGAGGTGAATGAGGATGTCGTCCTACAGGCCTTGGAATGGAGTATAGGACGACCCTGACAGGTGGTAGGGTTTCCGGGGCATAGATGGAGCGCGACAGCCCTATCCACCTGGGGAATCGCCGTATACCCGTGGGCTGCTCCGCGGCTTGTGAAAAGTGCTCAATCCCGTGGGAAGAAGGAAGGCTTTCTGTTGAAAGCAAGCCATGACTGCAACGTTGCTATGGTCATGCTCTCCCAGTGAGAGCATGAACCATCCACAAACGCTGCCTCGGTGTGATCGGTGCCCAGACACACGAGACAACACCTGTGGCCATCTGAAGCGGAGAGCACTCAACCACATCCAGGAACTACACAGGGGTGGAATGGCATCTTTAAAAAGACACGTCCTAAAAAGGACGTTCAACGGCGCTGTGTATTGCTCTTTTAGAGAAATAAACTCTTTTACAGAGAAAATTGCTCTTTATAATAAACTCTTTCAAATGCTCTGCACTGTCGAAGTGCCCAGGGGCAAACCTCACACTGTGCAGAGAAGGAGAAAGCCGCTGAAGTGCGCCATAGATCCAACAGCAGAACAGAGCGTCAGAGGATAGAATCAGGCAACTGGTGTGTCACTCGCAGCTGGCTGCATACACGACCATCGGCTCCGAAGAAAATTTCTTAATGAACGTGTGTATTTCCCTCTCCTTTATACCCGTATGTCCGGGGGCGGGGTATGCAAATACTGTTCGACAACTCTCATTGGCCTTTTTTCATAGATCAGAGGCATATACGGTGCTCAAGAGAGACCCCTAGTGTCGCTTCTTCAACACAACGTCGAAGTGAGCGACAGATGGGGAACCAGGGTTACATTTTACGTAACCAAGACTTTTTTGCTTAAACCATTTATATCCAAACCCAGATAAGGGAAAAGAGTTTTAAGGTGTTTACTGTCCATGGCCTTACACATTGTTGGCTAATTAAGCATAATTGGTATAAGATTGTGCATGTAAACATATTCAAAGATAGAGATGTATGATAGTGCACAAGATTTACATCATAGCTTCTCCTGTGTTCATAATGGTATTGAATCTCCTTAATGTGATGTTTCTCATTATATTGTGGCCAACAAATATGCTATTTCAGGTAAAAGCCTCAAAACATGACTCCAAGTGCCAGCAGTATATCGTATTCCAAATTTGACCACAGTACTCTATCGCTCATGTTTGGATGTATGCAAGTGCTTATGCCTTTTGCCCACAAATCTCTCATTTAAATTTCCTCACAGAGACAAATTCAGAAAAATAGTCAAAACACACACAGGTTAGTTTTCTTGAAATATATTAAAAAGAGTATGACAGCACATGGCAGATTTATTGTAGAAACACTATTGACAGTGTAATTTAATCCAGGACTAAGATTAATCTGCGTTTGGGAAACGGGCCCTCAGAAGTTCATGCACTGATGTGGACACGTGGAGCAGTTTGGCTCTTTCCTTTTGGGGTTTCTAGACAAACAATTTCTTATGTCTGTGAACACACATCTAATATGTACTCTTGGCATACAGTGCTGCCTGCAAACACATTGAAAGGTAATCAGGGGGGAATGGGGGGGGGGCAAACTGAGCTGGGCTATGTCGAAATTCAGGTGTAAGCACTTTTTTCAGGTAGTTTTCTGATGTTTTTCTTATGTGGAGGTGATTTATTTATAGTTCAGAAGAAACAGAGGCTATGTATAGGAACATTTTGAAGCTTGCTCTTACATAAATGCCCAGTAGGGATGAAATTTCACAGCTAAACTGCAGATTCTTGTGTTGTTGTGGACTAAAATCTTTTCTGTGATGTATGCTAAGCTGTCATTTTGTGAATTCTGTCAAATAAAATCTAAGTTACATTTAATCACTGGGTATTAATAATGTCAGAGCAAGTTGCTGTAAATTTGTGTATTTTTTGCTTAAGAGTAACATGCTGGTAGAGCTTACCCCAAATGGAATTCAAACCTATTTTAAACCTATACCCCAAAAGAAAATACTAAACCAATTAATTAGATTCAGGACAGCAACCAACTCTACATAAGGTGAGGGACAAATCTGAAAGAATGATGAATGATGCAAACATTGTCTGTATATGATTGTACAAAATGCTACTAATGTGTCATATCTTGCAGAAAGGTAGGCAGCTAATGATGATAGTTGAGCTCTTGTAAATGGGTGAGCCTTGTTTGCAGTATCTATGCAGAATAGAAAACAATGCTTTCTGATGGAGCCCTTCGATAAGGGCAAACGTTGTTTGTAGGATTTCCTTTGCTGAAGGATATACAATGTTTGCATGTGAGTCCATCGTTAAGGATGAACATTAACATTCAATATCTTTGCCAAAGGATAAACAATGTTGCACTTGGACCCACGATAAGGGTGATATTGTTGTGCAATACCCTTGCCGAAAAATTATTAACGTTTGATAATGAGCCCTCCGAAGAGGGAGGCCATTGTTTATGCAATATCTTTGCCAAAGGATGAACAACATTGCGTTTGAACCCTACGATAAGGGTGATGTTGTTTGTGCATTGTCTCTGCCAAAGGATGAACAATATTGCATTTGGACCCATGATAAGGGCAATGTTGTTGTGGAATACCCTTTGACGAAAAATAAACAACATATGTGTTTGAGCCATTTGATAAGGGCGATTGTTATTGGAGCAATACCCCTGCACAGATAAATGATTATTTGCCATGTGAAGGGAAGTAATTGCTTTATTTATAAACCCCATTTGCTCTGTAATGGGATGGTCTTTGGAGATAGATTGACCACTAGCAGGAGAACCACGTTTGCAGTGTGGCAAGTCTAAGACACACTGCACGAGGAGAGAATATAGCAGTGAGTGCCGGGGTAGTGTGAATGTGTTGGAGGAAAAGAAGATTTGCAGTTGCAAAATCAGGGCTCCTTTCAGCTGCAAAGAAGCATAGAAATAAAATACTAATGAAAGTTTAGGAATCAAAAATACCTAAATGGTTTCTCTTTCCATTGAATTCTTAGACAACTGAAAGGTGAAGGGACTGAAGAATGCCGAAAGTTGAAGGTCGAAAGGGCAAATATAATTGTAAATTGTTGTGTCAAACCAGCAATACATATGATCCATGATGTGTGAAGCTTCAGTCGACTGAACATTCAGTATTTGCTTGAAAGAAACACTTATCTCTGCACAGGTTTATCACAATAATACAAATGCAGGAAACATGTACTGTATGGGGGACCTTGAGTGATGAAGCTTTGGAATATCAAACGTTTGTGATAAAGCCACATTGTTTAGAAAGACTAGATTGCTTAAAAACATTGTCCTATCACTAATAAAGAATTAAAGATAAAAGGAACCTATAATATAAACAAATCTTTAAACTGAAATGAAGCCAGAATGACTGTAACAAAACATGAAACATAACTGTGATATAGGAATTAGAGCACCTTGGTTTGATTTTAGTAATTTCCTGAAATGTAATGAGCATTGCCTACCGCTAGATGACAGAGGGCACATAGCAACAGATGATACTTCCTATTTAAGGAGAATGTGGATGAAACATATGAAGTCAAGAAAATGCTTTTTGATTTAACGTGCGATAGGAGCGAACAGCAAAACGCAAGTGCAGGAACTGAAAGATGAAGCTGCAGTGGGCTTACCATCTGTGTACCTCAGCAGAACTCGAGATTCATCAGACCAGGCTATGTTTTTCCAGTCTTTAACTGTCCAGTTTTGGTGAGCCTGTGTCCACTTCAGCCTCAGCATTTTGTTCTTGGCTGAGAGAAGTGGAACCCGATGTTGTCTTCTGCTGTTGTAGCCCATTCGCCTCAATTTGATTTGACCATTTGGCATTCTGAGATGCTATTCTGCACACTACAATTGTACAGAGGGGTTATCTTAGCACAAACCAGCTCGTCTGGCACCAAAAATCATGCCACTGTTGAAATCACAGAGATCAAATTTTTTTTCTCCATTCTGATGGCTTATATGAACATTTACTGAAGCTCCTGACCCGTATCTGCATGATGTTATGCATTGTACTGCTGCCATTTGATTGGCAGATTTGATAATTGCATGAATAAATTGATGTTAAGGTGTACCTACTAAAGTGGTCACCAGGGTTGGGAGGGTTACTTTTGAAATGTATTCCTCTACAGATTACAGAATACATGCTGTAAAATGTAATTTGTAACATATCCTGTTAGATTACTCAAGCTCAGTAACGTATTCTAAATACTTTGGATTACTTCTTCAGCACTGGTAGATTTTTTCACTTGTTTTGACTATAAATACTCTGCCAGTGCAGAAAGACAAAATACATGTTAAAAATACATTCTCAGAAAATCCTAAATATATTTTGCAGTGTTGTTTTTAAAACAAGATAAATCAAATTGATCTTGTTTAAGGATTTTTAGATATTTTTACAAGAAAACAGTACAAATATTATTATCAAGAATACGATTTTTGCCCTAATATAAAAAGCCTTACTAGAAAAAAATTAATTCTGATCATGAATTTTCTTGATAAAAATATGATTGTGCCTTGTAACATGTGTGTGTAAAATGGCAAGAATAGCATTTTAGCTTAGAGTAAAGCTGACAATTTCTATTTGTCAGGTGTATTTCTATTTCTGCTCCAAACTTACTTCAAACTTACTTCTCTGTCTGCTCAAATGAATGTAACACATCATTAGAAAGTGAGTTTGCGAGGTTTATTGCATTGCGTCTTAAAAGAGTTTTGCAAAAAATGCATGTCCTCCAGTACATCTGTATATTACTCTTTGTTTTTAGGGTTACTGTGTATATTTAATATTTTGGACGTAACAGTTTTGAATATCTCACCAAGACAGGAATTTTGACATGGTCATTGACATGGTCATCTCTAGGGCTGGGCTACCGGAGCTTAAGCCACAAATGTTTTCTGCAAAGCTCTGAATGTTTTTTTTTAATCGTGCATCATGTAATTATGTCAGAAGTACCAGTGCTTCAAGTTGACACTAATAACAAATTATTACGCGGCTACAGGCCTGTCACCCTATTGGGGTCTATTTTGCAATAGTATCTGTCTGACTGTAGTACATATAACCTTGTAATGTATACAAATGTGCTTAAAGAATTTGCAACACAAATATTTTCAACACAACAATTTTTCTACATAAGTACCTATTTTGTATTTTTTTTACAGCCTGCTGTCTTGTAAACGAACTTAAAGTACCCAACGAATCAACAATATAAATCTTTTCTATACAGTGTGTCTTGTTGCAGTATAGCCAGTGCATCCAAAATGAAATGGGGCATATGTGTACTGTTGACCCGTCATTTTCTGTCACCCATTCCAAGGGGCTGACTGCATGCACTGGTTTTCACCAATACATTAAAATTTAATATAAATGAAATATCACAGATGTAACATTTAAACTTTTATAAAAAAGTCTAGTACGTTCAGATATTTCATCAATAGATGACCCCATACATAGAGTTTGGGCTAAGCCCCAAATATCCTCTGACCCAAGAACCGCCTCTTGCCATTGATATCAAACCTTCCACAAACAAAGTAAGTGAATCACTGTTCTGCAAAATACAAAATTGCGTTCCACAGAAAAAGAAAAACATAGAATGGGTTTGTAATGACAATAAGGGTGAGTAATTAAGGATAGATTTCATTTTTGCATGAACTATTCCTTGGTAAGATGCTGTTTTAAATTATATAAAAAATTTTAACATGTATTGCAATTTTTATTTTTTTTTATTTTATTATGTGTTTACAGTGGTCAGTTAAGACGAGCTGCATTCATCCAGTTAGCATGCTAACTGACAGTAAGGTAAAAAGGTGATCAACCTTTGCAAAGTCATTCTTAAAATGAATGCTCTCCATTACTCACAGGTCTCCAGAGAACAAATGAGTGTAAACTCACAAACATTCAACACCAACTAAGACAAAAAAAGAAACTCATCAAGATGATAGTGAAATTGAAAGAGCAAGAGTTCACAAATCTCATCAAGTTTAACTCCAACAAGGTCAACATAATGCTTTCCTCCAAAAATGACATCAGCCTCTTTTCTCATTTGGCTTGCGGGCAGCAGAAACTGAGAGGACATTGAGCTGAGGTGAACCTCAAGGTTACTCGTTTAATGGTCATACCACATAGAGTATGACACGATCTGTCTGCGAGTGAACCAACAATCATGGAATCTGAAAACAACCGTTATTATTTGGCTTTATGTGAGGCGACTCAGTTCCACAGACATCGGGCAGCTCATGGGCTCAAATGCAGAGCAACAGCTTAACTGGGCCCTGGGAATCCAAGGCAATTGCATGCCTAGCTAACACCCCTGTTGACAGGCCGATTTCCAATAAATCCATTTCCGGACTAGTAATTTACTACCAGTCCCTAGTGCCTACTCTGCTCCAACAGCCGATATATCGGCCAAACAAGGGCTGACAAGTTTTTGTTTACATAGGACTGTTTATTGGCTGTTGTGAATATTTATGAATGTCCTACGGGATCGGTTGTGCAGTATTACGGCGGGTTCTTATAAGCATGCACAAGTGGGGCTATCAAGTGCTTGTTTAGTTCACAAGCGGGTTAAGCTCAAATTCAAGCCTGCCCTTATGGCACAATTTGTGATATAAGAATGAGGGCAGAGATTCAAGGTCACTATAAAGCACCATGCTGTGCAGCTACAGTCATACCAGCTCACAGAATATGTATGTTGACAGCTAACAATTACAACTGCCATGCAACCAATACTGTGGAGAGTCAAACCATGTCAGGTTGAATGTGACAAGTTTAAACCTTCACATTTCTTTTCTTGTGCTCTAAATGAAAATAAGGCTAACTAAGTGGATTGTCACATTAATGTCTGTGCGAAAAGGATGACGGTTATAGAGTTGAGAAAAATGGGAGCAATCAAATTCGGGGAGTTACACTTACACTAAGGCCACATCCACACTAATCATTTTTAATCTGAAAACTACACTTTCAGTATAATAATGTCAACATTTTACAAAGAATGCAGCAATGCAGAGATTTTTTTGCAACTGTTTTCAGTGGGATGAAAAGCCATTCTAGTGTGAATGAGAGGCGTAACTACGCCACCTGTGTTGAGAAAATATTTTAGATAATAGTAAACATTCAACATGATTACACAGGAAGTCAGCTTGTTGTTTCAGAGAGTTTCAGTAATCCAGGATCAGCCACATTACGCCAACTCTCTGACAAGCGCCATCTCTTCTCAGACTTTTTTGCATAGACTCAAGAGTATTTACCTGGGGGGGGCTGGGTAGCTCAGTGAGTATTGATTCTGACTACCACCGATGGAGTCAAGAGTTTGAATCCAGGGCGTGCTGAGCCAACCAAATTGGCTTGGTTGCTAGGGAGGGTAGAGTCACATAGGGAACTCATGGTTGCTATAATGTGTGATTCTCGCTCTCGGTGGGGCACGTGGTGAGTTGTGGAGAATAGCGTAGGCCTCCACACGCGTTACGTCTCTGGGGTTACATGCTCAACAAGCCACGTGATAAGTTGTGCAGTTTGATGGTCTCAGATGCGGAGGCAACTGAGATTCATCCACCACCACCCGGGTTGAGGCGAGTCACTACGCCAACATGAGGCATTCCAATGAAGGGGGAGAGGAAAAAAAAGCGTGTTTACCTTTCCTTATGGAGTTCAATAATTCAATGTTCAGTGCCGAGCATGATTCAGAGGTTACATTCCCCCCCCCCCTAATATTTCAGTTTTAACTGATTGTTAGGTTTAGATATGGGGTTTGAGGTACATTTTATAAATATGCATTCCTCTTCACTGTATAAATCCTGTACAAAGGAAAACAACCTGCTTTACAACTCGCTTTTGGCGCCCCTCTGATTAAAACACTCACTCACAGCTTTGTCCACTGGGGAGCGTTATTTTGAATTCTGATAAGCACAGACAGAGTTTTGCTAATGAAATATAAACTTACTGTTTCTGATTTCACTGTATGATCAGTCAGACATTGGTATAGGGTAGATATGTGGTTTTGATACTTATTTTGTCATCAAGTCAGGACTGCCACTGATTCTCATTAATATCAAGTGTTTGCCCCAACCACTGTTACAATGTGTAACGGTCTGCCCTGCCAATTAAAGTGATGTGTAATTGCAATGTGTGCTGTCAAATCTCTATTTATCTAAAGTTGTGTACTTGTGTCTCTGCTTTAAAAAAGTAGATCAGATTGAGTTGGACAAGTTACATTTTTTTCTTATTGATCACCAGACCTTGGTCCTCATCATCCCTTAACCAGGACCTGTTGCACTTGTCACAAGGCAAGTCTTTCAGCAGCCATACATGCACTCACCAAACCATCTCTTCTCTATCTGAATGAGAAGAGGCTGTTTTTAATGGCTCGGAGCACTTAGCATGGCAGCAGATGGGAGTCCAGTTGGCACGGCTCTCATTATTAGAGCTTGAAGCCATCCCCCTTCCCTCCACCACCTGTCCAGTAGGTCTGATGCCACCCCAGCACCTGGCCAGACCATTACATGTTATTATCAGGGTTCAAAATGGGCGGCATCGTGATTTCTTACTTCATTTGTCTGCTCATTGGAGAGATTAGAGAACTAATGGCAGCATATGCAGTTACCTGTCTAAAGAGTTATGCTTTTCAGCAATGACATTTCTTAGAAATAAATCTTTAAAAAAAATGAAAACAAAAATGGCATAAGATATAAAGTCTTGTTTTCCAATTATTCCTAAATTTAGTGAGGTTTATGTTTAAAACAAGAAACTTAATTGTGAAAACTTTTGTCTCACAATTAATATTAGTTTTTTTGTGTGTAGTATAGAGAGTCATGGCAAAAGTAATTATTTGTTGCATCACTTTTTCTTTTTCAGCTTATAATATCGACCACAAATTCTCAAAGACCCAAAAATGTCTAACACACATATTAGGTTAAAAATGGACAGCTTCAACTGTGATCTCTTGCAAAATGTCTCTATAAATCAGACTACAACACATAAGTCTTTCAGTGATGTTACTCCATGTGACTGGATATCATATTGACAGACAGTTGAGCTGATTCCAGCAGCTTGTCCCAAACTCCCAGACTCCAAAATGAGACACTTCTAAAAAGCTGACGATGCTTATCCATCTTCCTATAATTACCTCCTCATTTACATCATTAAAGAGTACTGCAAGAGAGCCAGTCTCTTGGTCACTACAATATACTTCCCACTTCCGGTCTAAAACAAGTCTTTGTACAGTAATATTCTATCAGTTCTCACAATGTCAATTTCATAGTGCTGTTAATGACCAAGGACATTTTATCAGAGTGTCTATTTACACAGTGCAAATAGCCCATCTTGTTGGCAAAGGCTAGTTACACTAAATCCACCTACCATTGCAGAGACTAAGTTGATGACAGCCACGAAAACTTTGCTGGTCAAATGAAGGCAGCCATATTTGAATTTTTCATGATGGGGCAGAGATGTTGAAAAGGTTAACCGGGTTAGATGTTTAGTGGGTTAAGAGAATGGAAAACTGAGTGACTGTTTGCACTCCAATAGTATGGTGGAAACAAATGAGTTTATGACAAATTGCAATCCCATGTGTTGCTGCAGTACTTCAGAGTGCTACAAGGTCGAGGAGTTGAAAGAAGGATTTGATATGGGTTAAATTAACCATGGTTTTAATTATAGTAATATTGTAGTAAACATGTTTTTAGTGGAAACTATAGATCCCCATCTGTCGACACTAGGGGTCTCTCTTGAGCGCCGAACATGCCTCTGATCTATGAAAAAAAGGCCAATGAGAATTAGGCAGACAGTATTTGCATACCCCAACCCCGGACATACGGGTATAAAGGCAGAGAAATACGTCGAGTTCATTCAGAAATTTTCACTGGAGCCGATGGTTGTGTATGTAGTCAGCTGCGAGTCACACACCAATTCCTGTTCCTCTGACGCTTGCCTACTGTTGGATCTACGGCGCACTTCAGTGGCTTTCTCCTTCTCTGCACGGCAGTGCAGTTTGCCCCTGGGCGCTTCAACAACGCAAAAACTAAAAGAGTTATTTAAAAGAGTGATTTTCTCTAAAAGAGCAATACACAGCTGGTGTTGAACGTCCTTTTCAGAATGTGTCTTTATAAAGATACCCCTCAGCCCCTGTGTAGATCCTGGATGTGGTAGAGTGCTCTCTGCTTCTGGGTTGCAATCACATCAAGGCAGCGTTTGTGGATGGTTCATGTTCTCACTGCAAGAGCATGACCATGGCAACGTTGCGGTCACGGCTCACTTTCAATAGAAAGCATTGCTCCTTCTTCTCACGGGATTGAGGATGATGCAGCTGGCAATGGAGGCGATCTGGGGATGGCAGCAGGTGCAGCTCCGCCGGGTACGCCCCTTCGGACAACCCGCCCCCGGCATGCTCGTTGACTCCCGTCCGTGCTCGAGGCAACAGCGGCTCGCCTCACAGCCAGCCTGCCTATCCTCTAGAGCTTGAGGTGGATGAGCTCGCCGCTGCATCGGAGAGCACGCCGTCTGACACTGATGACTCCCCTGGGCTGCCAGCTTCGAGCCAGCACACCCAGGCTGAGACAGATGTCCGATATGCTTGCCCGGGCCACCACCGACTGGAACCATCCGTCCTCCCCACAGCCATCCAAGCAGCTCACAACCGGAGGTGCATGATAAGCTGACGTTTTTATGGAGGGCACCCCTCTCCACACGTCACAAAGCCACTTGCTCATCCGCTTTCGCTACCCTCGATGGCGGAGCAACCCACGGGTACACAGCGATTCCCAAGATGGACAGGGCTGTTGCGCTATACCTGTGTTCTGAGAACCCAACCACCTGGTGGGGTCGCTCTGTACTCCCCTCCAAAGCCTGTAGGACAACGTCTTCATTGACTGCCAAAGCCTACAGCGCCACTGGACACGCCGCTTCCGCCCTGCATGCCATGGGGGTAACACTGATCCCGACGTGCTGCAGGAACTGTGCTCAGCGACCGACCTCGCCCTCAGAGCCACGAAGGTCACAGCGCAGTAACTCGGGCAGGCGATGGCCACACTCGTGGTCCAGGAACGTCATCTGTGGCTGAACTTGATCGAGATGCATGAGACCGACAAAGTGCGCTTCCTCAACACCCATGTCTCCCAGTTCGGCCTCTTCGGCGTCACTGTCAAGCATTTTACAATTCTCTGCGGTGAAGAAACAGACAGAGCCCATCTCACATATCCTGCCCAGCCGCAAACCTGCCGTCAAGGGCCATGCCACGTCTGCTCGACGAGGGTGTCCTCCTGCGGCGAAGAAACGCCCTGTTCCGCCTCAACACGGGCACAGCTCTCAGCCCACGCGTTGAGCACCCCGCAGGAAGTCGACGCCCCTCATCTCACTGACCCCCTCGAGGACCCGCAAGGCTCCCAGGTGCTCCTGAGACGATCGACCCAGGGACCAAGACGTTAGCTCCAGAGTGGATAAGCAGACCACTCCGTCCCCCGGTGGAGGGCCGGGAGGAGAATCTTTTGTTGAATGTATTTCATTTGCCCTAGATGGGGCTGTGGTACCCACATTCTCAGAAAAAGAGCTATTTCCTTTGTCTCTGGGTTACCTGGCCCACAAATGACGCATTCTGCCGCCATACCTCAACAGTCCCGGCACGCTGGATGCGGACCCCCCGCCCTCAGCCACATGACAGTTCCCCGGCCGGCCGGTTCTGATGAGTCCAGAGGACGCCTCTACCGAACTAACTAACCCACCCCCTGATGGTACGTCAAAAATAAACGTCCCCTTGGTGCCCCTAGCATGGAGCTTGGATGCATGGCTTTCACCTAACCCCTGCAGAGGAATTGAGGTCTTACAAGTTGCTTTACACTTGCAAGTCAAATTTTGTTTTTTAAAAATTGGCAAAAAGAAACACATTTCTCTTTTTTCTCCTAAAGCCTTTGTTTTAGAGCGATGAAGGCTATTCCATGCATTAGTGTTTTGAAAAAAAAATATCTCTAACCGGGACAGAGAGGGAAGTGAATTGCCAATATTCAGTGGATCATCTAATATTCCGAATAGAGGAATACTCTATGGAGCATCTAAACCTTTAATGAGCATTTTAACTTTTTTTTCGGAAAAAAATCTTAACCAGATAATTACCTTAAACTCTGATGTGTATATAAATGTGCTCAACTTTATAAGATGAATTGTTGATCTCTGATGTGAAATCATCACTTCAGGTCAGGAATTTAACATTGCACTCAGGTTTAGGCTATAAATGAATATATGGGAACTTAAGTGTGAATCCTTTGATACATTAACATTAAAATTAACAATTAACAGAGACAATTAACAGAGACCACAAACATAGTCGAGACCACGCCCATCCGATCTGAAATCACACCGTGCACATTTTCATTCATAAGGTTTACACTTTAGAAATATTGGCCACACAGATTCATACATTTGTTGTAATTTTGGATATATTTATTTAAAATGTTGCTTTATCCTTGTGCTTCTTGGATAATCAGTCAAACAAATAATTTGTTTAATATTATTTGGATGAATCTGTTATTTGTTTTGAAGTCATTTGTTTGTGCATTTCTGAATATGATATTCAGCTTAGTTTAAAAAGCATCTATAAATATTTGCATTTAGTGCAAAAGCCTCTGCCAAAGCATATTGCCTGTTTTTTTTTTTTTATTATTATTTAAAACTACAGACCAGAGTACAGCATGTTTTTCTTTTTTTTTTATTATGGTCTGCAGATTTCTGGTTGGTATCAAGACCTAGAGAAATTATACCTTGCCTGTTTTAGCTCAAATTTGCTGATGTGTTATAGAATTTAAGAAGCAAAAATTGGTTTTCCCTCAATGTCGCTCGAGAACAGCCACTATATACAAGATATAGTTCCTCGTCGTAAAGGACACATTGAAAATAATAAATTGCACTGATACAATCTTATCTTATTAACAACCAAATGAAAAAACCAAATGAAAATGAATGATGCAATTTCTATGCCAGCTCCTTTAGGCTTGCAAGTTCCTATAATTAATTAGATACTTAACATATGCCACATGTAAATATACCCAATAAACAAAATGTATTTGGAGACATACTGTGAGATTCTATTCAACAAATAAATACCAAAAGCTTCCTTGAGGCAGAGCTGAATATATGTCTTGTAAAGTGCAAACCTTAACATTCAAGTTATTACAGAAGTGTTGCTTGATGCATTGACTGGGACAGTGGTGCAAACGTCTTCATTCATCATAGGTAATCTGGTGCTTTTTGCTGAGATTTTAGGTGATATCCGGCGCAGAGAGCAAACAGCTCATCTGTCACAAAGGCTCTGCCTCAGCAAACTGCCTCTGTCGACCTCTGAGAAGCCTCGGAGAGTGGCCGTGAGCCTCAGAAATATCAGTGCAATATCAACATCAGCCACCAGTGATATACTGCAGGTTATGAAGGAAGGGAATGCTGTCAGACACGGACACATATATTTGGATCTGGAAACACTCAGATGCCCTGACCACCATATGTAACATCAGGAACTGAAATCCCTACAAATAAAAAGCTCAAAAAGAAAATGATCCCTGCTTAGAATGGGACACATTTCACTCTGTGTCTGAAAGCTAAGGCTGTCCAATCAGAAATTCTTTTTACAAGCTTTACAAGCAGTGTTTTGTGTATGAAGTTACCTCGTAGGAAAACTGGTTTCAGACAGCCTTCCAAGGCACCATAACATCATGTTTAACGATCTAATACAAATTCAAGTGAGCTTTAGAGATAACAAGCACAATAAATGGACATTTATAATTCAATTAACTTCTTTCAATCACTACATCGAACACCATTTTTATTCTGTTTCAGAGTTCACTTGAGCTGTTCATATGAGAACTTGCACTGTTCATGCAAGAACTTGTGCTGATCATATGAGAACTTAAGCTATTCCTGATAGAACTTTTACTGTTCACACAAAAATTTGTGCTGTTCATGTGAAAATGTATGTTCTTGCAAGAGCTAAAATTTTTCTTGTGATAACTTCTGCTGTCATGTGAGAATTTGCGCTAATCACATTCACAAGAACATTCACTGTTCATGAGAAAACGTGTTCTTGTGAGAACTCCGGCTGTTCACGAAAGAACTCAAGCTGTTCACTCAACAACATGCACTGTTCACACCAGAACTCACGTTGTCCACACCAGAACTTGCGCTGTTCACAAGACAATTTTCACTGTCCATGTTCTGTTTACATGAGAACTTGCTCTGTTCTTGCGAGAACTTGCACTGTTTTTTTTTCCCCTTTGTGAGGTTTAGGACCAAGTTTCTCTCATGTATGAATGCACAAAAAAGATTCAATCTAAAGTTGCTTAAATTTTGTTTTGTTTCTCACTAAAATCTATTTTTTGCTTTCAGAAGACTTGGTACAAGTACAAGTCACATAGACTACTATTGTGATACTTTCTAATGCTTTTTAAAATTTGAAGCGATTTACCATCAACTGTAATTGAATCAGGGCCTGGAATTTGGGGCAGGATTGCACATTGTGCATCATTTTAATCATTCCTGCATGTTCCATATTCATAATGTGGGGAATTCCCATACTATGTTATTCACTTTAACAAGTAGCTGAAAAATGGTAAACCAATCAATACAGATGAACAAATCAAATCTTGTCTTTGTATCAAATTGTAATTCCAAACTCTGCGCAAATAAATCAGCTCTTCTGCGTCTCTCTTTCCCTCTCTCATGCAGCTTTCGGCAGCTCATTGAATGATTATTGAGTTTAGTGTGAGTGCTAGATGAACTTAAGATGGTACAGATCTGTAAACCTGTAAATTTGTTGTAGCCTGTCTCTGAAAGCTAGCGATGCGATAAAAAAAAATTCTTCTGTTTTTAACTACCAGTTAGTGTATTTTTATCTGCCAAGAACAACAACATAATGTAAGTCAGCACATAATTGCATCACATATTGCTAGGAAATAAGTGATTTAAGAGAAGGGTTCTAATGCATGCTGTATACTTATTATTCCATCTGAATAAAACTAAAGGTAAGAATTGGGAAAAGAAGCCAACCATGAGATTCAGGTGAGATTGTTGTAACATTTCAGATGTTTTAGTATTACACATTTTAGTCCACCCCAAAGTGTGTAATGTATTCACCACTTTTCTGTGCCCTGACAAGTGAAAATATGACTCTTAACTGCACTTGATTCCAGCAGCGAACTCACATCAGCAAAGTTGGCTTGTTCTCTGGAATTTAAGCCCAGCGTATTTTCTCTCTGTACCAGTCTCTCTGACTTGGCTCAGAGCTCGCTGCAAAGCATGTAATTTTTATCTGTCTGAAGTGATGGCCATGACAGCATGCCCACCCTTCAAGACCACCAATCATCAGATTTGCTCATGATCCATGCAGAAAGAAAAAAAGCTGCCTGAGTTTGATGGGTCCTGTCAGTATCACTGTCCTCCCGGTACAGCCCTCCATGCTCACTTCTTCCATAAATTTATTTGTCTCTCAGATGAATAATATAACTCACATTTAAAGCTCCATGATGGTTTAAATATGATGTAAATTATGATTTTGATGTATAAATATTATAGTGCAAGGTACTAATGAATATTCAATTGTAACATGATTTATAATGCATATGCGAAAAAGTTAATGCTATATTAAAGCGTGTAATAACAAATAAAATATAAATAATATATAAAAGTTCATTTGATACTATAAATGTAAGATTTAATAATATCCAATGTACAGTAGTATAAAAGTTAATTCTGTCAAGAACATATCCAAATTATTTTTAACCTCAAAATCAATAAATAAATAACTGGTTATAAGCCACATTAATGTTCCCTTTGTTAAGGGTTTATAAAGGGGTTCATTGATGTCTAATTGTAATTAACAAATACCATAGTTGTTTATATGCAGCTTTAAAAATAATACAAATATAATTACCTAAGTAATGCAAAAAAGTGAGCCATTTTACCTCAAAGGTTATAAATGCTTAGTAAAACTTTTTAAATATTAATATCAGGGTCCTGTCACATTGTCAATTATGTATGGTACTCTTCTCATTGCATGTACATATACAACCAGCCAAACTCCATCCATGAAATACAGACAAGTTAGGATTCATCTCAGTTTATCAGTTTTATGAGATGCCAAGATGGAATGGTGGAAAGAGTACTGATCTTTTTTTTTTTTACTTAAGTAAAAGTACTGCTAATGAAGAAATAATTCACTTGAGTAGAAGTAGAAGTACTAAGAAATATTATGACTCAAGTAGTTGGCGAAAAAACTACTCAAGTAATTACGATAAAAGTTACTTTAAGAAAATTATATTATATATAGTATATACACTTCCATTTTTAGAACACAAAGACATTTTTGTTCTTGACGGAAATGTATGCTTCCTTTCACCAAGGATGCATAAAAATGTCAAAATCATTAATTGACAATATTACAGTTTGAAATATTTATTAAATGTTTTCTTTACCCGTGATGGCAAACGCATACTGGTTGTGCTACCATGTGGAAATCACAATACAGTGTTTTTTTTCTCCATTTGGTGAGGTGTTGAGTTCTTAAAAGTTGCTTTAAAATTTCAAGTCAAATTTTGTTTTTAAAAATAGGCAAAAAGAAGAACATTTCTCTTGAAATTATTTTTAATCCTAAAGTCTATTGTTTTAGAGAGATGAAGGCTATTCCATGCAGTAATGTTTTTAAATAATAATCTTTAACCTGGATAGAGAGAAAAGTGGATGGCTAGATGCAAAACAAAACGACAAGTAAGCCACAGTCTCTAGTTTAAGAAACAGACTACTCTCAGGTCCTAAACTAGCTGCTTCTAAATGCCAAAGACCTGCACTGCTGCAAGAAGATTCCTTGACAAACAGAACATTTTAAGAATACAACATTTATTTAAATAGAAATAGCCATTTGTAACATTCCAAATGTCTCTATGTCCAAGTAGTTTGGATACTATGTTAACATAATGTACAAAACTAATATAATGCAATATCATAGAGGAGGACATTTATCCTCTATGATATTGCATCAATTATCCAGATATGGAATGAGATTATTAAGACAACTGTTTTCAAATCCTACATGCCAACTGAATAAAATAAGGCAAAAATAAACATTTCACACAGTGTTTAGTGAGAGATGTGATTGATTCAAACACTAAAAGTGGTTGTTCTTTATATGTATTATTGTATTACAGTTGTAATAATACAGTCTTAATTAACATTATTGTTATTTAACATATTGAGATATTATTAATAAGTAAATTGTAGCATTTGGTTACACTATGTTTTATGATTTCTCATACATTCTTTATATAACATCCATCCCTTACACACTTTTGGCCTCTAGCGAGTGAGGCTTTTCAGACAGATGCTTACAATAGTAGTAATACCAGCGATCATGGAGCGCTGTTGTATGTAAACAATGACTGATGGATTCTCTTCACGTAACCAACTGCTCATATTACACACAAAAATGATCTTTTGCTGGCTAACAAATGTAATATCAAAAAAAATTAAATAAATAATACATGTAAGAGACACTTAAACAGTAACTCTTAACACATATGCACTACTCTTGCACTTTAGTTTAGAACAGCAGGAACACAAGTGGAGTGATACACACACAGTGAAGCGTCGGATTGCTGATGGTGTCAGACCATAAGTGCTCATGGAACATCTCTCGTCCAATCAGATTCCCAATCAGAGGACTAACTTTTGCAAATATATATATATAGTCTCCCCTTCCCCTTTTTCTCCCAATTTAGAATGCCCAATTCCCAATGTGATTTTAAGTCCTCATGGTCGCATAGTGACTCGCTTCAATCCGTGTGGCGAATGATGAATCCCAGCTGCCTCCATGTCTGAGACGTCAACCAGCGCATCTTATCAAGTGGCTTGTTGAGCACGTTGCCATGGAGACATAGCGTGTGTGGAGGCTTCACGCTATGCACCGCATCCACAGTCAACTCACCACACGCCCAACCGAGAACCACATTATAGCGATCACGAGGAGGTTACTCCATGTGACTCTACCCTCCCTAGCAACCGGGCCAATTTGGTTGCTTAAGAGACCTGGCTGGAGTCACTCAGCACACCCTGGCGTTCGATCTAGCGAACTCCAGTGTCCAGTATCCAGGACCTTGATTCGTTTCTCGCTTAAAGTTTTTGTATTTTAACACTATACCAACCAACCCAACAACATATTTTAATAATTACAAAACAAAGTTATTAAAAATCTGGTGACATGGAATGCATTTGTTTTTAACTTATGAATATAACCTTTTGCGTGCAGTATCTTAACGTTTGAGTATCTTAACGTTTGTTCCACCAAAGATATTAAACAAAGAAGGAAAAGTGTGACAACCAACCCCGGTCTCCCCAGTCTACAAAATTCTATGATCTAGGTACCAGACCAACAGTGCTGTGAAGACCAACAGAGCAAGAAGAGAGAAAAAGTGATGAAAAGGGATAGAAGGCGAGAGAGGAGAGAGAGAGAGAGAGAGAGAGAGAGAGAGAGAGAGAGAGAGAGAGTCCAAAAATGTCTTATCTTCAGCCTTCTATCGGGCAGCAAGAGAGATGGACAGTATGTCGACTCTCTCTCAGGATGATTGATTGCCTAGAGTTGGCTGTCGGGAGAGATTACGCTTTGTGGGTTCCCCAAAACACGTCTGAAATGATCTTTGTAAAGCATCAGCCTGCTGAAAACCTTCCAATCCAACCCAAAACAAAACAAATAAACTCTTGGTGCTGCAAAGATGGCCTGTAGTAATGCTTGGTGAACAATGAGATCTTAAAAACGTACATGCCATAAACATAAAATATTAAGATATTTATAGTTTAAGCATGCTGGTGTTCTGTAAATGGGTGTTTCTTTAACTATGGGAACTTTTGGCTCTGTGGACATTTAGAAAATCAACACTCTTTAAAAAAAAATTCACACTCTCACTAGTTTATTTAATTTTTCCTCTAACAGTGTCACAATAGAAATTACATTTTTATAAAATGTCATAAACATTTCCACCACAATGTCATTTTAACCATGCCTCAAATTATGCATCATGTTTATTAACATTATGTGGAGGAAATTATATTTAGAAAATTGTAGGAATAAAATGACTCCTTTGTCTTGCTAAGACTATTCATAGCTTGAATTGTATGTACTCTAAATACAGACAAATACATTATATTTTAACAGGTATTTGCATAATCTGACAGCTTGATTGGTTTCCACATATAACGTTTCTCAAATTTCATCTTCACTGACTTTTGTCTTCTTGGAAACCAAATACACTTTCAATAACAACAATAAAAAAATAAATACAGTATATATATATATATATATATATATATATCCTATTTTTGGGTCCCCCTTGAGAATGTTTATGTTTCCTCCCTATGCAGAATCTGCTGTAAAAGGTAAGCGGCTTGAGTTTGATGTGTCTAGCTGTAACAGGCATTAATGCTAAAGCTGTATTTCCCAACTGTAGTGTAGTAGTAATCCAAGTGATCGTAGAGTGAGAGATAATGCCGATGACTTCAAGAAACCGTTCGCTGACTGACAGACTCAACAATCGTCAACTTAACTAACTCATAACACATACAAATAGTATTTATAGACACCTGCTAGATAAAATCTTTAATGTCATAGGTGTAAAAGAAAACAGACACTTACAGTTGCTTTTACACATCTGCGCTGCTCTCTTACACTTCAGTTTAGAACCCCACGAATGCAAGCAGAGTGATGCTTATGTTCTGAGACATCAGTACTCATGGAACGTCTCTCTCATCCAATCAGATTCAAGGACTGGAACTAACTGTTCTATAATTATTTTTATTTCATCTTAGTTTCAATTATCATTGTTTTAAAAAATTAATAATTTTATGATGGTTTTTCATATTTTAAGTGTAAACAATACAAATCTATACATTAAAAGGCATTTGAAAAGTAGCAAAAATAAATTATAAAGACATTTCATACCTCCATACAATAAAAAGACAACAACAATAACAAAAAGTTGAAATTGGTTAGTTTTAATAAAACAAACAACCCTTGGGACATAAAGGTGCCCATAGTTGATGAAACAACACCCAAATACAAAATCCCATCTATAATGTCCACTGCTATAAAAAGAGATAAAAATGTTAGCATCTGTCTAGACACGTAGGGCTTTGACGGGTCACAGCGAGACAAAAGCACTTAACTGTGACATTTTGCAAGGCTGTAACTTCAGTTATGATAGAATGAAAGAAGGATGGAGGTCTGTGTTTGTCTGACTTTGCAGGTCAGGCCACTTAAGGGCTGTTATTCCTCCGGGCAACTGTTCCTGCTTCATTGTCACATTACATACACAAGGACAGAAAGTCTTGGATTTAAAGAACTTTTCCCCCACAATTCACTTTCTAACTAATCCCAAATGCATGCAACCTTTCTAACAACAGGAATTTAACAATTCTGGTACCAGTTCCATGTAATGATTCCATGGGCTGTTTGCACCAGCCATACGTAAGATACAACTTAGCCTAGTTGTGGCATAAATGGGCATTAAGTCACAATATATGCACGACTAAATATTTGAGCATTGCACTATTAAACTTAGGTAGGCCATAACACTACGTTTGAACTAATTATTTATGGAAGACTCCAAACAGGAGTAACGGTTGTAATAAAAAAGCAAACTCATTTAGTAACATCAATGAGCTCATGTTTTGCGTGACAGACTATATTCTTTTAGACATATAGTGATGTTGATATTTATACTCCTTTACATTTAAGAGAGAGAATATTATGTAAAAAAAAAACAACCTCTACCTTATTAATTTTAGACACTGTTCCTGAATAACGTTACTATTTATTAAATCTACTTTTATTATGTGTCGCATTTCAATGGGAATATGATTTATTACAGCTGACAATTACATGAGCAAACAAGGTTTGAACATCAACTGTAACAAGATAAAACTAAAATGCACAGATTTTTAACACTTCAGTGTACAAATATGAAGGATGTTTATTGGATTAATAAAGGTAAACGTCATATTATGCAACTACGCATTACTTATGGAGAGCTTATGACGTACTACAGGTGGTGCAACCAAATTAGGCACTGATTTGCAAGATTGATTAAGACTGACAAACTAAATAGTAGTCACTAAGCCCTTGGTTGAACATTATGTTCTGACTTAAAGCTGGAGAATGTAATTTCTGCGACACTAATGCCACCTAATGGAATTACAAAAAAAAAACTTTGTTTTTAAAACAGCTTTCTGAAAATGCCCCTTGCCTGCAGATGTTCAAACAGGCATATAGACTACCCCCCCCACCCCCAACTCATGGGCAGAGTGCACGGAGATAGGCAGGTAAGTACTTAGACAGGCAGGTAGGTCATCTAAGGCATTCAGGCCAAATTAAATTAATGGATGGTCCTTTTACAGGCCTTTGACTACCACATATAATGCATTTTCATTTATTTATTTATTATAGTATCAGAGCACTTGAATTATTGATTGCTGTCAGGATGCAAAGAGACTTTCAACCAGTATAACGTCTAGGTTACTAGTGTAACCCCTGTTCCCTGATGGAGGGAATGAGACGTTGTGTCGATTGTAGTGACACAAGGGGCTTCTTTTGGGATCCTTGGATACCTCTGAATATGAAAAAGGCCAATGCCAAAATGGCGAACAGAATTTTCATGTTCCGCCCCCGGACATATGGTATAAAAGGCGGGATGTGCCTCTGTTCAGTCAGGTTCTGCACTGAGGAGCCGAGAACAAGGTTTGGCCATTACAGCGGCTTGGTACAGTATTGTGGCAAAGAGAACACAACGTCTCATTCCTACGTTCTAGATGTTCCCCTTCTGTCACTCACTCGACGTTGTGTCGATTGTAGCGGCAAAAGGTGTCCCTATTCAATAGCGCCACCCACACACTGTGTTACGTCATCTGCTGATGCTGGTGCAGCAGGCTGTAGCGTGACAAAGGTGCATAAGCATCAGACTGCTCATAACCCTCCCCGACACCCCACAAAGACGTCATATTGTATTTATTAGGTTCTCGGCATCCGGCCAAGGATTCCCTTGGGAACAAGCGACGTGGCAAGCATGGGAGCAGGCCACGCCAGCAGCAGACTTTTCTCTATGTTCTAGATGGCTGGGTCCGTCTATCTATAACATGCACAGCACGGTGGTCGATCCTACCTGCTGAGAGGGAGCAGTTTCTACAAGCACAGCAACCAGGGGGAGAGGGGACTGCCCAAGGGAGACCAGAGGGCTATAGAGTAAAAGACAACCAGGGACTGTGAGTTTTGTGGATTCTCCTGGGAGAAACAGCGCACATGATCACCTCAGTTAAAGGGGAAGGGCGATAGCGCAAGCGGCACACCCGGCAAGTCGTCCTGAGTTACCGAGTTCTACATGCTCGGCCTGACAAAACACAGGTCGAGACCAACTCAACTCAGAGATTGTAGAAACTAGCAAAGGTATTGGGTATTGCCCAGCCCGCTGCTCTACAGATGTCTGCTAGAGAGGTGCCGTTGGCTAGTGCCCATGAGGATGCCACACTTCTTGTAGAGTGTGCTCGAACCTGCAAAGGGGCGGGCATGGCCAGGGTCTGATAGGCCAATGCAATGCATCCGCCAAAGGAAACAAAGAGCTGCTCAGAGAGTCTAAAGCTCTGTGTGCGATCCAAATAGTTACGCAAAGCACGTACCGGAAACAGCAATGATAAGGCTGAACTCCAGGCAAGTGTCACTGACAGTGAATGCTTGAAGGTCTCCAACCCTCTTGATGGATGCGAGCGCAATCTGGAGGGCTGTATTCTGGGAGAGGGTACTTAGCTCAACCAATTCTAGAGGCTCAAAGGGTGTTCTCTGAAGGCCTGTAAGTACCACTGAGAGATCCCATGAGGGGAACAGGCATGGCCTGGGAGGGTTCAGCCTCCGGGCACCTCTTAGAAACCTGATGATCAGGCCGTGATTCCTAGGGACTTACCGTCCACCGCGTCATGGTGGGCCACTATAGTGGCAACATACACTACCGTTCAAAAGTTTGGGGTCACTTGTCTGAAATGTTTCTCATGATCTTAAAAATCTTTTGATCTGAAGGTGTATGCTTAAAAGTTTGAAATTAACTTTGTAGACAAAATATTATTCTGCCAAAACATATACATTTATTTAATTACAAATCTAAAATTTCCTAAAAAAAAAAAAAGTTTTTGAAATGGATGACTTGGATCAAAATATGAAGAAAAGAAGCCAATAAGTGCCCAACATAGATGGGAACTCCTTCAATACTGTTTAAAAAGCATCCCGGGGTGATTCCTCAAGAAGTTGGTTGAGAAAATGTCACGAGTACATGTCTGCAAAATCTAGGCAAAGGGTGACTACTTTGAAGATGCTAAAATATTACATAGTTTTGGATTTATTTTGGATTTTTTGGTCACAAAATAATTCCCATATTTCCATTTCTATTATTCCATAGTTTTGCTGACTACTATTATTCTAAAATGTGAAATAAATAAATAAATAAAGAATGAGTAAGTGACCCCAAACTTTTGAACGGTAGTGTATACCTTCAAGGTAGAGGGGGAAAGCCACCCCTCCAGCTTTCCCTGTAGGAATGAGAGCACTGACCCAACTGCGCACCGCTGTGGGTCTTCAGATCGGGAAGAACACCAATTTGCAAACAGGCACCACTTTAGGCCGTAAAGCTGCCTGGTGGAGGGAGCTCTGGTTTGGTTGATGCTGGTGGTAGACAACTCAGATCTTCCGCATTCCATCCAGGGGCCAGAAGTGGAGGTTCTAGAGGTCTGGGTGCAGATGCCAGAGGGTGCCCAGTCCCTGAGAAATAAGTTCTTTCCTCAGGGGGATTTGCCAGGGAGGTGCTGTCGCGAGGAGCGTGACATACGAGAACCAAGTCTGGGTGGGCCAATAAGGGACCACTAGAGTGACTTGTTCCCTATCCTCCCTGACCTTGCACAGCTCCTGTGCAAGTAGGCTCACTGGGGAAATGTGTACTTGCCCAGCCCCCGGGGCCAGCTGTGTGCCAACGCATCTGTCCCATGGGGACTTGCCTCTGACCTGAGGGAGTACCAGAGCGGGCAGTGGGAGTTCTCTTGAGAAGCGAACAGGTTTATCTGTGCTTCGCCATAATGGTCCCAGATCAGCTGAACCACCTTGGGGTGGAGCCTCTACTCTCCGTTGAGCGGAGCCTGTTGCGACAGCGCGTCCGCTGTTGTGCTGAGGCTGCCTGGAATATGAGTGGCGTGCAGCGACCTCAGTCATTGCTGACTCCAAAGGAGGAGGTTGCAGGCAAGTTGTGACATATGATGAGAGCACACGCCACCTTGGCGATTTATGTATGCTACCGTTGCGCAAGCCCAGCAGAGTCCACCGCGTCAGACGCCACAACGATGCAGTGGCGATGTCATCATCCTGCTCCATGGCTCCAACGGAGACATCAGACTGGCCGTGAGGCAAGCCGGTCTCACGTTGAGCCTGTACGGAAGCAATGGAGCATGCTGGAGGGCGGGTGGTTCATGGGGATTTACCCGGTGAAACCACACCAGCTGAACACCTCAAATAGCCTCCATCGCCAGCCAGGTCATCCTCAATCCCGTGGGAAGAAGGAGCAATGCAGGGGGCAGCTGGAGTGGCATTTCCTTTAAGAAAGGAAAGCCACGACCGCAACAATGCCATGGTCAGGTTCTCGCAATCAGTAAAATGAACCATTCAGAAATGCTGCCTCGGTGTGATTGCGACCCAGACACACAAGGCAGTGCCTATGGCCGGCAGAAGCGGAGAGATATCTGCCGCATCCAGGAACAATGCAAAGGCAGAAGGGCATCTTGATAAAGATGCGTCTTTAAAAAGAATTTCAACACCAAGCGTAACTCTTTTACTTTCTCTTGAAAATAATACTCTTTTAGAGGAGTGTTTGCTCTTTTAGAAGACTGTCGAAGTGCCCAGGGGCATGGACTGCACTGGCATGCAGAGTAGGGAGAAAGACGCTGGCAATGCACTGTAGATCCAACAGGAAAGCTCTCTAGAAGTGAAATGGAACAGAGTGAGGTTTCAGCTCGCTGAACACACACAACCGCTCGGGACTGAAGAAAAAATCTGACTGAACAGAGGCACATCCTGCCTTTTATACCCATATGTCCGGGGGCGGGACATGCAAATTCTGTTCGCCAATTTGGTATTGGCCTTTTTCATAGTCAGAGATATCCGAGGCTCCCGAACGAAGCCCCTTGTGTCACTACAATCGACACAAGGTCGAGTGAGTGACAGAAGGGAAGAAAAAAACATATTATGGTATAAATCGCATACTCTAGCTTTAAGGGAGATATTACGGAAAGCCGGTGCGACCCTACCTGGGTAATTAACTATTCTTTTAGTATTAGTAATTTTGGGAAAGTATGAAGGGACAATGGTTTGAAAACAGTACTTATTGAATTCACTCAAGCCTATTGCACACTACAAGACTGTGTTGCACACAGTACAACACTTTGGATACACTCTGCAACTAGTCACACACGCTACAACAAATTTCATATTGGTTTGAAACCTGACTGTTTTGTGCAAATCAGTGTAAAAACAACCACAAGCCTTTCCGCCATATTGTTTGTTGGCATTTTGGCAAAAATCAACGTTTGTTGCTCTGTGAAAGAATTTGAGTGAGAATTAATTTCAACATGGAAGCTACAGTTGGGGAGGAAAGATCTTGTGCAGCAGCTTGTTGTCAAATGATGATATCATTGCAGATTTTAACTAAACAGTAATATTAATTTAATAATTAATTAAATTTACAATTCTTCGAACAAGCCTCTCCTTAATCCATACCTTCAAATTATTGAGGTATTTCAGGTGCGCTATGCCTGTGGAAAAGGTTATTTTCCACTGCAAGCGGGTAAAAGCAGTATATGTATCTAAAGATCTAAAAATATTTATACAGACTTCTACCTGGTCTCACAGAAAAATGTGATTATACTTACAAATTTGCTTGTATGTATTGCTGCGGTTTCTTAGTGAAATGAACACAATAGGCACTAAAACAACAATTACTTTCATTCACTTTCAGACAAATCACGTGAAACAGCAGATTATCAGTTTATAAACAGTTACTTTTTGCATGTTTTCCTCACATAATAGTGTCTTGCACTTGGTTAGGTTCAGATTTAATGTTTAGGTTAGGGAGGTTGGTTTTGTTGATTTAAAACTCAACAGAGCACTATCCTTAAAAACCTCATCTGTTTGGCAGAACATTTAACTTGTTTTTAGAGCCACACAGTGAACAATTTACCTCAGAACTGCCACTAGGGGAGTAAGGAGCCACGTAATATCATTTTGCAAAAATGTAGCTTAAGTCTCATAATTTTCATGAGATCAGGGTGGCCCAATCAGACTGGAGAAGCTAAACTTTCTGTTGAACCAAACGTCATTAAAATTATTTCCTGTATTTTGTGAAAATACTCTAGCACACAACAACCTGCTGTTTTCCAGAATGATCTCACAGTGAAATTGGAAAAAAGTAGGTTGACTTTACCTGAGATCAGTCTGTGCTTACCAAAATGTGAAAAACTGCCCCCTGTTGCCAAAGCGGTAACTGTTGTTGGGTACATGTGAGGTCCATTTTCCAAGTGTAATGTCTACAGAAGGGCGCCAAAACCATGTTGAGCAACAAATTGTTTTCAGCTGTACATTATGTAATACAGTGTATTACCTATCATGCTATAAATCAGTGGGAAATTCACAATAAATCATACATGAGGAAGTCATTAATAATTCAACGAATGTCATTCAAATGTGTGTATAACATGTATCCAGCCACAGAGATTAAGAACATCGGACTTTCTCATTCAAAATAAATCAACATGAAATTGACTCTCAGACTGCTAACGCCACTCATGATATTTCTTGGCAACAAAGTTCACCAGCCTTAAGATGCCTAAAAACGACCACCGTAGCAGTAATTACCTCCCTTATTCAACAAATCTGCAAATATTCATCCGTTGCTCTTAGACTGTATATTTAAAGGAGTATTAGGTCATAGTGAGGGCTAAATTACATGCCATTTAGCCAGTATGACCCTCGATAAATGCAAACATCGCAGTTGCACTGTCTGCAAACTGTTCAGGGCTTTTGTTGAAACTCATTCACTGCAATGCACTGTCATCAACACAATCACGCATGCCATTTAAAGTTTGCAGCAGTGCGACAGAGAGTACACAGGTTCTTTTCAGCTGGGTAAACACCATTTATCTTTTAGCGGAAGTATCAGGACACTGTGTCTATTGAGGTGATTAAAAAGACTGACTAATTACACTGAATTATTCTAATGATGAGCAGTGCCATCTACAAGAGTTGATTTGTTGACATGCCTAACAACACTTCCTGTGCAGGGGGAACCGTGCCAACAGACATGGTAAATTCGCTGTTGTTTTCTTGTTTATTTATTAATTAACATTGAACCGCGTGTAAGGTTTCTTCTGGGTTAGAACAACTTTTGGTCTGGATAGTGCTATAAACAAACAAAATCAATGCAAGGATCAAGTTCTGTTGAAATGTTGCATGGGAAGAGGAAAAGAAAACAAAGAGTATGACTAAATATTTGAAAAATATTTAGTCTTCTGTTTGAGTCTTCCAAACAGAATCTAGGAACTCAATTGGAAAAAACTTCTAAAAAAAAAATCTCTTAAATTGCATGACAAGAGCTTACACACACACACACACACAGACACACATACAAAATATGTTTTAGCCCTTTAACAAGTACCAGGAGTGATTCAAAGATCTGTGGATATTCAGAGTGTATAGCCCAGATATTTGTGTATCCTTTGATACATACATAAATACATAAATGTTTAAACATTACCTCAGAATGGAGTGATTTTCTGAAGCAAATGTTTAAAGGTGCATTGAGTATTTAGTTATTTATTGCTAACAGCTAAACTATTATATATATATATAATATATAATATATATATAATATATATATATATATATATATATATATATATATATATATATATACAGACCATCCGGAAATTTTTCACAGCGCTTCACTTTTTCCAGATTTTGTTATGTTACAGCCTTATTCCAAAATGGATTAAATTAATTATTTGCCTGAAAATTCAACAAACAATACCCCATAATGACAACGTGAAAGAAGTTTGTTTGAAATCTTTAAAAATGTATTAAAAATACAAAAATCCAAAAAAAATCACATAAGTATTCACAGCCTTTTCCATGACACTCAAAATTGAGCTCAGGTGCATCCTGTTTCCACTGATCATCCTTGAGATGTTTCTACAACTTGATTGGAGTACACCTGTGGTAAATTCAGTTGATTGGACATGATTTGGAAAGGCACACACCTGTCTATATAAGGTCCCACAGTTAACAGTGCATGTCAGAGCACAAACCAAGCCATTACGTCCAAGGAATTGGCTGTAGACTTCCGAGACCGGATTGTATCAAGGCACAGATCTGGGGAAGGGTACAGAAACATTTCTGCAGCATTGAAGGTCCCAATGAGCACAGTGGCCTCCATCATCCATAAATGGAAGAAGTTTGGAACCACCAGGACTCTTCCTAGAGCTGGCCGCCCCAGCAACACTGAGCGATCGGGGGAGAAGAGCCTTAGTCAGGGAGCTGACCAAGAACCCGATGGTCACTCTGACAGAGCTCCAGCGTTTCTCTGTGGAGAGAGGGAAACTTCCAGAAGAACAATCATCTCTGCAGCACTCCACCAATCAGGCCTGTATGGTAGAATGGCCAGACGGAAACCACTCCTCAGCAAAAGGCACATGACAGCCACCTGGAGTTTGCCAAAAGGCACCTGAAGGACTCTCAGACCATGAGAAACAAAATTCTCTGGTCTGATGAAAAAAAGATTGAACTCTTTGGCCTGAATAGCAAGTGTCATGTCTGGAGGAAACCAGGCACCGCTCATCACCTTTCCAATACCATCCCTACAGTGAAGCATGGTGGTGGCATCATCATGCTGTGGGGATGTTTTTTAGAGACTAGTCAGGATCGAGGGAAAGATGAATGCAGCAATGCACAGAGACATCCTTGATGAAAACCTGCTCCAGAGTGATCTGGATCTCAGACTGGGGTGAAGGTTCATCTTCCAACAGGTCATCAACCCTAAGCACACAGCCAATATAACAAAGGAGTGGTTACGGGACAACTCTGTGAATGTCCTTGAGTGGCCCAGCCAAAGCCCAGACTTGAACCCGATTGAACATTTCTGGAGAGATCTGAAAATGGCTGTGCACCGACGCTCCCCATCCAACCTGATGGAGCATGAGAGGTCCTGCAAAGAAGAATGGGACAAACTGTCCAAAAATTGGTGTGCCAAGCTTGTAGCATCATACACAAAAAGATTTGAGGCTCTAATTTGTGCCAAAGGTGCTTCAACAAAGTATTGAGCAAAGGCTGTGAATACTTATGTACATGTAATTTTTTTGTTTGATTTTATTTTTAATACATTTGAAAAGATTTCAAACAAACTTCTTTCATGTTGCCATTATGGGGTATTGTTTGTAGAATTTTAAGGAAAATAATGAGAATTGAATCAATTTTGGAATAAGGCTGTAACATAACAAAATGTGGAAAAAGTTAAGCACAGTGAATACTTTCTGGATGCACTGTATATATATATATATATATATATATATATATGTGTGTGTGTGTGTGTGTGTTTAAAATTATTTGAATAAGATGAAGGCTCCATTCATATCAGTCTTGGAGAAAAAAAAATTGTTTTATTTTACATATGGTGGTGGGTGCAAATCGGGCCACGGCGCCACCAAACCAGCACGCCCCGCACCACGTCTGCTCACAGGGGGAACGCGTCCCCATGCGGCTAAACAACAGGTAGCTCCACCTCAACCTGGGCCCAGCTCTCAGCCCCAGCGTCGAGCACCTCGCAGGTGGCATATGCCCCCCATCTCCAGGACCCCTTCCAGCTCCAAAGTGTTCCAGAGATGGGCGACCCAGGCAGTCAGACTTTCACTCCAGAGCTGGTACCAATACCACTCCGTCCCCCAGTGGAGGGCCTAGAGGAGAATTCTTGTTTCATTTGCCGCACCGCTTTCAGCCTGCAATTTCTTGAAACCCTGGGTCATCCAGGCGGTGCGCGCCAATATCACAACACCCCGGCCCCAAAGCTCTACAGTCCCGGCTCCCCTGTCACAGCTCTCTCGCCTCCGGACTCGCAACTGCTCAGCCCAGGCAGGCCAGCGCTGACGAGTTCCAAAGATGCCTCTCTAGGACCTCTTCCTCAGTCTCTAACCCGCTCCCTGCTGGGTGCGCAGAGCAAGGTAAGTGCTTTGAGTCTTTTCTCAGTACCCAAACCTCGGGATGCTATTCTGCCTCCCGACGCGCTATTACCTGCTCCCGCCCCACCGTGGTACATCAAAAGCGATCGTCCGGTTAGTGCCCCTTGCGCTGTGCTTTATGGGCAGAGATCACGACTCTGCTTCTCAAGGACGCAATAGAGCCCTTCCCTCCAGCCGAAATGAAGAAGGATCTCTACAGACCATTTTGCCACAACTTTGGAGGTATGCTTGGGGTCATTGTCCATTTGGAAAACCCATTTGTGACAGAGCTTTAACTACCTGGCTGATGTCATGAGATGTTGCCTCAATCTATCCACATAATTTTTCTTTCACATGCCATCTATTTTTAGAAGTGCACCAGTTCCTCCTGCAGCAAAGCATACCCACAACATGATGCTCCCACCCCCATGCTTTACTGTGTGGATGGTGTTCTTCGACTTGAAAGCCTCACCCTTTTTCCTCAAAACATAACAATGGTCATTATGGCCAAACAGTAAAATCTTTGTTTCATTAGACCAGAGGACATTTGTCCAAAAAGTAAGGTCTTTGTCCCCATGTGCACTTGAAAACTGTAGTCTTTTTTATGGTAGTTTTGGAGCAGTGGCTTCTTCCTTGCTGAACAGCCTTTCAGGTTATGTTGATTCAGGACTCGTTTTACTGTGGATATTGATAATAGTCTACCTGTTTTCGTCCAGCATCTTCACAAGGTCCTTTGCTGTTGTTCTAGGATTGATTTGCATTTTTCGCACCAAACTACTACGTTCATCTCTAGGAGACAGAATGCATCTCCTTCCTGAGTGGTATGATGGCTGCGTGGTCCTATGGTGTTTATACTTGCGTACTATTTTTTGTACAGATGAACGTAGTAACTTCAGGCGTTTAGAAATTGCTTCAAAGGATGAACCAGACTTGTGGGGGTCCACAGTTTTTTTTTTTCTAAGGTCTTGGCTGATATCTTTTGATTTTCCTATGATGTCAAGCAAAGAGGCACTGAGTTTGAAGGTAGGTCTTAAAATACATCCATATGTACACCTCCAATGCAGTACACCTCCTATCAGAAGCTAATTGGCTAATTGTCTAAAGGCTTGACATCATCTTCTGGAATTTTCCAAGCTGCTTATAGGCACAGTTAACTTAGTGTATGTAAACTTATGACCCACTGGAATTGTGATATAGTGAATAAAAGTGAAACAATCAGTCTGTAAACAATTGATGGAAAAATTACTCATGTCATGCACAAAGAAGATTTGCCAAAACTATAGCTATAACTAGAGTATAACTATATATATATATATATATATATATATATATATATATATATATATATATATATAATAAAAAAAAGATACTCCAAGAAAAATTAAATGCTCTACCAGCTGGCATAATGTCATATTAATCTGCCAATGGGAGTAGAGCAGAATTATTCATGTCTGCTCTGTGGAGGACACCATAGCACATCACAGTCTGGCAAGTGGACACATCGAAACTATGAGTCCTGTAGGGGAGACACAGTCTAGTTTATTATTATGAGTTCGGCAGGAAAAAAGACCTGTCACCACACTTTTCTCATATATGCCCACTATTTTAGCATTTAGGGATCCATCATCATAATGAATGTCTAAAACTTTTCCAGCCATTTGTGATTATTAAAAATCATTTTAAAAAGACTGCACCCACAAAGAGCAGTTTCTAGCTGTTAATATGTTAGCATTTAGCATAAATACAACATTGTACATGGACAAATGGAAATTTTCATAACTTTACATGACTTTTTTTCCCCTTATGTTTTTTTTCCTGACTTTCCCATGCCTAGAAATCACAATTTTAAATTCCCTGATATTTCCATGTCTTTCATCACCATGGGAACTCTAACCATTGGATAATGGTACCCATCACAAATTAGATTCCTTAAACATTTTGATTGTGTCTCATAGATAGCAATTAATTTAAATTAAATGGTAAGGAACCCCTGAACCGCAAGGTTGAAAAAAAAAAATCACTAGGGACAATTCACTATTGACCTTTTCTTCACTAATTCACAATTTATTCACCAAGTTAAGTTTTTATGTGTCTTTGTCCTACTTTCATTTTCTGGGCAAAATGTTTTTTTTTCTTTCTCTGGATTGTTTGCTCTCCCTCTCTGTAAAAAAAAAAAAAATAAAAATAAAAGAATTGTTTTTAATTTAATCTACTAAATGTTTTTTTTTATGACTTTTATTTTGTTAAGAAATAATATTTCTTAGACAGAGAGACTGAATAATTAGTGAATATTACAATGGCATCTTTCTATCTGTGACACAATATTTAGGTGGCAGTATTGCTTCGCACATCGCATTAGGACACAAACACACCATATGGCATATCTCTGAATATGATCAATTACAAAACATGCTGTCTCAAAGCTGTACATAAATAAGCAGTATGCACGCTCATCAACACAGACAGAGAGAGAAAATGAGAGTACTAGATCACAAAGTATAATTACAATGACATACCGTTTCACGGTTTAAATACGATATGAGCTGTCAAGCTTGTTTCAAGACAAGCAACATATTATCACTGATAACACAAAGAAGTTTGAGGTAAATATTGCCAATTTGGTCACACTTTCTATAAAGCTTACATACTGTATATAATGCATTAGATTAGTAATGCCTTATAATACACATCCCATCTAGCTATTTCTCAACATAAATAACTATAACTACAGTTATGATACATTATGCAATTTAAAGAATATAGTTTGAACCAAGTCTGTCCACACTGCAAGTGAAAATGCCGTGTGACATGGCACAATCACAGCTAATCAGAACATATTTAATATTTAAAATACAGTTTTGTGGAGAAAACTATGGACCAATATGATTTTACTGTGGGTGGAGCAACCCAGAATGATGCCACAGATACAGAGAAACCAAGTAACATATCTTTTATCAGTTTTTATTGGTTAAGACATGGTTATAATGTAATTCAGTAAAACAGGGGTCTTCAACAGGGGTCTTAAACAGGGGGGTTGCAGTGGTACTACAGGAGGTCCAGAGATTCAAGTTTGACCTCAACCTAATTTTTGTGAAGAAAAAAAAAAAAATACAATATCATGTTAGCATCAGTCAATCCTGGTTCATATATTAAAATGTACTGTAGTATATGACTCTGTACATCAATAATGATTATTTGTTAACACTACATTAATGCTCAATTTTAAGCGTTTATAAAGGGGTTCATTAATGTAAAGCCATCTACAAATGCATTATAAACACAATATGTAGTTATAACAACAAACATAAAAAGGATGTCTTTTATGAAATACCTGCCAAATAGAGAGCCATTTTACCTCACATGATACAAATGCTGAAAAATAATCATTCAACATAAATAAGTATTGTAAATGCACCATAATGTAAAGTGGACATATTTGAAGAATTTAGTAATTAGTTGGCAACATGAAAAAAGTCAATAGAAAAGATTGGGGTCCCATGCCCCGTGCCCTGTCTCACCAGGCCACGCCCAACACCATGCCATGCCATTCCAAGCCAAGCCTCAAGACCCCCCCCCCCCCCCCCCCCATGTTTCATGTTTTGGGGCTTTGGGGCGGATATGTCGTGTATTTTGCTGATTCATGTCTTTTATGTTATGTGGTTCCCTAGTCATGTGATTCCTGTTTCCCTCCATGTTCATGTGTCTTGTTTTCATTGGGTTATTGTCTTGTTATCTTGTTATCTGTTCATTGGTTCACTCGTCATTGTTTAACCCCTTGTCCATTTATTTAAGCCCTCATGTTTTCCATTGTCCTTGGTTTGTTTGTCTGCTTGTGAATGTTACTTTGGAAGTTTATGTCAAGTCAAGTTTAAGTCAAGTCTAGTCAAGTTCATGTTTATGGTTCACGTTTGTAATTATTATTTTGGATTTATGTTTTGGATATCACTTATGTAAATACATTTGCACTTGGATTCTTCACTCCATCGTCATCGTCTTTGTCATTGTCAGCACCAGCAGCACTAAAGTTACATATAGTTAGGCAAAGGAGGTGGAAAAAATTAGTCACATGAGTTATTGAACTCTGTGCATGGGGCTCAATGATCATTGGCAAAGCTGTGGGATTGAACCTATTACAACTGCTTCTATTGCCTTGAACTTTCAGCAGAAAAAAGAGAGAAAAAGATCTGACAGTGCATGGAACCTCACAATATTGAAGCTAAAAAAACAGACTCGTAAATTAACCAGCCTACTGGAGCGCTAGCTGCTTCGTGTAACCTTAAACCTTATTATTGCATGCCAACATGTCAAGAGTGTGAATTCTATCGGCTGTGATGATGAGCGCTTACTCCAGTTTTGACAGAGTGTAGAAGTCAATTTGCCCTCTGCCACTTTTACGGAGCTCATTTTAGAGTAAGTGATGCATACTCTGGCCGCTTAGATCCATGCTCGGCACCGCTACAAGTAAAGTCAGTAGACAGTGGTATTGTGTGCATGCGAGAGCAGCTTTGGTATGAATAGAACAAAAGTACTCTATGCACCGGCATGTTGGGATCAATCCGGTAAATTACAAAAGCGGAGAAATGAACAAGTGAGCTTGAATAATGAGGTAATTCATCACAGCTTGTCACAGTTCTACGCTTAGGGAAGAAGGGAGTGCTACAAGGGAGAACACTTTTCCCCTTTTCCCTTTGCTTCATACTATTCGTGTTCTCTAGTCTACTGAGTATGTGTGCTTATATGACATAACCTAAAACCAGGTAAAAGATGCAGTGTGTACATATCACTGCATTAAACAAATATGCACTCTGCATACAATGAATTAATATTATGGCATGTTTTTTCCAAATGTGGGTGAATCACATGCCAAGTTTCACTCAAAATTCAAAAGAATATAAATAATTTATATAATATATAAACAGAAAGTTTCATGTATTTTAAGGTTGAATTGCTCTAATAGGAAAATTGCATACTTTTCTTTTTTTAACGAGTGAGTGCATCAATATTCAATATTCCATGTTCAAAACCCTGTCCTTGTCTTACCCCAATTCTCTACAACAATACATTTTTTCTGGCTTTCGGGACTGATTTCTGCGAAATCTCAGGCTTACGTCATTCGTCCTTGCATATTTAAGTCATGTCCCTAAGCTCAGAAAGAAGATCCGGCTGTGTCGCATGAAACTCGTGAGTGCGACACTGTGAAGTCGGTTGCAGTTTCAGGAGTTAGGACAGCAACGGCTATAAATCACACATTTTACTTGCTATAATGATATGTTTTCTGGTAGGGTTGTTGAAGCTTTAATGCTTTAATGAATCAAATATTACTCATGAGTAGGCCACCGATCTCACTATTGTTTTTTTGTTTTTTAGGTGAAGTTACTGTAACAAGTTTACTAATGCTTGACTTTCTATTTTAGTATTCGTTGTATTTTAGTATTTAGTATTCAGAGTATTTTATAACATTGCTGCAGTTTTGAGATTCCCAAAGTGTGTCTCCAATTCTGTGTGCCGCTGTTTTCTTTGCTTTTTTTTTTTTTACCTCAGTCACATAAATGCACATGTTGTTATCACTTAAAAAAAATTAGACTTTATATGATTTATTTGAAAGAATTAAAAGAACAGTTTCATGTCTATCCTTGTATTTTTCATCTGATCGCGGTTGATCAGTAAGTAATTACTAATACGTAATGCAATTACTTTTCAGACAAAGTAATTAGTATAGTAATCTAACTACACTGTAGAAGATGTAAATAGTAGTTAGTAATTCCTAACTTTTTTAGAGTAACTTACCCAACACTGTATATATACTGTATATAATTTAATTTTTATATTATTATTATTATTATTAAATAGATATTTTTTGCCTGATTAATACCTAATGGTTTAAACTTTTCAAGCAAGTGTAAGCCAATAAAATATTTTTGAAGCAAGAAATCAGTGTGCAGTCTATTACCATTTTTTTCCTTTTAACACATAGCTTGTTCAAACAGATCTAAAATCCACTACATATACAAAGTAGATCCCCTTATGTGTATGCTCATCACAATTTGTTCTTAATGTACCAATTATATAGTACAGTAAGGTGTAATAATTTGTACTTCCAAATAAAATGTACTTCCAAATAAACAATTAATCATGTATTAATATAATTGTTGTATTGCATATTTCTTTATAATATTTTCTTATTCAATAAAATATAGATTTAATCATTATTAAACACTCGTTTTGTATTTTTATATGACCTACTATTGTAGTATTACAGTTCACTTGCATTGTCCACTGAGGCTGTAGATTATAATATAAAAATGTAGTGTCTTGAACTGAACTAATATCGGCCATTTCACAAGTTTCACCTCTGTAATTTTCTTTTGCAGAACACAAATTACGATTTTTAGAAGAGTATTTATTCTCTGTAGGTCCTCGCAATGGAAGTGAATGGGTTGCAAATCTTTGAAGCTCCAAAATCCACATAAGGGATCCTAAAAGTAATCCATACAACTCCAGTTTTTAAATCCATGTGTTCAGACACAATATGATAGGTGTGGGTGAGAAACAGATCAATATTAAGTCATTTTTATCATAAATTCCCCTCTCTGCTCAGTAGGGGGTGATATGCACTAAGACTTTGAATGACCAAATCAAAAGAAGAAGATTGGGAAAGTGAAGAGTTGGAGGCTGCGTCCAAACCAAACTGGTTTTGGACAGGCTACTGAGGCAGCATTATGTCACCTTGTTGCTAGGATACTAGCAACTGATTAACGCTATCTGGTGTCCACTAAAGGTAACGCTTCTACTTCAATCATCCAGCCAAACTACAATGCTCTAATAATCGAGAACAAAATCAAAAGAGTTTTGGCGATAACCAGTGTATATTTAATAACTGTAATACTACTTTCGCACTAGAAATTGAATCAGAAGTTAACATTTATACACAAATTGGCTATCAACTGCCTCTTCGGTGCCATATTTTTTATTCAGCTCAACCACCATGGATTCGGGAGCACAGGATTGTGGGATTTCATAGGCAGCAAAGGATATACTGTATCTATGCTGTATTCAATAATCAACCAGATGAAGGTAACTCAGGATGTGATGCAAACACTGGACTTGGACATGCCTTGTTCCTTTCCTACCTCTGTATACAGCCTCTGGAGGCGGCATTTTCCTTGTTTCGGACGCCGCCGGAGAGCACTGAGCAGGGAAGAGAATTTATAATACAAAAGCCTGTTTCTCACCCACACTTATCATATTGCTTCAGAAGACATTGATTTAACCACTGGCGTCATCTGGAGTACTTTTATGTTGCCCTTGTGTGGATATTGGAGCTTCAAAATTTTGGCACCCATTAATTTCCAAAAATGTTCATTTGTGTTCGGCAGATGAAAGAAATTCATACACATCTTGTTTGGCTTGAGAGCGAGTAAATTATGATAGAATTTTCATTTTTGGGTGAACTATTCCTTTAATGTGAATTGTGAAATGGATAAAACGCTTGAATAATCATATTAAAATATAATTATGAGTGTTGTTTATCTTCCTAAAAGTAAGTAGTATATCAGATATACAGTTTTAAATGAATAACCTAATATCAACATGATAATAGCATGTTATGACTCTGCAGGTAAATATCTCTGAGTCCCCAAAGCATGAGATTCATCCACACAGAAGAGCAGTGCTGAAACACAACTGAGGTCAAATGTTCCTTCTCAAGTAACTTGCAGTTTTATTCTTCAACCTCTAGTGGGCCAAAAGTTAAATAGTGTAGCTTTAACAAATGTTTTTTATATAATTGATCGCACTAACTTAACAGATACAAAATTATTTAAATCAACATCATAATACATCCTACATCACTGTAGTATTTGTTTGACTGCTGTAGCTTTAATGTATGCTGATTTAAATAATAATAATAAAACAAATACTACAGTAATGACAATCTAATGAGAATCACTGTTGATAATAAAGGAATAATAATAATGAAACTACTATTTTTATTATTTTGGGGAGAGCTACGAATTGGACTGTGATGTTTTCACAAGATTTACCAAGGCACTTATAAAAATGAATATATATATGCAGTAGGGATGAGCCCGAGGCTGAATACCCTATTCAGAATGTCACGAATGATGACTTCAAAATTAATAAAGTTGAATAATTTATATAAAAAAAATATTTGTTTTACTGATTATCCAAGAAGCACAAGAATAAAGTGACATTTGAAATTAAAATATCCAAAATGACAACGAATTTCTGAATCTGTGCGGCCAATATTTTTAAAGTGTAATGGATGGAAATGTGCACTGTGTGATTTCAGATCGGATGGGCGTGGTCTCGACCTTTTGTGGTCTCCATTAATTGTGCGTGTCTGGAGCTTGTCAAGTGTAACATTAACTAAGATACAACATCATATACACTTTCCACTTCTTGAAATGTCTATTTTAATGTATCACACGATTCACATGTGATTCCCATGTATTCATTTATAGCCTAAATCTGAGTGCAATGTTATATTCCTGAACTGAAGTGATGATTTCATAGCGGAACTCGTCTATCCGTCTAAAGTTGAACACATTTATATACACATCAGCGGTTAAGGCAATTATCAAAAAAAGTTTAAAAAAAGTTCTTGCTTATGTAAAACGAAGAATCTGAAACTTGCTGTCTTTTTCCTTCTTCTTTAAACTGCGCTCATTTTGAGAATGTTAAGTTTTCTTTAGCTCTGGAAAGGCGCTGTATAAATGTAACATTCTTATTCTTATTAATAATATTATTTTACTAAATATTTATTTAAAATAATAATAATAATATCAAGAATATCAATAATCAGAATTCTAATAACAATTATTATTATTATTATTATTAAGCTATTATTTTAAAAAGTCATATACAAGGCCTTTTATTAATATAAACTATAAATGTTAGAGTAACCAAGATACATCCAGTTCTATCAGAATACAGATACCAATAATCAATTCATTGCACACCCCTAATATATAGTGAAGACAGAAAATTATTTTACAGGTGTAATTGTAAGGACAGTTATTAACCTCCAAACACATTTCCATGTCATTTATATACTATAGGTAGCAGGGATGTTCACACATTATGTCATATCCATTTCATTGTGACAATTTACAACTCATAGTGAAATGAAATTGAAAAAGGGTCCTCCAGTATTTTACACACTCTGTTCACTTTCTCTCTCTCTCTTAAGCTTCCAACATTTCTCATATCCTGTGGCTTTATGGAGCCCGGGGTCAAATCTCTAGAGCCCCCAATCATTCATCTTCACAATTGCAACTCTCTGTCTTCACCTTTCATCTTTTCCTGTCAGAAGCAACACACCTGCCAGCCAAACCCCAAAGATTCACTTCATACTAACTTCAGCAAATATTACAAACAAACATTAATCTCTGAATAATAACTTTGTACCTTTCCATGACTTTTTTCATATCTAGAGCCAACTTTTTCATACAGTATTCTCAGTGGAAATATTTATAATAAATCACTTAAATTGTTTTGGAGCACCTAGTCATGAACCACAATGCAACATGCTCTAGGGAACGGAAGTAAACAATGAAAATTTTCAATTAATTAAAAACACTCTCGTTCACTTCCCTGTTTCGGTCGTAAACAAACTAAGTTAAATTAATGATTGAGTCACTCATAACACACAAAATATGCAGAATTTGTTGCCACCTACTGGCATACAAATGTAATCTGCAAAAGAGATGACTAAACAAATCAATATACAAATCTCTTTGGTAAACGGATTTAAAAGATTTGAGTCACTAGAATGATTCAAAATCCCTAACATTATGAATAAAACCATCCCTGCTGTAGAATGTTTTTTCAAGACATAACAAAAGATTAAGATTTGTCTTCACTGGAATTGCTGGAATTGCTAAACCTGTTAATTAGAAAGGGAAGTCCACATATAGTAGGCTGCTTTTGGTCATGATATTGGCCATTTTTTGCCACAGGGCTTTGCAGGAACATCATATTATTGTAAGGGAATATCTTATCACCTAAAAGGCAGCCAGATTTAGTGGTAGCATACTGTATAGAGGCATCTCCCAATATCACATTGGAGCTCCAACCCCTGCTGATATAAAGAATATCACCCAGATATGCTCCATGGGGCTTCAGTGTGTGATGAACAGCTATAGAAGTATGAGCCAAGAGCTCATAGGTGAGCACATACTTCACAAGAGGTGTTAAAAAATATTTAATGTGGTTCAGCATCACTCCATTCAAACTCATTTTTTTCTCATGTGGTTCAGCATCACTCCATTAAAACTCTTTTTTTTCCTCATGTGGTTAAGAATAACTTAATTCAAACAATTGTTTTCCCTCTTATAAATGTTTGGCTTTAAGACAATTATTAATTAATTATTACATTCAGAAGCTCCCATGCATCTTTAATAATCAAGCTGTAGGTTATTGTAGGTAAAACATGTTTGTCTAAAAAACTGTGCCAGAAATCGCCCATTTAAACTGCTGATTAAGGCAACATCATCTCACCCTCATGTCACTTGAAATATGGTGATCACTGGCTGACATTTCCTTGAGTGATCACTCAAGTTTAGTTGTAATTTAGCTTGGTAATTAAAGCTGATGTGTGTTATTTTTTTGGATGTTGAAATACTTTCCCCTATGCCAGTTTAATATACTAAGTCAACTACAAGTAAACCATTCGTATGTTGATTTATCTGAAAAGTGACTCTTTGGCACCAATCGATAATTGTGCAGACTGTCCCTACAAGCCAGACACAACAACATTGGCAATACTAATGCTGCCATTTTGGGGCAGGACTATTTGTTTGTTCAACCAATGGCAGATGGAGGGAGTATCCAGAAAAGCTGTTTGAAAACAATGTCTATTATCGTAATTCCGCAAGGTGACGCAGAAATTACCCACACTTCAGCTTTAAATAAATAATGTATATTATGCTGGGATTTCAACTCTGGTCTACAATCTCACAAAATATACTTTTACCACTAGACTTAGTTGCCAATGTTGACTTGTTTTTTCTTTGGTCATGTCTTATCTCACCTACTGTAGGGCATCAAGTGAGTCAGCACTGTCACTGAAACTGGTGCTTCCTCAAGTAAAAAAAAAAATCTGTGAAACTTCAAGCATTATTCCATCTTGGAGAATTTCAGTTTTGATACAAAGCTGAGACCCACCTTGTTGAAATAAACAGCCAAATAAGTAGACAAATAACTATTGAGTGGCAAATAAAAAAATATTGATTACTACATTTAGGGTGCCCACAAATACATCTCCTCTGACTCTGGAAACTTGTGTGCAATCTCTCGTCCTCTGGACAATGTCCCTGATTCTTCTTCATCGTAAGAGAGACTTTGTGTCCTGGAGCCTCAGTGACCTAGTTCCTCTAGCCCTGTTTCTCTTGTAATGGCTCACCTCTGCCTGGCCTTGACTGTTGTAAGTATTTATCATTGTCCACTGACACGCTGAGTGGAGATGTGATGGATGACCATTGAAGAAGGTTTGGAGACATATGCATTCATACACATGTCTACAACATGTCCACAAATGGACCTCAACAAAGGTTTAGGAATCTTAAAAGGGTCAAAAACCAAAAGGCTTTTATTAACAGTAATTAACAGTATTAACAAAATTTGCCAAAATACTAGCTACTTTCCACCACTGGGCTAATGGTTCTGAACGTTAAGTAATGTTTCTGGTATCATTTCCACTTGAACACAGTGTGCAGATTTCTTATCACCATTAGTTAACCGATCTCAGGACAGAAAACTATGCTGGTGGAACAACTAGTGACATAGCGACTCACAATTGTTCTCTTGGCCAGTCAGCCCATTGTAATCCTGATTTCACAGCACCACAATGGAAAAAGAGACGTTAACCGTGTCAACAAATATGGATCGTCATAGAACGGAATGATTCCGCAACAGTAACGATTTGGCCTAATTTTTAATATCTGTCCCATGGGAGGGCTACAGGGAGGGTAGGGTGGGCAGCCGCCCTTGGGCTAGAGAGGCCGGCCAAAAGGAAATGATAAAAACCACCAAAAGCGATGAAAAACACCAAGGTGGTTCCAAAATGGGAAAGTCCCCTGTAAGGTGAAAACTACTGAGGGGGACCACCTGCCACCCAAAGGAAGTTGAAAACGACCAAGGGGAGAGACCACCTAGTGTTCATTTTCAGACAGTTTTTTTTTATTTTATGTATAGTTTTTATTTTGTCTTTTGACGAAAATGTATTTTAAATCAATTTAATTTAGAAATCTTCATTATGTCATATTCATTAATTTTAGTACATTTTATAACATAATTTAAGTTGACGATAATGTACAAAATAATGCACTGCAACAGAGCAAATTTTTTATTAAAAATTTAAGCATTTACAATTATTTAAACATGTATCAAACATTTTAAATACTAATATATTTAATTTGTAAGATTAAACAACATGAGAAAACTTTACTGGAAACTTAAACTCCTGATATAATAGCATATAAGGAATTAACTAAAGTATTAACAACTGTCTAAACTCAAATTCCTTGCGTTTAGACAGTTTATGACACCTAGGGACAAGGATGCAGAAATATTCAAACACAATAGTTCAGTTCAATTCAGTTACCAATGCCATAGTGAAAGTATTCAGCTGATCATGTGATCCTAACCTCCTGACATGGCAGCCCCCATGAGGGGACCCTCTCCATATGGAATAAAACTGACTTCATTTGGTTACTGATATGACTGGAGTCCATCTTATGTGCATGTCATGATTTTATACACACATTTCAAAATTACAATGAATTTCTTTAGGAGTCAACTTTTTTATTTAGGAAAGAAATACTGTTTGCATGTTAAATGAAAACTGTGTGATTATCGGTATGATGCTTCTTTTTCATATAATCTTTGTTATCATGACAAAAAAAATTTTGGTCAACAAACATTTTCATCAGTAATTTCATTGATACAAAAACTAAAACTGGCGTGATGGTTCTTGAATTAATACTGTTCATGGAATGGGAAAAATAACAGATACAGGTTTGGAATGACGCGATAGTGAATAAATAACGACAGAATTTTAATTTTGGGGTGAACTATTAGAATCAAACATAAAGGTATGTAAATATGACAAGCTTTTTAACAACTTACACATTGGAAGTTTAAACATAACCCAACTACACTTGCCACAGGATAAAAGTGATCACATGACCCTCTCAGTCTGACCTCTGCAGACACCTGGTGTGGAGAGATACAGTCAGGAGCTTAAGAGCAGAAGGGCTCATAGGCTTTTTGCAGGCGAGAGAGGATTGAAATAGATGACTTTGCATCTCCCACGGGTCTACAGGGACCCTGGCTTGTGGCGCTGGCTTCCAGAGTGATTCTTAATCAGGGACTGTGACAAGTGCCAGTCTGTTTGATGGCATGCTGCACTACTCCTGAGCCCCAGTGAAGGAGAATGCACCCATTACACCCCAGCAAACCTCATCAACTCCTAGAGGCCCTCACTCCAGGAGCAGGGGTACAGTTGAGCCATTTGCACACCTACTAAAACATCATTACAATTAAAGATTTAGCTTATATCAAGGGTCTTCAACAGGGGGTCCATGGTGGTACGGAAAGGGTCCGCAAATTATTGTTTAACCCACCATTGGCATTAGTAATAAATTTGTGCTTGTCAGCAGAAGCGCGCAGCCAGGACAAACCCTTCATGAGCCCATGCTCATCATGAGCCGCTCAATGAGCGACACACATCAGTTTTAGCAACGCTACAGTGGAGGGAAAAGAATCCACTGCAGAAAAGACCGATTAATACCAGCCTAAGCTGGTTGGCTGGTTTTAGCTGGTCACCCAGCTTAGCCAGGCTGGTCAGTTAGCTGGTTTCAGAGGGGGTTTGAACACTTTTTAACTGGTCAGACTTGGAGAACAGCTAGCCTCCCAACTTAAACCAGCTTGGCCAGGCTGAGAGACTAACTATGACCAGTTTTTCAGCAGGGCAGCATTTAATGATTATTTAAATGGCTTTCCAATGTAAATATCATGAAGTATGTGCATACAATAATATCATAGCCTACCATAAACGTTTTTATAGGCATAAAACACAACACTCAATTTTATACAATATGTAATGGGGGTCCCAGCTCCATCTCTCTACTCACCAAGGGGTCCTTGGCCTGAAAATGGTTGAAGACCCCCCGCATACATGTTTTTTATTTTTGTTATTTTTTTCATAATATTGGCTTTATAATAGTCAAGTCAATTTTATTTGTATAGCGCCTTTCACAACACACATCGTTTCAAAGAAGCTTTACAGAAGATCAGGCATTAACGGAAGATAAGACTGTCTATAATGTCAATGAATCATCATTGTCTACTTAGATAAATTACGATTGTTAATTGTGTTTAAAAATAAGTTATTAAATAATAATTGTATTAATAACTCCAGTGAGCAAGCTCAAGGCGACTGTGGCAAGGAACACAAAACTCCATAAGATGTTGATTAATGGAGAAAAATAACCTTGGGAGAAACCAGACTCACTGTGGGGGCCAGTTCCCCTCTGGCTAACATCATGAATATAATGTAAATATTACTTATGTATAGTTCAAGTCAGGGTTTAAAATGATTAAACTAAGTAAGTGTTTATGGACAGTGTTTAAACATAGATTTTGTATGAACTGTAAGATTAATGACTAATGTCTTTGAAGTCCATCCTGGATTAACTGCAGAAGTTCACATGGATGCAACTGTCCTTGTTAATTGGATGATGAAGGATTTTGTTGGCAATTGTTAGTCTATGTATTCCATTATAAGAGTGTAGTCCATCAATAGACGGATTCTGGCAGAGATCAGTGAGGTGCATCGCAGTTCAACCTGGCCGATAATTTCGGTGAGGTTCGGTGTGGTCCATCCTAAATTCAGGGTTCAGACAATGGCATAGGTATCCCATGTCTTATGGTTGGAGTTGGCATAATAGTGCCTTTACATACACATAGCTGCAGGCTGACTGTGAAATAGGTAAATGAAACAGGTAAAAATAACTTGAGAATCGATATTAAAGATATTAAAGAACAATTAAAGATTGCCGATGTCTGCAATGGGATTTGCAGTGTTTAATGTATACAATTTTGTCAAATTGTTATTTCTTTTGCCTAGCATTATGACTGATTCGAACCAGGATTTCTTGCACTCCAACGTGATCACATGGGAAATCAACAGGTTGCAATCGAATGTTCCAGTACCCTGAAATCAGCCCTGAGTTATTTACAATCACCATCTCCCCTCAGACATATGGCATTACTGAGAGCAGGTTGCATGTTAATTTCAGAAACATGGGTTCTGATCCTGTGGAAACCAGGAAATAATCACATTCACATAATTTCCTTCTAAATTAAAAATGTTATTCCACCGACGGTTGGGGTTAGGGTAGGTTAGTACTAGTTTTAATAAAATGTGAATTCCTGTTCACTGCATTTCTTCATTTACAACTACAAACAATTCATTTTAGTGGGAACTTTGTGGATATTTCACCCAGAAACAGGAGCCTATGGGTGCTCATACATTTAACCACTGTTCCAGCTTCAGCCACTGGGGCCAGTTGTTCAAAATGTTGGCAAGACCAGGCCGATTTCATCTACAGACTTTTGCCAAATTCAGAGAGATCAGTCTATGCACTCAAACCAAAAACCTGATATCTTGTAACTTGTAATCTTAGGAGTGAATAGAAGGAACCCTATTGGAGTTTATTTACAAAAAGTGAAAGAACAAACAGGACAGAAAAGAAATAATAGAGGTTAATTTAAAAAAAAAATTTGTTTCTCAAAGCTTCGAAACTTTTGTTCCTTTCGAACAATGCTTAATTTCAAACTGGCCAAACAAGGTTTTATTACATCATGCTGTTTCTAAATGTTTCAAACTGTTTTGCGGTTTGACACTAGAGGGATGTTGATCCCACAGTGTCAAACTCCTGAATCAGTGTCAAATGTATGGTTGTCTTCCAATTGAATTTGCAAGTGGTTCAATTGATTCAAGGTTTTGGAAAGCTCTACCATCACTAAAATAGAACAATGACTTGACATGATCTATGAACAAGAAATACTTACAAAAACAGGATAGCAGTTCATGAACACAGCTATATTAAATACATTTGAAGAGATGCCAAAGCAAACAAGAGTACTAGCCGTGTACTATATACACACAAAGGGTAAATAAGGTAACACGACTAGTCAATTATGAACCAAAGAAAAAACAGAATTAATTAACAAGATTTAATGATCAGCAATAATCAATGAACAAATTATATAAATATAAATATTTATATTAAAAGAAAAATAGAAAAAATCAGGACAGTGTAAAAAAAACAAGGAAACAAGAACTCAAAGAACATGGTAAAAATAACCTTCTGCTAAAATGCAGTCATAAAGTCTTGAAAAACACATGGAAAACAAGAAAGATACCAACATAAATGTTACACATCTAGACAAATGAGACATTTTATGTAATTAATTACCTATTACTAATTAAAACAAAGTGATGATCATATTTTTGCATTCACCATTTTGAATGGTGATGTAGTGTTTCGCACATTTAAAATGGCAAAATTGATTTTCCTGGTAAATTTTATTTCTTCTCGATATTGACTCCACACTCCATATACAACTATGCACCAGAGTATGGCATCCTAGTAATGTCACTACTCCACTGGCTGTCCAGGTTGTGAATATTAAAAAGTGGGTGGTCCGTTGGATGATGTGGCTCTCATTCATCTTTATTGTGTTGGGATCAAGCCTGATGGAGAGGCGCTTGTGCGTGGGAACAGCTCTTTTGCCAGCTTTGTCCAGAATAAAATTATTTTTATGGAGTGCTCTATATAGTGAAATGTGAAAATAGTATATATAACATAATAATAACTCACTGACAATCGGCATCTCCCATCAGATATTTGGCATAGGCTCAAGCATGTTTGGAAGTCCATCGCGTCAGCAGTGTGTAAGACCCTTCATCCATCCATCCATCTTTGACTGCTTATCAGTGACCAGGTCATGTTACAGTAAAGCAAAATAGTCCATATGTTCTTTTCCCCGGCCACATCCACCTGCTCATCCTGAGGAATTACTTGGTGCTCCCAGACCAGCCGAAAGATATAATCCTCCAGCATGTTCTGTGTCTTCCCCTGGGCCTCCTCCTAGTTGGACATGCCCGAAACACCTCCACAGGAAGGCGTTCAGGAGGCATCCTAATCAGATGCCCGAACCACCTCAACTGGCTCCTTTCAACACAAAGGAGCAGCGGTTCTACTCCGAGCCAATCTCGGATGCCAGAGATTCACACCATATAACTTAGGGTGAGCCACGACACCTTACTAAGAAAGCTCATTTCGGCTGCTTGTATTTGAGATCTTGTTCTTCCAGTCACTGCCTAAAGCTCGTGACCATAGGTGAGGGTTGGAACGTACACGACTGGTAAATTGAAAGCTTTGCCTTCAGGCTCAGCTCCTTCTGACTACATTCACACTCCATCATTCCCTCACTCGTGAACAAGACCCCAAGATACTTGAACTCTCTTCTTCGGGCAGCTGCTCTGCTGTTTTGGTACGCCAATGCGACATTCCTTAGCCGACCGCAGGCTTTTGGTGGGAACATAGCTCTGAATAAATGTTTTTTAGGTATGCTGGAGCAGACCCAGTGACTGTTTTTTATGCCACGGCAGCCAGTGGAGAGAGACAAAGAGTGGTGTAACATGTGCTCTCTTTGGTTCATTAAAGACCAGATGTGCTGCTGCATTCTGGATCATTTGCAGATCTAATAGCAAATGAAGGAAGGCCTGCAATGAGAGCGTAACAGTAGTCCAGCCTAGTTATGACAAGTGACTGAACAAGCAGTTGTGTGACATGTACATAGAGGAAAGGTCTTATCTTCCTGATATTGTAGAGTGTAAATCTACGTGATATTGTCTTTGAGATGTGGTCTGTGAAATTTAGCTCGTCATCAATGGTTACCCCTAGATTTCTGACTGTTTTGGAAGGCGACACAGTAGTTGGACCCAGCTGCACGGTGATGTTGTGTTCAACAGCAGGGTTGGCTGGAAAGACAAGGAGTTGCAGGTGGTGTTCCTTCATCCAGGCTGAGATGTCTGCCAGACAGGCAGCGATTTGAGCGGTCACTGTAGTGTCGTTGGGCTGGAAAGACAAGTAGAGTTGCGTGTCATCAGCGTAGCAGTGGTAAGAGAAACCATGTGAATGGATGATGGGTCCTAATGATGTTGTGTATATGGAGAAGAGAAGTGGCCCAAGCACTGATCCCTGAGGTACCCCAGTAAGTAACTGATGTGGCTTGGATACCTTCCCTCTCCAGGCTACCTCGAAGGACCTATCTGAGAGATAGGAGTTGAACCAGCCAAGCACATTTCCGGTGATGCCCAGTATAGAGAGGGTGGAGAGTATGATCTGATGGTTGACTGTGTCAACTGTGTTAAGTAATAATTGTATTTAGAACCCCAGTGAAGAAGCTGAAGGCGACTGGGGCAGGAACACAAAACTCCATAAGATGTTGGTTAATGGAGAAAAAACCTTGGGAGAAACCTAATTAATAAACTAATTGAGTGTTAAGGGCCAGTGTTTAAATAAAGATTTTGTATGACCTGAAAGATTAATGACTAATATCTTTGAAGTCCATCCTTGATTAACTGCAGAAGTTCACATAGATCCATTGTCCTTTCTTAGTTGGCTGATGAAAGCTTTTGTTGGCAATTAATGGATAGTCTATGTATTCCATTTCAAGAGTGCAGTCCATCAATAAACAAAGATGAAGCAGGCATAGTTCAATAAAGTGCATCACAGTTCAACCGGCAGGTTATTATGGTGAGGTTCAGTGGGGTCCATCCTATGTCCAAGGTTCAGGCAGTGCCACATGAATTAAAAAACTGAAGTGATATCTGGCTGGCACCGGCTGCAGTTTGTCATCATACCTCAGTGAAACGTAGCAGTGGAGTCTGACTCCAAACAAGAACGGAGCTGGATCTGGCTGGCTCTGGTTATCCCGAGGTTGAGACAGGTAAACAAATAGAATAATATTAGCGTAGATGCCATTCAATTTATTTCAGACTTATAGATAATGAGAAATGTTTCTGGTTCCGACAGACCTAACTAAAGCAGCCTAATTGTGAGTTTATGGATAAATTAGGTGTATGCCTGGCTAAACAGTCTAAACAGATAAACAGACAAGAGCAATTTGCCAAGGGAGACACTCCCAGGAGCCAATGCTCCAGACAACACAGCTCCCAGGGTCATTGGGGCATGCACACCCCTCCACCACGATGAGGTGGTGATCCACAGAGGGTGGAAGACCCAGATTCGGGTTCTCCCTATGCCAGTCCGCCCCTGCACCTTATTCACAATAGCGCCAAAAAATCTTTGATTTTTGACAATGAAAACGAGGTAGTGAGGGATATACTCACCCTCTCTTCAATGCCATGCACTATATAAAGATCAGAAAGCTCATAGATCACATCTAAGTTTCCATATCTCATGTTGTCAAGTTTTTTTCTATTGAAATTTCTTGTAAAGGTATTGTTTCAATGTTTCATCAATGGAACGATAAAAAAACACTTAAGAACTTTATAATTAACCTTGTGAGAAGTTCTATCAAAAATCAAAGATAGTGCTCTTCTGAATAAGGTCTATAATAACACAGATGTGTCCCTGTAAATAATCTGGGCTGCTCTGACACTATTTTTCTACCTCTAATAGTCGGGTTTGTCAGCAGATGAAATCAGACCCCCAGGGCAACACTCCCTGCCTCTCTCAGCCCCATCAGAGACACCTCATAATTTCTGCCTCCATATAAACCACCATTATCTTATGCAGCCTCGTGACATGACACAATTACAAGGAGAATGAGGTGCTCAATATTTCCCAATGCCCTATGCCTTCTAATTTCCCTGCTTGCAGAGTGTTGGCGACCTCTCTCTCTGCAGGTTTGCATATACCTGCCTGCCTGGTAGGCACATTTAAACTTCTACTAAAAAGAATGAATTGAAAGAGCGTTGAGTTCAAAGACGATAAGGATGGAATCAAATGTGTTTAATATTGCTATAAGAGCCAGACCTGTCTTCTAAACTTTCCACTTTTTACTTGTACTGCATGTCTAGCATATGAATAGTGAAAGAACAAAGAAAAAACGCAGAGCATGTACGTGAGGTGAGTTTGAGCTGTCTGAATCCCTTTTATATAATTTGAATCTTGGTACTAGTTTAAAGATACCTTCAGCTGAAGAGATCAAACAGATATACTAGCAAAGCTAGAAAATCTAGTTTTCACCTATCCATCCTTTCTTATTAACCAGGGCCTCATTTTCCAATTACTATTGATAGCATTTTCAATGAGCAGTTTTAAGAATGCTCATTATATTTTTGTGTTCCCAAAACAGCACTTCACAACATAAGCGTGCACTGCTCTTTAAGTAATACTTAACAGACACTGTCCAAGGTGCTGAAATGTGCGATTACATTTGTAGAATGTTCAAGATAGTTTTTGTGCAAATGTAACCAAAATATTGAATCAACATGGTACTCAAATTGTATGCATGTGGCCGTTGGACCCCACCCACATCCAAGACCATTCCTGTGGACACTGCCCCTTCCTTCACTAAACCCCCTTCACTTTGAGGATGCAAGATTCCCCTTTATTTTGGACACTAATTGCCCCATGGACACTTTATTCCCTTTTTATGAACATTTTATGTTTATTATTTTTTTCCAAAAAATGCCTCTCCGTGGTTTGACACCACACCCACTGTGTCTGTTTCTTAGTCAACCTGCCAGTTAGCATACTGTAGATAATAGGTTAACATACAAACATATGCTATTAGATTATACAAAATTGTGTACATGTGATGTATGCAATGCACCTTAACAGGTGTCACGACTTGATAATAAATGTGAAGTGTCTATATATATATATATATATATATATATATATATATATACCCACATAGCACAGAAGAAGTTTGATGGAGAAAAGATGGCAAGTGACAAAAACTCAAATCCAAATAATGTTGAAAACGAGAACAATAAGCATGTGTTGTTTAGTATATTTAAAGGTGCTCATACCAATAAAGAAAATCTGCAGGTTCTACAGGCTACTCCATCTGTGACAACAGCAGCAAAAGGTATTAAAAGAAGTGGCCAAGAAATGAGAAAGAAATGCCAAGACTGTTCTTGAAAAGATAGTGACAATATTCCATACAGTCAGAGGCTATAAAATATATTAGACATTTTAGAGCTGACTATAGAGGAGATCTCATAGTGTATGATACTCCATGACATGGACCATGAAGAGGTAGAGATGACAAAAAATTGTTCAAAGTGGAGAAAACATTTAATGCCACTGGGGTTTATTTGGGCCACCAGAGTTTATGAACGAATCAACTTGACAGCCAGAGTGATCCTCAGTTGTTTAGTGTGTGATGCCAAGTTTTTGTCTGTAGCCATATACATAGTCGGTACATATGTGATACCTAGACTCTTTTCATATTTTAAAAGTGGTGAAGTATAAACCAACCTAAAAACGCTTATCTTCATCTGAGCAGATAAATACATTACTCAGCTGCTAAAATAACTTTTAGAAGCACAGGAAGGATAAAGCAAAGGAAAAAAAAATGTAACCCTAAAGTTTCTTGTCTCTTGCCATTTCTTTAACATCCATGGTACTTGACAATATTAAGCATGATTGGACACATTTTTTTTAGAATAAGGTCTGTTGAAAACCCCACATTTAAATGGTATCTCAAATAAAGATGCAATATCTAATCTAACAGCCTAGAGAAGTAATATTTTTCACAATACTTAAAGTTAACTTACATAAAGTTAATGTTTTAAGTTAAGCTTAATTTATATTTCCCATATGTTTTTTATTAGAAGCACAATGGCTACGTGTGATATCTTTTAGGAAAAGGCAAAGAGAGAGAGAGAGAGAGAGAGAGAGAGAGAGAGAGAGAGAGAGAAACAGCATCGTCCCATGAGCAACTAAGGGATAGCATCAACCCACTGGAGATCCTGAAAGGTGCGGCGATACTCAAGAGATAACGACTTTCAAGGCCAGAGATTTTACAAATCCTCAATGCGATTGCTCCAGACCCGATGTGAGCAACCATTGACACTGGCAACCCAGCTCTTGGCAGCACTATGTAAAAGGAACTGCTGCATTACATTGGCACATTCCGCACCTCATACAATTCCCCACCACCAGAGTAGACAAGGTCACAGTTAAGGAGTTCTTTTTTTTTCAAAGCATAAATCCCTTATGTCAATGGTGTTATAGATTAAACTCTTAATTCATACCCCTTCCAAAGTGTTGCTATGTTTATGGCTGCAGAAAGGGGTATTCTGCCCTTAACATCCAAGTGGTGAATGATCATCACAGATATTGTAGTGAGAATCCTTCATTTTCTTTCTTTTTTTTCCCTCAATGCTTCTGTTGGCCAAGAGGCACACGCTTACAAGGGTGAATGGCAACTCCTTGGAGTGTATATCCCCTGAGGCCTTTTCTTTTTAATCCTGTCACCAACCCCAAAATGAGAGAGATGAAAGTTATAATGAAGCTCACCGTGTGGTCAGAAGTGTCATGGAGCAAAGAATCGGGTGATGGAAGTGGGGGTAGAGGAATAAGCAGATGAAGAGGAGCTATATATCCATTCATATTCATGAAAATAAGTGCCTATAAGTGCAAGTGATTTTTAATTAGTTTTTGGGTTGTCCTGCTAGTGTCTCCACTGAGTCATTTTGTTTAAGATGCACTTAGCAATCGATGACTGCTCCAGTGCACTCGTAAATCAGCAAGCATTTTCAATACCACCAGCGACAGTTTAGCAGAGATGTACAACTGGTATGAAAATTAATGGGAGATATTGGAATGGCCAACAGATGTAGAAAAGGAAGTCATGCCTTACAAACAAAAGAGACAATCATCTTTTTTATTCCAACATCGCCTGTCAGTCAACTTGAGAATGAGCATTCTCATTCTTGCATCCTCGTTCTAGCTGAACCAGCTTAGTGAATAGTGAATTTTGTATTGAATATGTTATTTGATCATAACCCTTACCAGTTATTTTGGTGAGTTCAGTCTTTCCCCAATCAAGTAGATAGGAGCTGTACTTTCATGCCGATTGTTTACATAAAAAAATAGCTGCCCTGCCTGCCTGGGAGCATTCCAAAGATGACACAGAGTGGACTGACTTGCCTTGAAAGAGACTTTGGCGCCCCGCAAGTTACAGGGAACAGTTTAAGGCTTTAGGAAACAGGCCGCAAAACAAAGCTGAATCATAAGATAGATCTACTTAGGCTTACAGTGTTTTGGGAAACGAGGCCCGAAACATTAAACAACCCCTCAAATAATTTTTTTTAATGATTTAATTCAAATTATGTATTTTATTGAAATCTACTGATAAAAATTGCCCCTGTAACTGTTGTAGAAAGCTGTTCACATCTGTGTATGGGGCATGAGGACACAGCTGAACTCATATCAGCTCCAGTAGGGCACTATGCCACTGTCACAGGAACTGTATGTGTCATTAACAGAGCTGACAGGGGTTAAGTGTATGAGAGAGCCCAGGAGATAGCTGCTGTGGCTATTCTGGAGCTGTATCTATGCTCCACCATTGCCGTTGATAGATTCTTTGCCCAGAGTGAGTCCAGTGAGCCACCAGCCCTGCTGTTAATGTGTCATTGTCCTCGGGCATAGCGACTTTCTCTCTTTGCCTTTTTCTCCTCGTCTGTTGCTCAACTACTGTCTGCTTTTTTGTCTCTAGAAAGCCATTTAAAATTTATATAATAGAATAGAATTTTTACACTTTATAAAAAGAAAACGAGAGAAGTACTTGCACGTGTAGAAATTTCTCCCACAATGCTATAGTGTTGTGGGTGGTATTCTAGGGTGTTGCTATGCAGTTGCTATTGTATTTTGAGTGGTTGTTAGCAAGGGCAAAAATAAAAGTACTCCAGAAAACTCTGGTGAATAAATTCATATATTCTGAAGTAATTTGATAAGTGTGGGTGAGAAACAGATCAATATTTGTCTTTTTTTTTTTTTTTTACAATAAATTATCCTCCCTGCTCAGTCAATTTACACTTTCACTTTCTCATTATCCTTCTTCTGTTTTTGGTGATACACACTTCTCGCATATCGCAACCTAATGGGCAGGTAGGAGAATTTATGACAAAAAATAACGTCTCGGTTACTGTTGTAACCTCCGTTCCCCGAGGGAGGGAACGAGACTTAGTGTCGAAGGAAGTGACACAAGGGGTCTTCTCGGATGCCGAATAGTTCCTCTGAACCTGAGAAAAGGCCAATGTCAAGTTGGCAGACAGAATTTGCATGCCCCGCCCCGGACATATGGGTATAAGGGGAACTGGGGCAGCGAATGCCAGTCAGGATTTTGCACTGAGGAGCTGAAGGATGAAGCACGGCCATTTACAGTGCTAGGTCTAGTGCCGTGGCAGGAGGGACACTACATCTCATTCCCTCCCTCGGGGAACGGAGGTTACAACAGTAACCGAGACGTTCCCCTTCTGTCACTCTCTCGACCTAGTGTCGAAGGAAGTGACACAAGGGGTCCATATAAAAACGCCACGCACTGACCATGTGACGTGACTGTCGGAGCAGGGGCAAAGCAGGCTATTGCGTGTTAGAGGCACCTGAACCGAATGCACGTCGCCCTCCCCAACGCCCCTTTAGATTTAGCATATCTACCTTAGGTTTTCCCGCACCCCTGGGGGAAAAAGGTATCACATGCTAGCATGGGAGCAAGCCCAACAGCCGCGGCCTTCTCTCTCACTATGTCTCTCACATAGGATGTAGAGCGGCTGGGGCCCAACCTATGTCAGGGAAGGTGGTCATTCCCCGGGGGGGGAGCAGGAGAGCCTGGGCGGTGCTGAGAGAAGACTCGAAGCATTAACCCTGCTCCACGCACCCGGCAGGGGGCGGCTTAGAGACTGAGGAAGAGGCCTAAGGAGGCATCTTCAAAACTCATCGGCGCCGGTGTGCCGGGCGCTGAGGCAGGACCGGAGGCAAGGTAGCTGTCCGGCCTGCAGATATCCTGTTCTTTCAGGAGGGGAAGACCCTGCAGAGGCCATACCCTGCCCAGTCAGGGGGAGGTAATGTATGGCAAATACACCACGAGGGCTGTGAAGTAGGTCCAGCCTAATGAAGGGGGGAGTCTACAGACACAGGGCTGAGGCAGCGGGGCTGCCTGAGGGAAACACGGGTCCGCCGAGAGGGGGGACCGTACCGTGGAGAATACATCACTGGGAGTTAGCCTGAAGAGGGAACTATGCCCGTGGAGCCCGACCCCAGTACAGAGCCCTAAGACTCGTACTGGGTCTGGCCGCGAGTTGCTCTGCTGAATTCGCGGGCCAGAAGGCTAGGGAGGAAAAAGCATCCAGGCAGCGACACTCAGTGGCTGACCTGGGATAAAAGGCGCACTGGATCACATTGGTGAAGGGCGCAAGATGCAAGCGGAACACCCGGTCGGTTGTGCCGCGTTACCGAGTTCTACCGGCTCGGACCTCACAAAACATGGGACGAGACCGACTCAACCCTTAGATTGTAAAATCTGGCAAAGGTATTGGGTGTTGCCCAGCCCGCTGCTCTGCAGATGTCTGCTAGGGAGGTGCCGTGGCTTAGTGCCCACAAGGGCGCCACACTTCTAGTGGAGTGTGCTCGGACCTGCAGGGGGGCGGGCATGCCCTGGGCATGATAGGCTAAGGCAATAGCATCAACGACCCAGTGGGCTAGCCTCTGTTTGGAGACGGCGTTCCCTTTCCGCCGTCCGCCAAAGCAGACAAAGCGCTGCTCAGAGTATCTAAAGCTCCACATAGGTACGCAAAGCACGCACCGGACACAGCAACGAAAGGGCTGGGTCTGCCTCCTCCCGAGGCAGTGCTTGCAGGATCACGACCTGGTCCCTGAAAGGGGTCGTGAGAACCTTGGGCACGTAGCCCGGTCGGGGTCTCAGGATAACATGAGAAAGTGCCGGACCGAACTCCAGGCAAGAGTCGCTGACAGAGAACGCTTGCAGGTCTCCTACCCTCTTGATTGAGGCTAACGCGATCAGGAGGGCCGTCTTCAATGAGAGGGCCTTGAGCTCGACTGAATCAAGCGGCTCAAATGGGGGTCTCTGAAGGCCCGAGAGGACCACTGAGAGATCCCAAGAGGGAAACAGGTTAGGCCGGGGAGGATGTAGTCTCCGGGCGCCTTTCAGGAACCTGATAATCAAGTCGTGCTTACCAAGGGACTTGCCATCTACTGCGTCGTGGTGGGCTGCGATAGCAGCTACATACACCTTCAAGGTGGAGGGGGACAGCCTTCCCTCCAGTCTCTCCTGCAGGAATAGAAGCACTGACCGAACTGCGCATCTCTGTGGGTCTTCGGCTCGGGAAGAACACCAATTCGCGAACAAACGGCACTTTAGTGCGTAGAGTTGCCTGGTTGAGTGAGCTCTGGCTTGATTGATCGTATCTACGACAGCAGGTGGTAGATTTACTAGATCTTCCGCGTCCCGTCCAGGGGCCAGACATGGAGATTCCAGAGGTCTGGGCACGGATGCCAGAGGGTGCCCCGTCCCTGAGAAAGAAGGTCTTTCCTCAGGGGGATTTTCCAGGGAGGGGCTGTTGTGAGGAGGGTGAGTTCCGAAAACCAGGTGCGGGTGGGCCAGTAAGGGGCCACCAAGGCGACCTGCTCCTCGTCCTCCCTGATCTTGCACAGCACCGATGCAAGAAGGCTCACTGGGGGAAATGCGTACTTGCGCAGCCCCCGGGGCCAGCTGTGTGCCAGCGCATCTGTCCCGAGGGGAGCGTCCGTCAGGGAATACCAGAGCGGGCAATGGGAGTTGTCCTGGGAGGCAAAGAGGTCTACCTGTGCCTTGCCGAATCTGTCCCAAATGAGCTGGACCACCTGGGGGTGGAGCCTCCACTCTCCGCTGGGCGAAACCTGTCACGACAGCGCGTCCGCTGTCGTGTTGCGGTTGCCAGGGATGTGAGTGGCGAGCAGCGACCTGAGTCCCGGCTGACTCCAGAGGAGGAGATTGCGGGCGAGTTGTGACATATGACGGGAGCGCATGCTGCCCTGGCGATTTATGTACGCTACCGTCGCGGTGCTGTCTGAACGAATCAGAACATGTTTGCCTCGGATAAGTGGAATAAACCTCCGTAGAGCAAGAATAACAGCCATCAACTCTAGGCAATTGATGTGCCAACGCTGCCGGGGACCTTTCCAGGTGCCAGCAGCAGCGTGCCCATTGCACACGGCGCCCCAACCCACTCGAGAGGCGTCTGTGGTTACCACGACACGTCTGGACACCTGCTGCAAGGGAACGCCGGCCCGCAGGAAGCAGAGGTCTGTCCACGGGTTGAAAGTCTGATGGCAGGCGGGGGTGATTGCCACACGATGCGTGCCGTGGCGCCATGCCCATCTCGGAACTCGAGTCTGTAGCCAGTGCTGTAGTGGTCTCATATGCATCAACCCGAGCGGCGCGACCTCGGCTGAGGATGCCATATGCCCCAGGAGCCTCTGGAATTGTTTTAGAGGGACCACTGTGCCAGGCTTGAAGCGAGCGAGGCACCTGAGCACTGACTGAGCGCGCTCGTTGGTGAGACGCGCTGTCATTGAGACCGAGTCTAACTCCATACCGAGAAAAGAGATGCTCTGAACCGGGGCGAGCTTGCTCTTTTCCCAGTTGACCAGAAGCCCTAGACGGCTGAGGTGCCTGAGCACCTGGTCCCTGTGAGCGCATAGTAACTCTCGAGAGTGGGCCAGAATAAGCCAGTCGTCGAGGTAGTTGAGTATGCGGATGCCCACTTCCCTTAGGGGGGCAAGAGCGGCCTCTGTGACCTTGGTGAAGACGCGAGGGGACAGGGACAGGCCGAAGGGGAGGACCTTGTACTAATACGCCTGGCCGTCGAACGCGAACCGTAAGAAGGGTCTTGTCGTGGCAAAATAGAGACGTGGAAGTACGCGTCCTTCAGGTCTACCGCCGCGAACCAATCTAGCCGTCGAACGCAGGTGAGAATCTGCTTCTGCGTGAGCATTTTGAACGGGAGTCTGAGCAGGGCCCGGTTGAGAACTCGCAAGTCCAAGATTGGTCACAACCCGCCGCTTTTTTTGGGTACGATGAAGTAAGGGCTGTAGAGACCCTTCTTCATCTCGGCTGGAGGGACGGGCTCTATTGCACCCTTGAGGAGCAGTGTAAAAATCTCTGCTCGTAAGGCACTGGCTTGTTGGCCGCGCACTAGAGTGGAGCGAATACCGCTGAAACGAGGAGGGAGCCGGGTGAACTGAATCGCGTAGCCGAGTCGGATGGTCCTGGCCAACCAGCGCGACGGGTTGGGAAGCGATAACCACGCGTCCAAACTCCGTATGAGGGGGACTAAGGGGACGATCGATTTTGACGTACCGGGCGGGGCTTCGCGGCGGGGGGGAGCAGGTAATAATGCGTCGGGAGGCAAAAAGTGCGTCCTGAGGCTGAGGTGCTGAGAAAAGACTCAAAGCACTTACCTTGCTCTGCACACCCGGCAGGGGGCGGGTTAGAGACTGAGGAAGAGGTCCAGAGAGGGCGTCTTCGAAACTCGTCAGCGCTGGCCTGCCGGGGTTGGACAGTCGCGGGGCCGGAGTCGAGAGAGCTGCGTCCAGGGAACCGGGACTGGAGAACTGCAAGGCCGGGGTGCCGTGAGAACGGCGCACACCGGCTAAATGGCCCAGGGAGTGGAAAACTGGCTCTTTTATGGAGAATTTGGGTACCGCACCCCGAGGGGGGTGAGGCAAATGAAAAAAAGGAAACAGAAGATTCTCCTCCCGGCCCTCTACCGGGGGACGGAGTGGTCTTAGAACCACCGACTGCCTGGGCTGTCCGTCTCAGGAGTGCTTCGGAGCTTTTCTGGTCCGGGAAGGGGTCCTGGAGACGGGGGGCGTACGCCGCCTGCGAGGTGCTCGACGCTGGGGCTGAGAGCTGGGCCCGGGTTGCGGAGCTGGCTGTTGTTGTCTGGTCGCAGGGGGACGCCCTCGGCGAGCAGACGGGGCGCGGGGTGCGCTGCTTCTTCACCGCCAAAAACTGCTGGGCAAAGTCATTGACGGTGTCGCCGAAGAGGCCAAGCTGGGAGACGGGGGCGTTGAGAAACTTGGCTTTGTCAACGTCGCGCATCTCAACCATGTTCAGCCAGAGGTGGCGTTCCTGGACCACGAGGGTGGACATCGCTCGCCCAAGTGCCTGCGCCGTGACCTTTGTAGCCCTGAGAGCGAGGTTGGTAGCAGAGCGCAGTTCCTGCAGCACATCGGGATCGGGACTACCCAGGTGCAGATCTTTAAGTCCCTTGGCTTGATGGACCTGCAGGAGAGCCATGGCATGCAAGGCGGAGGCGGCCTGTCCGGTAGCGCTGTAGGCTTTGGAGGTCAGAGATGACGTCATCCTACAGGCTTTGGAGGGGAGTACCGGGCGGTCCCGCCAGGTGGCAGCGTTCTCTGGGCACAGATGGATCGCAACCGCCCTATCCACCTGGGGGACTTCCGTGTACCCGTGGGCCGCCCCACCGTCCAGGGTAGTGAGAACGGACGAGCGAGCGGGTTGAATACGGGCAGTAAAAGGTGCCCTCCATGACCGTGTCAGCTCGTCATGCACTTCCGGGAAGAATGGTACCGTGGGGGGCGTGGCTGTGAGCGGCGCCGGGCTCCGAGGTACCAATCGTCGAGCCGCGAAGGCTGTGGGGAGGAGGGGGGGTTCCAGTCCAAACCCACGCTTGCGGCCGCCCGGGAAAGCATATCAGTCATCTGCGCGTCCGCCTCAGACTGGGCGGGCTGGCCCGAGGGCGGCAGCCCAATCGAGTCTTCCGCATCAGATGCTTGAACGCTCTACGATGCAGCGGTGATGTCATCATCCAAGGCCGGAAACTCGAGGGAGAGCGCAGGCTGGCCATGCAGCGAGTCGCGCTCATCCCGAGCCCGAACGGAAGCACACGAGCGTGCTGGGGGGCGGGTGGTTCGTGGGGATTTACCCGGCGAAACCGAGCCCGTAATCATCCCCAAATCGCCTTCATCGCCAGCCGCATCGTCCTCAATCCCGTGGGAAGAAGGAGCGACACGGGGGGCGGCTGAAGTGGCATTCACCTTGAGGAAGGAGAGCCGCGACCTCAACATGGCCATGGTCATATTCTCGCAATAAGAACATGAGCCATCCACAAACGCCGCCTCAGTGTGATCACTACCCAGGCACACGAGGCAGCGTCTGTGGCCGTCATTCTTGGAGAGAAATCGCCCGCATCCAGGAACAACACAGGGGTGGAAGGGCATCTTGAAAAAGACGCGTCCTGAAAAGGACGTTCAACGCCGCTGTGTACTGTTTTAGTGAATATGAAAATTGCTCTTTTAGAGTTGGAAATATACTCTTTACACCAGGAAGAAGCGCTGTCGAAGCGCCCAGGGGCGTGTGCTGCAGAACGTGCAGGAGAGAGAACGCCAGCTGGAAACTGCACCGTGCGGATCCAACAGCCACGCTTCTCGCTGATAAAGGTAAGTGAGACAGTAGTGTGACTCAGCTGTTTGTGATAGAACCATTCGGCTCCGAAGAAAAATTCTGACTGGCATTCGCTGCCCCGGTTCCCCTTATACCCGTATGTCCGGGGCGGGGCATGCAAATTCTGTCTGCCAACTTGACATTGGCCTTTTCTCAGGTTCAGAGGAACTATTCGGCGTCCGAGAAGACCCCTTGTGTCACTTCCTTCGACACTACGTCGAGAGAGTGACAGAAGGGGAACTTAAATATTGCTCTGTTTCACACCCACACCTACCATATTGTGTCTGAACACATGGATTTAACCACTGGAGTCATATGGATTACTTTTATGCTCTCTTTATATGGATTTTGGAGTCTCAAAATGTTGTTACCCATTTCCTTGCATTGTATGGACCTACAGAGCTGAAATATTCTTCTAAAAAGTTCAGCAGAAAAAAGAAGTCATATGCATCTGGGATGGCATGAGGGTGAGTAAATCATTAGGGAATTTTCATTCTTGGGTGAACTATTCCTTTAAGCCATAATTTGTATTTATTTGTTTATAATAGATATGTTTTTGTAATAGATTTGCACTACGTGTGTGTATGTGGGTATGTATGATGGTGAGTGTATGTACGTATATGTATAATTATTTATTTTTAGTATTTTTTTGTTTTAATTACCTATGTCTTGCTGCTGTTTTTGGTATTGTTTGTATTGTTGTACACTGGAAGCTCCTGTCACCAAGACAAATTCCTTGTATGTGTAAGCATACTTGGCAATAAAGCTGATTCTGATTCTGATATATATTTTTCCCTTTCTGTAGTCAAAACCATTCAAATAAAACATGCTTTCTTTTGAATATAATTTTAAGGCAGATGCTATTTGCACCCTGGTTCAAATAATGGCATATGCTATTTACACCCCAGTGCAAATAGTGGCAGATACTTTTTGCACCCATATTTAAATACTAATATACAGTATTTGGGCATCACTGCACTGTGTTTATTGCATTTTCCTACCCCTAAACCTAACCTTAACCTTAGAAAAAATAACCTTGGTTTTACTACAGAAACATTTGTGTAAATTTACACAAAATACCAGTAACCACAAAATTAACCATGGTTATTATATCACCATCATATTACTGTACTAACACCATGTTTAACTGCATTAAGACTATGGTTTCTGCCAAAAATATTTAAAAAACATGGTTACAACAAGATTAGTAGGCTAATACAGTTATGCAATCTACACACTAGTGATGCTGAGCCACAGGACCGAACAAGTGCAAAAGACTGTCCCCCGCCTCCGGATAAAAATTCTACGAAATTCAACGTGACCAAATCACTGCGATGAAATCAACATTTATATTCATTTGTATTTATTTTTTAGTAGTATTAAAGGAAAAATTAAGAGTGGAAACAGGAAATTAGATGGGGAAAAGAGTGTGACAAAAGGAGGAATCGAATCACGGTCAACACATTCACACATGCAGTGACATCTAATGTCTAATTTGTCATATATTACTGTAGTTTTACCAGACTACTGGGGTGCTAGTAGCTGCACTGTGTGGCAGATGCTATTTACACTGGGGTGCAAATAGATACTCCATTGTTTTAATTGGTAATCATTTTATAGTACTGTATTTTTTCCTATGTTCCAAATATTACTTTAACTAATGGAGCGTTCCAATCTGCAGGGTCCCTATGTTTTAAATCACAACACAGACAAATGAATTTAAGTTGCAGTGCTTGAGAGGTACTGCACAACAGGTATTACCCCAATACTGTGATGAGCAGTATTGTCTAAATTCATACTGTACAGAAAGATGACTGTTAGTACATACCGTACAGATGCATAATCACACACAGAGCTTACCTTCCCACAAATAATTAAACATGCTTCAATACCAGCAAAAGTATGCAGTACACAGATGAAAACACAATTGACATGACACTGCTTGTCTTTCTGATTTGTGAGGATTTAAAAAAAGAAAGCAGTCGCTTAGGTTCCAGACAGTGCTAATTATAAAGAACGATTGTTTGCACAAACTGCAAACCTACCCATTTATCCCCAGCAGAGCCTGCGAGTCTGATTTGACACTTGTGAATGTAGAAGAGTTAATTACACTTCTTGTGTAAAACAGACATAGCATAGTCAGTAAAGCAGAAATCAGCATCTTTCTTGCTGCCTCTTGTAAAAACATCTTATACCTGATGCAACAAATGTAACTTTGTTAACATGAAATGAAAATGAACCTTATTTAGTTCCTTAATACATGCTCCTGGTCCTACTGGCATTTTAAACTATTCGTCAGTGCATGTTATTCCAAAGGACAAAAATATTTGTCTATGTTATCTAACTAGCTTCGCTTCTGAAACTATTGTGCTTTTTGGTTGATGTCACTAAGCCTTCATATTTTTCAGCTCCTCCCATCCAAGCACCTGTCTCCAATCTTATACACCCACTTTTTATGATCAATTACATTCACTGTTGAGAAAAGACCCACTCATTGAATATCATTTGCACTTTTGGAAGTAAAATGGGTTATGAAAGCTAGTTTGTGTTGACTTAAAAACTTAGAAGTTACTAAATCACGTGATTCAGAGCTTAGGGATGTAATGGAGTTCTCCATAATGTTTAACTTAAGCATCAACTTTGTCTCAGATGTTTCTCCAAAAATGTCTTAGAAGAAATACAAATAGATAAAGATAAGACAATTGTTGACATCCAGTAATTACAGAGTAATAAAATGAATGTGGATAGCACAGATCAGATAATTTGTTCTTAAGAATTTGATTACAATGTTTTTAGTTCATATTTAAATCTTTTAAATTTGAAAATCTAATCAAAGTTCAAGACATTGAACTTGTTTAAATGGACACTAGAAAGCAGTTTATTTAAATGCAAGCTGCTCAAAAGAATAGCTCACCTGAACACAAATTACGATTTTTAGAACATCTTAGCTGTATTCACCTTATGTGCCAGAGAAACAAGCGCGCAGCCATCTTAAAAAGTTTGTCTTGGAACTAACCGGTCTATCATTATCTTTGTAGATATCTATGGTGTTGATGTCAAAGTGTAATTAGCTAGCAAAATGGATTTACAGGTTATAGAGTTGTCAAAAGTTATCATGAGTATTTTAAAGTGTTCAGGAGATGTCATAACAACTGAAAGCAGAGTGGGGAGACTTTAAACCAAGAGTATTTAATTTATATATACACAAGATCCTCTCACACTGAGGATGTACTGATTTGCCTATGAAACTCCAAGAGATAACAAAAAGACATTAAAAATATCTCAATATCTTTACACTGGTGCCGAAAAGAGTTTAGCCGGGAAAGGATGAGGCGAGAACCGGCTAGACGATATAAATAATATTTTAATAGTAAATGATCTCTCTCTTCGCATCTCTATAACAAGACACAGGTGTTAGGGTTGATTGCAAACCAGGTGACAAGCCTTACAGCTCTCTCTCTCTCCCGCAGACTGACACACGACCACGTCCCCACACCACAAACAATTAAACACTTGTAAGGTTAAAAAGTGCAGTGTCATAGCTGTCTGAATGTGAATTTACCTCTGCGGGGGTCTGACATTTACTGTGACAGAAAAAACACCTCACCAGCATTTTCACGAAGTAAAGGGCTGCTGTTGACTCACACTATCAACTCTTGATGAACAATACTTTCTGTGCTCCCACACGTAATCCATTTTGATCGTCTCTTCACAGTAGCTTCAATACAAACTGGAAGTTAGATGACAAAATTCGGAAGAGCAGAGTGTGGAAAAAGTGCAGGGATGAATAAGGTGAATAGGCCCGTACAATGTAGGTGAATGGAGGCCAGCACTTCGAAGCCCCAAAAAGCCCATTGTGATAAGGAGGAGGACAGGGTCGGGTCATGTCTATGCACACCCAGCCCCCAATTGGGCTAATCAGCCGAGGAGAGGGATAAATGTTCGGGAGAGAGAGAGAGAGTGAGAGAGAGAGCCACATGTAGCTGCAGTGTGTGAGTTTGTGTTTTGTCTGTCTTTTTAAGTCTCCCTCCGCCATCACTATAATGGGAGACAGGTGTTAGAGGTAATTGCAGCCCAGGTGACGATTCTTACTGCTCTCCCTCTCAGACCGACACATGACCACGCTCGCCATGCCACACCCATAAAGGCAGCATAAAATAATCAATAAGACTCAAGTAGTTAAATCCATGTCTTCAGAAGTGATATAAGTGTGGGTGAGAAACAGATCAATATTTAAGTCCTTTTCTTCTACTATAAATTAGAGGTCTGCAACCCAAACCGGGCCCGACAGGACCCGAGAAACCGACGGCTTTTGGGCTGGAATCGGGTCAGTTTGAAAATGAATGAAAAAATAAACAGGTTTACGGAACTTGTTTCGAGCACGTGCTCTCGCTCACAGATATGCTCAACTGGACGAGTTAGGGGCCGTTTACACCGAACGTGTTTTTGCATGCATCTGTTCTGTTTTCCCATTGTTTTCCTATGTAAACACATGGACGAATGTCTTTGGCATTTGCTCCTGGTCTCGCTTTTAAACACTTTGTCAAGTTAAAAATAACAAAAAAAAAAATACAAAAACCCTTGCTGAGACACCTGCACTCTGTTTCATTCTTTGTGCTGCATCTAAAATTGTTTTAGCGCAGACAACTGCTGCATAGAGGGGATTGTTGCATTGTTTCATATTATTCCAGATTGTTTGCCACTTTCACAAAAAAAAAAAAGCATTTAAAAAAATGAGCTTTTTTTTCATAAGTGCATGTAAACGGGGTCACTGATGAGATCACTCCTGAAATATTACTAGGGTCTTTTTCTCTTCTTTTTTTTTTTTTTTTTTTTTGCAAGAGAGTAGAAAAAAAATCTAAGAAGCAGGAGATTTAGCAAATGTCTCCATTTTCTCTTAATTTAATCTCATTGCTGCCTCAGAGAAAAAAAACATATGAGATTGAAGGGAATGAGAAATTTTATTTACATGCTCAGGAGAAGTAATTTATTTTTTGTGTTGCTCCTAAAATCCTTGTCTTTATTCACTCTCCTTGCAAACTCATCGCTGTCTTGGAGAAATAACTGGGATATTAAAAATATCCAATTTTTCCCTAAAACTCTTAGCCAAGTACTGTGAATATGTGCATGTTGACCAATGGAAATCTTGGCCATATTGCATCTAATGGTGTAGCTAATCCATACAAACACCCAATACATCCATTGCTGGTCATGCTAAACATAAAAGCACCAAAAGACCAGAAAAAAGCTTCCTGTTAGAAAACCATATAGTTATTTCTCCCAGCATATAGGCTATGCAAAATTAAAGGAATAGTTTAAAAGTGAAAAATCTGTCACTCTCATGTTGTTTTCCTTTTTGGGTGAACTATCTCTTTAAATGCAGACTTCTATAAAGTGACTGTGCTGCACAGTTCTAAAGCAGCCATCCTATTACAGCTCCTTTTGGGGCTGTAGATCACTAAGTGTACTCAGAGGTTATAGAAGAATTTGTGCTGAAAAAGCAGATTGTGCTGATCCCTCGCCTTGCCTACCTCTATGAACAGACAGATGAGATCTCTGCCATCATATTCCTGTTACCTGCACTGCGTTTGTCTCACAGTGTCTATGGAAGGGGAGACCATGTGTGCCAGCTAAATTGGGATGCACTAGGGACATGCCTGAAGCCAAATACCCTATTCAGAAAGCATGAATAATGACATCAAAATGAATAATGGATTTATATGGATAATATAAAAAAATATTAGTTTGACTGATAATCCAAGAAACACAAGCGACATTGAAAAATTGAAATATTCTAAATTACAACGAATTTGTAAATTTCAACGAAGTGTAAACCTTATGAATGAAAATGTGCACGGTGTGATTTCAGATCGGATGGGCGTGGTCTCGACTCTGTTTGTGGTCTCTGTTAATTGTTCATGTCTGCAGCTTGTCAAGTGTAACATTAACTAAGATACAACATCATATACACTTTCCACTTCTTGAAATGTCTATGTTAATGTATCACACGATTCACACTTGATTTTCATGTATTCATTTATAGCCTAAACATGAGCGTGATGTTATATTCCTGAACTGAAGTGATGATTTCAAGTCGGAGCTCATCTATCCATCTTTTCAAGTTGACCACATTTATATACACATCAGCATTTAAGGTAATTGTCTGGTTAAGACTTTATTCTGAAAAAAGTTAAAATGAACCATAAAGCTTTAAATGATCCACATAGTATAAATGTATTCTTAATATTCCTGCTTAAATATGTGCTTGACATTTCACATTTGTTTGACACCTCTTGCCTCCAGAATAATGTTGTTATACATCATCGGACAGCCTGAATGTCAGTACAATTACTATACAACCTTACTGCATATTTATATATATATATATATATATATATATATATATATATATATATATATATATATATATATACACTCACCTAAAGGATTATTAGGAACACCATACTAATACTGTGTTTGACCCCCTTTCACCTTCAAAACTGCCTTAATTCTACATGGCACTGATTCAACAAGGTGCTGAAAGCATTCTTTAGAAATGTTGGCCCATATTGATAGGATAGCATCTTGCAGTTGATGGAGATTTGTGGGATGCACATCCAGGGCACGAAGCTCCCGTTCCACCACATCCCAAAAATGCTCTATTGGGTTGAGATCTGGTGACTGTGGGGGCCATTTTAGTACAGTGAACTCATTGTCATGTTCAAGAAACCAATTTGAAATGATTCAAGCTTTGTGACATGGTGCATTATCCTGCTGGAAGTAGCCATCAGAGGATGGGTACATGGTGGCCATAAAGGGATGGACATGGTCAGAAACAATGCTCAGGTAGGCCGTGGCATTTAAACGATGCCCAATTGGCACTAAGGGGCCTAAAGTGTGCCAAGAAAACATCCCCCACACCATTACACCACCACCACCAGCCTGCACAGTGGTAACAAGGCATGATGGATCCATGTTCTCATTCTGTTTACGCCAAATTCTGACTCTACCATCTGAATGTCTCAACAGAAATCGAGACTCATCAGACCAGGCAACATTTTTCCAGTCTTCAACTGTCCAATTTTGGTGAGCTCTTGCAAATTGTAGCCTCTTTTTCCTATTTGTAGTGGAGATGAGTGGTACCCGGTGGGGTCTTCTGCTGTTGTAGCCCATCCGCCTCAAGGTTGTGCGTGTTGTGGCTTCACAAATGCTTTGCTGCATACCTCAGTTGTAACGAGTGGTTATTTCAGTCAAAGTTGCTCTTCTATCAGCTTAAATCAGTCGGCCCATTCTCCTCTGACATCTAGCATCAACAAGGCATTTTCGCCCACAGGACTGCCGCATACTGGATGTTTTTCCCTTTTCACACCATTCTTTGTAAACCCTAGAAATGGTTGTGCGTGAAAATCCCAGTAACTGAGCAGATTGTGAAATACTCAGACCGGCCCGTCTGGCACCAACAACCATGCCATGCTCAAAATTGCTTAAATCACCTTTCGTTCCCATTCTGACATTCAGTTTGGAGTTCAGGAGATTGTCTTGACCAGGACCACACCCCTAAATGCATTGAAGCAACTGCCATGTGATTGGTTGATTAGATAATTGCATTAATGAGAAATTGAACAGGTGTTCCTAATAATCCTTTAGGTGAGTGTATATATATATATATATATATATATATATATATATATATATATATATATATATATATATATAGTTTTATCGTATAATGTGTATTCCATATTGTGCGTACTGTATACTGTACATTGTATATTATTATTTGTATATTGTGTTGTGTGTAATTATGTGTACATTTGACATGTAAATTGTGTTGTATAAATCTGATGTTTATTGTAGATCGGTATGTCTCATCACCGTCATATTGCTATGTTACTCAGAACTGCACCCAAGACTTTCACCCACTGTTGCTTTTCTGTATATGGCTGAGTGAATATAAAGTGATTTTGATTGATTTGAACAGATGAAAAAAAAAATCTGTTTCTTGCAGATATTAATATCTGAAATACCAGGAGATACCAAAGTTAACAGCATATTCCACAGTTAATGTGGCAAACAAATTCAGCTTCATCTGGTAAGAAAAAAATAAATAAATTATAATTTAATTAAATAGTAATTGTATAATACTACTACTAATAATAATCATAATAATTATTATTAGAATTATTATTAGGCTATTATTATGAAAAGGCATACACAAGGCATATTTTATTAATAGAAACTATAAACATAAGAGTAGTATTTAAAAGTGCCCTTTTAATTTAGTTTTAACACACTTCCAGTTTAAGCCCCACCCTCACCCAGTTCTATCTGAATACAGAGACTGATACAGATAATTTTGTCATGTGAACAATACAGATACAGATAATGGTTCACTGCACATCCCTAGGATGCACAAACAACAAAATGTCAGAACTGCAACACAGATGAAAAAGCATCTACTGGTGAATATTTCAGTATACTGAATAAACATTTTAAGACTGTAAAGAAGTAGAGCTGAGGTGCTGGCATGGAACCAGGGATAGCCAACCATTTTGCAATTAAAGAGGACAAAAGAAGGAAAGGATCCTAAACCACCCAAATAACTTGACATAATTGCATTTGCTTTTTAAAGCTTAAGTGTGTTTTTTATTTTAAAATACTTTCTCTTATCCCAGCTTAATATGCAGAGACAACCATATAAGTAAGTACTTTGAAAGATTGATTTCCTTGAAAAGTGTAAACACTGTCACTGTGGCGCTATACAAAGATTGCTCTGTTTGTTTGAACAGTCTGACAACACATCACCACAAATTACTCATTTCATCCATATAAAGTATCATCCAAACAGAATTTATGGCATGTTCAATATAGCGTGCTGCCAACTGTTTTTAAAGAGAGAAGTATGTAGTATTTATACTGTGCACAGTATGTGATTTTTCTGAATGCATGGAATACCTGAGTGACCTACTAGACTTGCTAAAATATGTAAAATTCAACAAAAACACAGGTGGGTGGAAAACTGCAATACAGTTACAGTTAACATCATATATGTATGTATATGTACACTGTATACTTTGAATAAATACACATGGAAATATTATTTATATATATATACGTATAAGGAATAATTGACGATGGACCATTGAATTATTGAAAAATTATGCACACCCCATGCACATGCAAATGACACCTCAGGTGTACATTATTTTTCAATAATTTAATGGATCATAGTCAATTATTCTGCTTATACCATGTTTACCACACCTTAACACATTATTCAGGGTTTTATCACAAGATACTCTTGTATGTCGAACTAATATAGAAACTGATATAAATTTAGTTAGGACATTCTAGAAATTGTATGTCATTCTTATCTGATATACTTAGCTAAGTTCACTGTTTTTAATGATTATTTTGCTGTGATATCATGTACTGCTCTTTGAAATAGCTGAAGTAATTTGGCGAAGTAATATACTGGAACGGTATTGCAGTCAAGACCTGGATCTACTTCATAGCCGTGCTGAAAAGAATTGCACACCATAGAACGTGTTTCATTAATTTCGAATTAAGCATTCAACAGCCCTGTGGTGTATATACTGTGTATATATATATATATATATATATATATATATATATATATATATATATATATTTGCACAGTATATATATATATGTACATGCCTCATTTTAAGTTTTGCCGCATTTTCCTGGTAAAATTAACACTAGAGGAGCTACAACAACTGTGCGTTTTATTCACTTTCACACAAATCATGTGAACAACAGCTGGATATGATGATACAAACACACTGTGCTTTTCATTCTATTAAGGGGTCACCAACCGGACGCAGTCAGTGTCGCCCAGCTATAATTCTGGAAGCTGCTAAAATTTCTGCTGCGACAAGGAATGCAACACATTTCATCTAATTTTGACAAATTAGACTCAAATCAGTATCAAAGGACATACAATGGTGGCGAAAGATACGAATAACGCACAGATTTAGCTGTTTTTAGCTGAAGGAAATTGGTACTTTAATTCATCAAAGTGGCATTCAACTGATCACAAAGTATAGTCAGGACATTACTGATGTAAAAAACAGCACCATCACTATTTGAAAAAAGTCAAATCTAGACAGGCCCCATTTCCAGCAAACATCACTCCAACACTTTATCCTTAATAATCAGGTTAATTGCTAATTTGGTTATAGAAAATCACTTGCCATTATATCAAATATGAAAGCTGTTTGATTCATTAAATGAAGCTTAACATTGTCTTTGTGTTTGTTTTTGATTTGCCACCATATGCAATAGACTGGCATGTCTTAAAGTCAATTAGGTCAAAAATGTCAAAAAAGAAACAGCTTTCTCTAGAAACTCGTCAGTCAATCATTGTTTTTAGGAATGAAGGCAATACAATGCTTGAAATTGCCCCAAAAAATTGTACAATACATTCTTCAAAGACAAAGGACAACTGGCTCTAACAAGGACAGAAAGAGATGTGGAAGGCCAGATGTACAACTAAACAAGAGGATAAGTACATCAGAGTCTCTAGTTTAAGAAACAGACGCCTCACATGTCCTCAGCTGACAGCTTCATTAAATTCTACCTGCTAAACACCAGTTCCCCGTCTGTTGCTCACTTTGACGTTGTGTCGAAGAAGCGACACTAGGGGTCTCTCTTGAGCGCCGAAAGATACCTCTGATCTATGAAAAAAGGCCAATGAGAGTTGGCGAACAGTATTTGCATACTCCGCCTCCGGATACGGATATAAAGGCGAGAGAAATACGCTCGTTCATTCAGTAATTTTCTTCGGAGCCGAAGGTCGTGTGTATGCAGTCAGCTGCGAGTAACACAACTGATCCTGCTTCTGATCCTCTGACGCTCTGCTTTGCTGTTGGATTTACGGCGCACTACAGCGGCTTTTCTCTTCACTGCCGGCGTGCAGTTTGCCCCTGGGCGCTTCGACAGCGCAGAGTTAAAAGAGTTGAAAGAGTGATTCTCTCCGTAAAAGAGTTTATTTCTCTGAAAGAGCATTACACAGCGGCGTTGAACGTCCTTTTCAGGACGCGTCTTTATAAAGATGTAATTTCCGCCCCTGTGTAGTTTCTGGATGCGGTGATTTCTCCCCACCTCTCTCGGTCATAAAACACTGTCTTGCATGCCTGGGCTGCGATCACACGCAGGCAGCGTTTTATGAATGGTTCATGTTCTCAGTGCGAGAACATAGCCATGGCAACATTGCGGTCGTGTGGCTTTCTTTTGTAATGAGAGAAAGCCGTTTCAGCCGCCCCCCGCACCTCGCCTCCTTCCTACGGGATTGACGCAGGCGCCGCGGGCGATGAACACGATTTGGGGACAATGACGGGCTCTGTTCGCCGGGTAAACCCCCTCGAACCTCCCGCCTCCCCGGCACGCTTGTTTGCTTCCGTCTGAGCCCGGGATGAGCATTCTCTCCAATGGTTCATCTTCTCAGTGTGAGAACATGTCCGTTATAGCATTGCGGTCGCACGGCTTTCTTTTGTAATGAGAGAAAGCCACTTCAGCCGCCCCCGCGCCTCGCCTCCTTCCTACGGGATTGACGCAGGCGCCACGGGCGATGAAGGCGATTCAGGGAATATGACGGGCTCTGTTCGCCGGGTAAACCCCCTCGAACCGCCCGCCTCCCCGGCACGCTTGCTTGCTTCAGAATTGGATGACATCACCGCTGCATCGGAGAGCATTACAGCGGCATCGGATGCTGATCGCTCGCCTGGGCCGCCACCTTCGGGTCTGCCGCCCAGCCTGAGCCTGACGCACGGAGATCCGCTATGCTTTCCCGGGCTACTTGATCGGTCCCGCGGGCAGGTGCGCCGCTCACAGCCACGCCCCCCCCCCCCCCCCGGTCCCAGACCGCTTCCACTCTGCACGCCACGGCCCTTCCTGCAACCAACGCCAGGCCAAGGCGCTTCAAAACTTGCACCTTGGGTAGTCCTGTTCTTGATGTGCTGCTGGAACTGCGCTGGATGACCAACCGCGCCCCCGGGCGACGGAGGTCAGAAGCACCGGCACTCGAACAGGCGATGGCCACCCCTTGTGGTCCAGAAACGCACCTGTGGACTGGACCTGGTCGAAATGCGGGAGGCAGACAAGGCACACCTTCTCCCACACCCCCGTCTCCCAGCTCCGTCTATTCGGCGCCACCATTGACGACTCTGCCCAGCAGTCCTCAGCGGTGAGGCAGACGGAGGCCACTGCACATCCTGCCCCGCCGCAAGCCTGCCGCCATGGGCCATGCCCCATCTGCTCGCCGAGGGCATCCTCCTGCGGCTATGAAACACCCTGCTCCGCCTCAACCCGGGCCCAGCTCTCAGCCCCAGCGTCGAGCACTCCACAGGAAGCGGACGCCCCCGTCTCACAGACCCCCTCAAGGACCCGGAAGGCTCCCAGGCTGTCCGTAGACGCTCAACCCAGGGACCAAGATGTTAGCTCCGGAAGTGGTAAGACCGCTCCGTCCCCGGTGGAGGGCCGGGAGGAGAATTTTTTGTCGAATTAGTTTTCACATTCTCATATTCTCTGTAACGAGCTATTTCCTTTTGTCTCTGGGTCACCTGGCCCGCAAACGCCGTTCCCACGGCACTCTGCCACCAGATCTCAGCAGTCCCGGCTTCCTGGACACGGACCACCCGTCTCCAGCCCCACGACTGCCCCCCCCCGGCCGGCCGGTTCCGACCAGTCTAGAGGACGCCTACCCGAGACCTCCTCCTCAGTCGCTAACCCGCCCCCTGCCGGGTGTGCAGAGCAAGGTAAGTGCTTTGAGTCTTTCTCAGTACCCCAGCTGCGGGTCGCCCTGTCGCCGACCAACGCTGCCCTATCTGCTCCGCTCCGCTGCGAAGCCCCGCCGGGTACGTCCAAATTAACCGTCCCCTTGGTGCCCCTAGCGCAGAGGTTGGACGCGTGGCTTTCACTTCCCAACCCGTCTCGCTGGCTGGCCCGGACCATCCGACTCGGTTATGCAATTCAGTTTGCCAGGCCCCCGCCCCCTTTCATGGGCGTCTGCTTTTCCGCAGTACACGGCGAACACGCCCACTCTCTGTGCGCGGAAATCGCGACTCTTCTGGCCAAAGACGCAATAGAGCCTGTCCCTCCAACCGAGATGAAGAAGGGTTTCTACAGCCCCTACTTCATCGTACCCAAGAAAAGCGGCGGCTTACGACCAATCTTGGATCTTCGAGTTCTCAACCGAACGTTGCACAAACTCCCGTTCAAGATGCTCACGCAGAAACACATCTTAACCTGCGTCCGGCATCTAGATTGGTTCGCAGCGATAGACCTGAAGGACGCGTACTTCCATGTCTCCATCCTGCCCCGACACCGCCCCTACCTGCGGTTTGCGTTCGGGGGCCAGGCGTATCAGTACAAAGTCCTCCCCTTCGGCCTGTCTCTGTCCCCTCGCGTCTTCACGAAAGTCGCAGAGGCAGCTCTTGCCCCGCTCCGAGAAGCCGGCATCCGCATACTCATTCTGGCCCACTCGCGAGAGTTACTATGCGCCCACAGAGACCAGGTGCTCAGGCACCTCAGCCGTCTGGGGCTTCAGGTCAACTGGGAAAAGAGCAAGCTCACCCCAGTTCAGAGCATCTCTTTTCTCGGGATGGAGTTAGACTCGGTCTCAATGTCGGCACGTCTCACCAACGAGCGTGCCCAGTCAGTGTTGAACTGCCTCGGCGCCTTCAGGCCAGGCACAGCGGTCCCCTTAAAACTTTTCCAGAGGCTCCTGGGGCATATGGCGTCCTCCGCGGCGGTTGCGCTGCTGGTGTTGATGCATATGAGACCGCTCCAACACTGGCTCCAGACCCGAGTCCCGAGACGAGCATGGCGCCACGGCACGCACCGGGTAACAATCACCCCCACCTGCCGTCAGACATTCAACCCCTGGACAGACCTCTGTTTCTTACGGGCTGGAGTGCCCCTACAGCAGGTGTCCAGACGCATCCTGGTCACGACCGACGCCTCCAGATTGGGTTGGAGCGCCGTTTGCCTCAGGCCGTTGGAAAGGGGCCCAGCTGCGTTGGCACATCAACTGCCTCGAGTTGTTGACCGTCCTTTTGGCCCTGCGGAAGTTTCTCCCGTTAATTCGGGACGAACATATCCCAGTCAGGTCGGACAGCACCACTGTGGTCGCGTACATAAATCGCCAAGGCAGCGTACGCTCCCGTCACATGTCACAACTTGCCCGTCGTCTCCTCCTTTGGAGCCAGCACCAACTCAAGTCGCTGCGTGCCACTCACATCCCCTGCAACCTCAATGTGATAGCGGATGCGCTGTCATGACAACGCTTGCCTGGCAGAGAGTGGAGGCTTCACCCCCACTCGGTTCAGCTGATTTGGGAACGGTTCGGCAAGGCCCAGGTAGACCCCTCTGCCTCCCGAGAGACCTCCCACTGCCCGCTTTGGTACGCCCGTTCAGAGGCTCCCCTCAGGGCAGATGCACTGGCATACAGCCGGTGGGGCTGCGCAAGTACATTCCCCCAGTGAGCCTTCTTGCACAGGTGCTGTGCAAGGTCAGGGAGGACGAGGAACAAGTCACTCTCGTGGCTCCTTACTGGCCCACCCGGGCCTGGTTCTTGGACCTTGTACTCCTCGCGACAGCCCCTCCCTGGCGAATTCCCCTGAGGAAGGATCTTCTTTCTCAGGGACGGGGCACGCTCTGGCATCCACACCCAGACCTTTGGAACCTCCACGTCTGGCCCCCGAACGGGATGCGGAAGATCTAGCTGGTCTACCACCCACGGTCGTAGCCACGTTCAACCAAGCCAGAGCCCCTTCTACCAGGCAACTCTACGCCCTGAAATGGCGTCTGTTCGTGAATTGGTGTTCTTCCCGGGCAGAAGACCCACAGAGGTGCGCAGTTAGGTCTGTGCTCCTGTTCCTACAGGAGAGGTTGGAGGGGAGGCTGTCCCCATCCACCTTGAAGGTGTATGTTGCCACTATCGCAGCTCGCCACGACCTAGTAGACAGCAAGTCTCTGGGTAAGCACGACTTAATCGTCAGGTTCCCAAGAGGTGCCCAGAGGTTAAACCCCTCCCGGCCAAACCTGTTCCCCTCCTGGGATCTCTCGGTGTTCCTCGCCGGTCTTCAGAGATCCCCCGCCCCTGAGTCGCTAGAATCAGTTGGCTCAGGGCCCTCTCCTAAAAAGACGGCCCTGCTGATCGCGCTCACTTCCATCAAGAGGGTCGGGGACCTGCAAGCGTTCCCTACTAACGACACTTGCCTGGAGCTCGGTCCGGCAGATACTCATGTGATCCTAAGACCTCGACTGGGCTATGTGCCCATGGTTCCTACCACGCCCTCTGGAGATCAGGTAGTGAACCTACAAGCACTGCCCCGGGAGGAGGCAGACCCAGCCCTCTCACTGTCGTGTCCGGTACGTGCCTTGCATGCCTACCTGGAACGCACCCAGAGCTTCAGGCGCTCTGAGCAGCTCTTTGTCTGCTTTGGAGGACAGCAGAAAGGGAACGCTGTCTCCAAACAGAGGTGTCTCACTGGGTGGTGGATGCCATTCAGTTGGCCTATCACACCCAGGCCGTGCCCCCCCCCCTTTTTTTGCGGGTTCGAGCCCACTCTACTAGGAGCGTGGCATCCTCATGGGCACTGGCTAGGGGCACCTCCCTAGCAGACATTTGCAGAGCTGCGGGCTGGGCAGCACCTAACACCCTTACGATCTCAGGGTTGAGTCAGTCTCGTCCCGTGTTCTCTCAGGTCCGAGCCCGTAGAACTCGGTACACGTCGACGATCTGACCGGGTGAATCGCTTGTTTCCAGCGCCGTTTCCCTCGATCGAGGTAAAACAGTGTGCCTTCTTTCCCAGAGAACCTAGGTCCCTGGTTGATTCCTCCCTAGCCCTTGGGCCCGCAGCAGTTCAGCGGAGGGACTTGCTGGTCCAGTCCACTATGGGTACCCCAGGCTACCCCTACTGGAATAGGTGCTCCACAGATCAGGCCTCCTACGGGACTCCTGTGTGTACTTCCGCGGTACGGTCACCTTACGAGCTGACCCACGTCTCCCTTAGGCAGTATTTGGCTGCCCTCCGGTCGCCGTGTTGTAGCAACTCCCCCCTCCTCGAGGCGGGATCTACCACCGCGCCATTTTTCCCACATGTGACCCAAGAGGCCATGTGATGTATTTCGCCACCTTTACCTCCCCTTTCAGGTGGGTGTGGCCTCCGCAGGGTCTTTTCCCCCTAAAAGAATAGGGATTCGGGAATAAGACCTCCTTCCCTCGATGCGGTAAGGGCCCCGGCTGCTCTTGCTCTATGCCGAGAAAACATAGAGAGAAAAGAGGCCCAGCCAGGCTTGGCCCGTTCCCTAGTTGGGAGCGTCACCTTGTTCCCTCCTAGGGTAACCAAAAGGATTCTGACACTTTTTCGGGGCATTGGGGAGGAGTACGTGCAGCCTGAGCACAGCTGGTCGCTTGTGCACGTAGAAATACCTGCCCGCTTCTGTGTCAGCAGTACACGTACACGGCTCAGCACATGGCGAGTTTTGAAGTGGACCCCTAGTGTCGCTTCTTCGACGCGACGTCGAAGTGAGCGACAGACGGGGAACGTCTCGGTTACGTATGTAACCTCCGTTCCCTGATGGAGGGAACGAGACGTCGTGTCTTCCCGGCCACGTCACTGAGCCGAGCCGCTGAGGTGCCCGGAACACTCCCGGCTCCTCAGAAAAATCCTGAATGAACGAGCGTATTTCTCTCGCCTTTATATCCGTATCCGGAGGCGGAGTATGCAAATACTGTTCGCCAACTCTCATTGGCCTTTTTTCATAGATCAGAGGTATCTTTCGGCGCTCAAGAGAGACCCCTAGTGTCGCTTCTTCGACACGACGTCTCGTTCCCTCCATCAGGGAACGGATGTTACATACGTAACCGAGACGTTTCATGTACAACAGTAAAGAAAAGACTCAGGGGTGCAGCCTTATGGGAAGTATGCAATGCAATGTTTTGACCTTTGGTTTGACAGATGTTTTAAGTGATACAATTTTTGTAATGTGTACAGTTTAAAAGATGTGTGTCTACTTGATTCTGATTAACTCTCCACATTGACAACTATTCTGAACATTGCTGAAATGGCTGTTTCTCATAAATGCAAGCTGAATTAGCTGAAAGCTTGGCTTTTGCCCAAGCGTTTGATCAAGTTGCTCAAATGCACTTTGGATCGCATCATTTATATGTATGAATATTTTCCATCTGAAAGGAATGAATACTAAATGAAACAAATGACAATAAAATGCAAAGTAATCTCTACAGTAATCAAAATACTTTTTGAATGTAACTGTATTCTAATTACCAATTATTTACATTGTAACTATAGTGGAATACAGATACTTATATTTTACATTTTAAATACATAATCCCATTACATTTATTCCGTTACTCCCCAACGCTGCTGATAGGCTACAGGAAACTCACACATCACAATGTCCGACGTTAACTCTGACACACTCAATTCATTCTTGCACTTTGGGGCAAAAGCCCTCAACTTGCATTCTCAACTGAGAAAGAGCCATTTCAGCAACTTTCAGAAAAGTTTCTGAATGTGGAGAGTTATATAAACTCAGGAAGTCACACACCTAAACCACATGCTTGACAAAACTTTTATTAATTAAAACATCCGTCGAACCAAAGTTCAAACCATGGTCTGTTAAAACACACATCCAGTCCAAACATAAACATCTGTCAACTACTTCCGGACACACCCCCACATCAATAATTTTAAAATATGGTGTAGGATATGAAGTACTGGACTGTACTGCAATTTAAAGTGTTTTTGGATATTTCCACAGACAAAACATTGATAAAACATTCATTATACAAAAGCTCCAGACAGCATGAGTTCAGATGAAATCAGATGTGATCTAGGAGCTTTATACAGCATTATACCTTTGTGCTGACGTATGCGGCCGACAAATGCAACCTCCAGAGGATGCATCCTTCCAAGCGAGACACAGCCAATGATAGTGCTAGCGTGAATAAGGTCTATTGGTTGTCCAAATGGTTAGTTACATCCGCAAACCAAACATCATTGGTTGAGCCCATGTTGCTGTGCTGGGCTGGTTGGGATGTTCAACCAAACAGAGGAATGTTTTGCTTGCTTCTGTGAGGCTCAGTGTTACACTTTTAGGTGAAATTGTACTACAAATGATCAATTTATAACTTATAGTTTCCTCAGTAAATTAAACTGGGATATGAGACAGAATTTAGGAAATATGTGCCAATCTAAAGAGTGTCATCCACTGCAAATGGTGTGGTGGTTAACCAGATGCTCAGAAACACCAGGAAGTGCCATCCGTGTTAGCCCCTCCTCTAAGAGAAAGCATCCAAGCTCAAATTAATTATCAAGAACAGTTATTGAGAGTCCTAATGTGATTTATGGTCCCTATCGGCCCACTTCTTTGCTCAGTCAGGGGAAGAGTGAGCGGATTAGCTATAATCCTGCCAGATTGCTCGATCCGAACATCTTAATTTATTCCATCCCCTAAAACTAAATGACAAATAGGATATTAGCATTAGAACACCACAAGTGCAACCGACCCTTGTGATAGTGAGATTAGTCGAGAACTTTTAGCGCTTTGAGTGGCAAGACAGAAAGTTTCTGGAAACATGTTCATCGCTTATAGATGCTTGAGTCCAAAGAACTGTAGTTCAAAGAGATTTGGATGATATTGAGAAAATAAGGTGTTTGGTTGAGACAGTTGATGAATACAGAGCAAAGATATCAGTCTTCCATTTATTCTAACATTTTAGGGAATAATTCATCTAAAAATGTTAATCTATCCTTATTTTCTCATACACATACATTTGTGGATCAAAAATTGTGAACATCTTGGCCACTTTTTTTCTACACAACAAGGATCATTAACAAAAAAAGCACCATAAAAGTATCATAAACATGGTCTGAACAATTTCTGAACTATATGCCTAGTCATCTGAATCCATACAATAGCTTTGTGTGAAGAAAAAGGCAAAAATTTAAGTTGTTTTTCAGTGACAATTTTGATATCCACTCAAGCTTTCCTTGACATGTTCATGAGAGAAGAGAGAGATTCATGAATGTAATTCATTCTTTCGAGTTGACCAAAAGCAGTCTAACGAAGAATTCATAATGGATTTGTGAACTGATTTCTTTCGAGTTGACCGAAAGCAGTCTAACGAAGAATTCATAATGGATTTGTGAACTGATTTCTTTCGAGTTGACCGAAAGCAGTCTAACGAAGAATTCATAATGGATTTGTGAACTGAATCAATCGATTCATAGAAAAACAAATTGAAACGGAACCGTTTTTCTATGAATCGATTGATTCAGTTCACAAATCCATTATGAATTCTTCATTCACGAATTGGACAGATTCGGTACTCGAGAACTCATTGAATAGATGATATTTAATAGATGCTACTTACACTAAGTTTAAACAGTAACAAAATGCATCTTCTTTGCATTAAGTACAAATAGTGGCAGATTGCAGTGTGTTTGATGCGTTTATTTAGAGTCCCACATACTACCACCCCTACCCATAAACCTAATCTTACCTTACAAAAATTAACCATGGTTTTACTACAGTAACAATAGTATCAACATGGTATTTTATTAGTAAAATCATAGTAACCACAAAGTTAAACATGGTTACTATATTAACACCATATTACTGTATTAACACCATGGTTAATTGAATTATAACTATGGCTTCCACATTTATTTATTATTATAACAAGTATTCAAGGAAATATAAAAAATAGAGAAAGGAAAAAGGATGGGAAAAAGTAGAACAAATGGGGGAATCGAACCCAAGTCCTTCCTCATGAAAAAAAAAAGCACATCAACACTGACTTTTCACATTACACCACTGCAGCAACACTTGAGGGTGCAATTTGTCTTTAATTTATGTTTCCACCAGACTATTTGAGTGCAAATAATGGTGTTGTGTGGCAGGTTCTATACACTTTGTGCAAATTAGGGACGTGTACAAAGCCGAATACCATATTCAGAAAGGCACAAATAATGACTTCCAAATGTCATTCATCTGAATAATAGAAAAAATATTTTTTTGTCTTATTATAAGCACAAGGATAGAGCGACATTTTAAATGATCATATCCAAAATTACAAAGAATTTAAGAATCTGTGAGGCCAATGTTACTGAGGTATAAATCTTATGAATGAAAAAGTGCACCGTGTGATTTCAAATCGAAAGGCCTTGATCTCGTCTCTTAAAGTTGACCACCTTTATATCAACATCAGTGAAAAGGTACTTATCTGGTAAATACTTCATTGCAAAAAAAGTTAAAATGCGCCAAAGTTTTAAATTCTCCATAGAGAATACATTTATATGAAGGAACTAAAACATGCTTGTTTAATTTAGTTTTGATGTACTTCCGGTTTAAGCCCCGCCCATATCCAGGTCTATCGGAATACAGATACAGATAATTTTGCAATAGGAACAGATACAGATAATGGCTTTGCTGCAAATCTATTAGCAAATAGTTATTATATGGAAAAGAGAAGGCCAGGATATTATTCAAAAATTCACCTTTTGTGTTTCACATGTAAAAATAAAAAAGTAAAAACAACAACAACAAAAAAAAAACACATGAGGGTGAATAAATGATGACAACATTTCTGGGTGAACTATTGCTTTAAATCACCCTATTTAATAAAATGCATGCAATATATAAAGCAGACGGCTGTCTTCTCTATCCCGGAAAAAAGAAATGTTGCTTTTGAAGTGAAGAAGTGGATTTTTAGTTTGTTTACAGCCATCTCCTGAAACTTTTTGCCCCAAAGACAGCCTATTTAGTCTGCAACAACTAATGAGCACTATAAGTTCCTGTGAACATTATGCATTAGATTCCAGCAGTGTGTGCAACGTGGTGCTTTGATTGACAGGGTAAGCTATTTTTCTTTTTTCTGTTTCTATGTAATGGAGCAAAATATATAAATGTGGGTAGGAGTGATGCTGAACCTTTCGTTTCTCAAAGCTATGCAGAGAACCTCAGAGGGAACATTATTAATTAACACCCACGCCACAGATCTGCCAAATAAAACACAGCATTTCTCTCCCTTTCGTCCTCATCTTTTGCGGATCCCCTACAATTACACACCATGCACACAAAAGTGTCTTTGTTATGGAGTAATCTAGCTCCAAATATGAATACCAACTCAAGTGCACTTCAAGGTCAGAGTTGCAAAGCGCCTTTTAAATGCCTCTCAAAACATCCCTGCATGACAATACCCGTACTGGTCGAATTTGAAGGGCTGTTATCAATATATGCAAATTTCCACTGGAGGCATGACATCTTCAGCCACTAATTACCTACTTGTCTCCGCACCATACCTGCATGCACATAATCCACTATCTGTGAGGGGCGGAGGAGAGGGCAATCTAATATTCAGCACTGATAAAAATGAGAGGTCATCTTCTTACAGGCCCATGTGCTTTACTCACCAAAAGATGTTTAACACATCTAATTCTTAATTTACATATTCATATAAATAGCTGATTTGATTCATGTTACACATTATTTAACATCACTAAATCAAACAAAATGCATTAGGTTACACAAACAAAATTTCCCAGTGGGTGCGAGTCACTGTGGCTTGAAGGCCTCTCCAGGTCTCAGTCTAACCATTAGACGACCAGGTGGAGGATTGCGATGATCTGGGGGTGCTTCAGCAAGGCTGGAATCGGGCAGATAATTTTTGTTAAGGACAGATGAAACAAGCCACGTACAAGGTTATCCTGGAAGAAAACTTGCTTTCTTCTGCTCTGATAATGTTCCCCAACTCTGAGGATTGGTCTTTCCAGCAGGACAATGCTCAAGCCACACAGCCAGGTCAATCAAGTTGTGGATGGAGGACCACCGGATCAAGATCCTGCCATGGCCAGCCCAATCTCCAGACCTGAATCCCATTGAAAACCTCTGGAATGTGATCAAGAGGAAGATGGATGGCTACAAGCCATCAAACAAAGCCAAGCTGCTTGAATTTTTGTGCCAGGAGTGGCATAAAGTCACCCAACAGCAATGTGAAAGACTGGGAGAGAGCATGCCACGGCACATGAATGTTCTGATTGAAAATTAGGGTTATTCCACCAAATATTGATTTATGAACTCTTCCTAAGTTAAAATATTTGTATTGTGCTGTTTAAAAATTAATATGAACTCGTTTTCTTTGCATTATTCGAGGTCTGAAAACACTGCATTTGTTTTTGTTATTTTGACCAGTTGTCATTTTCTGCAAATACATGCTCTAAATGAAAATATGTTTTGGGGGAATTTGGGAGAAATGTTTTCAGTACTTTATAGAATGAAACAAAAATAGTAATTTTTCTCAAACACATATAGTAAATCCAAAATAACTGCAAATTTTGCAGTGGACTCTTAATTTTTTCCAGATATTTGTGTGTGTATGTGTGTGTGTGTGTGTGTGTGTGTGTGTGTGTGTGTGTGTATGTATGTGTGTGTGTGTGTGTGTTATTGTTTCAAACCCATATTATGTTTTTTTTCTTCTGTAGAATCCAAAAGGAGAAATTTAGCAGATTGTCCAGGGTGCTCATTTCCTACAATGACAAAAAAGCACCATGAAAGTTTCATATAGTAAAAGTTGTAGTTTTAGCTTCATTGACATCAAACCTGGTGTGGTGTTTTCATGTGCCACGTTTGAATATTTTTCTTAATTTTTGGAGATGTTTATTTTCATTGTGCAGAAAGAGTACCTGGGTCAGTTTGCGGAACTTCTACTTTGGTTTATTGGAAGAAACAAAGTGATACAGGTTTGGAATGACATGATGGTGAGTAAGTGGTCAAAGATTTTTTTATTTAAAATATTAAATTAAATTGGTTATGAGAATAACCAATGTTATTTTGTACAGATCTTCATCTCTGCAATATTTTGAAATCAAAATGGGAATTTAATGCGACACAGCAAAGATTGAATCTCAAAGAAGATTTGGATTTAATTAACAGTTTCTGACTTTAATAGAATTAGTTTGCAATGAGTCTGTATTTTTTATCCATTCTCAGTGTGGTAATGACTTTTGTCACTCTCTGCATGGAGTAATTATGAGCAGAACTCAATAATTATAATAATAATTTGGCAATGCTGTTTTCTATTTAGTGAGAGACAGATTAAAATTTAGCTTCTCTTTGATTTGTTGTGATTATTATCATCATATTGTGTGTGTTGCTGCTTGATGCTGGTCTAAAAACAATTTCAGCACATTTTTGACACTTTTTAAACAAACTTTCGATGCTCGGACCGTAAAACGGCTCTAGTGAGTGATGTGACGACAACTTTTACTGTTATCATTTAGAAGCATGGCTGTTAGTGATGCTCAAGGTGTCAACACAGCAAACAGCACAGCAGTAAACTTAAGTTTTTGTATTATTCAATTCAACTTACAAACTAAAAGGGCTGAAAGCCATACAGAACATTCTTTCATCACCCTGAATTTTCCCCCAGCCTAATTTCTGGCAGCTCGGAGCCTGTCACAGTAAAATCACTCTCTTTTCATTAAATAAATGTTACACAATTTAATGTCAACCAGAGGCAGATTTAATTTCAGGGATATTTTTGTGGTATACTCAGGCTTTGCAAGTGGAGGGTGAAAGTAGTGTGCAAAAAAGACAACAACAACAACTCTTAAGACAATTTTCAGGCATAAATAGTTATAAAGGGCAGGCCACTTCATATCTAGGATATTTTGATGAATGTATAACTTTTTTTTGTTAAAAAGTATATATATGACATTCATCATTAATTTATGAGAGGTCATGGAAGGACTAGTGCTCATCACACAACATGAGTTGTTTGGAATAGCATAGTACCATACTACTCTTGCTATTTCTGAATTAAAAAGTATGTATATTGTTCACATTATGCAAAGTTTCAGTATGCATAAAACACCTGGATAACCTGCTACATTTGCTAACACTTGCAGCATAAAACATCTGGGTTACTGGTGTAACACCTGTTCCCTAATAGAGGGAACGAGACGTGTCGATGTAGTGACACTAGGGGTTCGATCTTGAATGCCCCAATCTCCTTTTCTTAAAATAGAAAGGAAAATGAGAATTGGTGAGGGGAATTTGCATGCCACTCTCCGCTCCAGACACACGGGTATAAAAGGAGATGATGTGCAACTTACCAACGGGGAAGTTCACATTTGGAATGATACCATCGGGAGGACCCTATTTATGGAGAGGGTACACAGCAAGAGTGGCTGAAGCAGAGCTAGGCCCTGATGAGGGGAAACACAACTCTGTGATCTTCCCCATTGGAAGAACACCAGTTCGTGAAGGGACACCACTTCAAGGCAATACAGCCGCCTCGTGTAGGGGGCTCTGGACTGAGTGATCGTATTTACCACCGCTGGCGGAAGATTTGCTAGGTCTTCAGCATCCCATCCAGGAGCCAGATGTGGAGATTCAAGAGGTATGGCCGCAGGTTCCAGAGCATGCCCTGTCCCTGAGTGAGAAGGTCCTGCCTCAGGGGAATGCTCCAGGGAGGTGCTACTGCCAGGATAATCAGGTCTGAGAATCACGTTCGGTTGGGCCAGTACAGCGCAATGAAAAGGACTTGTTGCACATCCTCCCTGAAATTACGCAGTGTCTGTGCAATGAGGCTCACTGGAGGAAATGCATACTTGTGGAATTTATTTATCCAGGTATTGGCCAGCTCCATCAACCCAAAATCCAACATGACTCCAAAATTTGCTTCTTTTACCCTTTCCCCAAAGGCCAACTGACTGAATGAATAAACAAACAAATTAGGCTATTCTTAACATACTGATACCTAATAAAAAGTAACAAAAAAATAACCTGCTGGTCAATAATCAATGTACCCATATTTTATTACATTCTTATTGGTTACTTATTCCATATCTATGCAAAACAAATGACTAATGTACGGCAATAACGTGTAACACACTGTCACTGTCCTGTCACTCTGTCAGTCTCCAGTCTGACATCATCGTCCCATGTCTGTCTTATTTTTCATTGTCTGTCTTTGGTTTCGGTTGTATTCCATACTGTGCACTCTTCGGTCTGTCTTGTTTCATGTCTGGAGTATGGTGTCTGGGTCCTGAATTACTGTCTGGTTTGGTTTTGGTCTGTGTCGGAATCTGGACACTCATGCTCCATGTCTGTCTGTTATTGACGCATAGGTTATTGACACATATTGGGTGCATCATGCTTTTTTCATCTTGGCAGCATGCACTCACGTCAATATGTCTGTCTCTCGCGAACAAGGGTGCACCTCGCGTCACACTTGCATTGTGCTCACGTTGCGCTGTGAGCCTGGGTCGTGAGCTGTCTTCACATTGTGCTGAGTTCCGGTGACTTTGGTCTGAGATTTCTGAGATAACAGATGTCCTGTTTTGTTTTTGTCCCCTGTTGCATACATCATGTGGCTTGGATATACACTCAGGTTTTGTTTACTGTGAGCATGCTTGTTAGGTGTTACTACGCATTCTCTCATCTTTTTTTGTCGTTTGGCATGGGCGTATATTACCTTATTGTCTTGGCGATGTGCGCTCATACCATTAGTTCCCCGTCTGTCGCTCACTTCGACGTTGTGTCGAAGAAGCGACACTAGGGCTCTATCTTGAGCACCGAATATGCCTCTGATCTATGAAAAAAGGCCAATGAGAAGTTGGCAGACAGTATTTGCATACCCCGCCCCCGGACATACGGGTATAAAAGTGGGGAAATTCATTGAGTTCATTCAGAAATTATCTTCGGAGCCGATGGTAGTCCATGCAGTCTGCTGCAAGTCACACACACATTTCAATAGATGCCACTACATCCGCCCCCACATTTCTCCTTCTTCCCACGGGATTGAGGACAATGCGGCTGGCGATGGAGGTGATCTGGTGATGGCAGCGAGTGCAGCTCCACCGGGTACGCCCCCTCAGACCACCCTCCCCCCAGCACGCTCGTTGACTCCCATCCCTGCTCGAGGCAACAGCGGCTTGCCTCACAGCCAGCCTGCTTATCCTCTGGAGCTCGAGGTGGATGAGCTCGCCGCTGCATCGGAGAGCGAGGCATCAGACGCAGATGATTCCCCTGGGCTGCCGCCTTCGGGCCAGCACGCCCAGTCTGAGGCTGACGCACAGATGGCCGACATGCTTTCCCGGGCTGCCGCCAGCATGGGCTTGGAATGGAAACCTCCGTCCTCCCCACAGCCATTGCGGTTGGATGACTGGTTCCTGGGGTCAGCCTCGCCCCCCGGTCCAGTTTTTTCCGGAGGTGCATGATGAGCTGACGTCATCGTGGAGAGCACCCCTCTCCACCCTTCATAAAGCTCTCTCGATACCCTCGACGGCAGAGCGGCACACGGATATACGCCGATTCCCCAGGTGGATAGGGCTGTTGTGCTCCACCTGTGTCCCGGAAACCTGTGTCCTCGTCTGCTCGCCGAGGGTGTCCTCCTGCTGCTAAGAAGCACCCTGCTCCGCCTCAACCCAGGCTCAGTTCTCAGCCCCAGCGTCGAGCACCCCGCAGGAAGCAGACACCCCCCCCATCTCACGGACCCCCTCGAGGACCCGGAAGGCTCCCAGGCGCTCCTGAGACGTTCGACCCAGAGCCCGAGATGTTAGCTCTGGAGCAGGTAAGACAACTCTGTCCCCCGGTGGAGGGCCGGGAGGAGAATCTTTTTGTTGAATTTGCCACCCCCCTCTACACGGGGCTGCGGTACACACATTTTCAATAACAGAGCTATTTCCTTGGCCCACTCCTGAGAGTTATTATGCGCTCACAGAGACTAAGTGCTCAGGCACCTCAGCCGTTTAGGGCTTCAGGTCTACCGAGAAAAGAGCTAGCTCGCCCCGCTTTATAGCATCTCTTCTTTCGGCATGGAGTTAGACTCAGTCTCAATGTCAATGTCAGTCTCACCAGTGAACGTGCACAGTCAGAGCTAAAATGCCTCGCCGCCCTCAGGCCGGACACGGTGGTCCCTCTAAGACCTTTCCAGAAGTTCCTGGGGCATATGACATCCTCCGCGGTGGCCGCACCGCTGGGGTTGATGCATATGAGACTGCTTCAGCACTGGCCCCAGACTGAAGTCACGAGACGAGCATGGCGCCACAGCACACACTGTGCGACTATCACCCCCGCCTGCCACTAAACATCAAAACCCTGGACAGACCTCTGCTTTCTGCGGACAAGGGTCCCCTTGCAGCAGGTGTCCTGATGCGTCCTGGCCACGACCGACACCTCCAAACTGGGTTCAGGCGCCGTGTGCAACAGAGCTGGACTGCGGGGCTGCGCAAATACGCATTTTCCCCATTGAGCCTTCTTGCACAGGTGCTGTGCAAGGTCAGGGAGGATGAGGAACAAGTCACCCTGGTGGCTACTTATTGGCCTACTCGGGACTGGTTCTTGGACCTCGTACGCCTCGTGACAGCCCCTCCCTTGCGAATTCCCCTGAAGAAGGACCTTCTTTCTCAGGGACAGGGCACGCTCTGGCATCCACACCCAGACCTTTGGAACCTCCACGTCTGGCCCCTGGACAGGACGCGGAAGATCTAGCTGGTCTATCACCTGCCGTCGTAGACACAATCAACCAAGCCAGAGCCCCTGCTACCAGGCATCTTTATGCCCTGAAGTGGTGCTTGTTCACAAATTGGTGTTCTTCCCGGGCTGAAGACCCACAGAGGTGCGCATTTGGTCAGTGCTCTTATTTCTGCAAGAGAGGCTGGAGGGGAGGCTGTCCCCTTCCACCCTAAAGGTGTATGTCGCTGCCATCGCTGCCCACCACGACGCAATACACGTCTTTGGGTAAGCACAACTTAATTATCAGGTTCCTAAGAGGTTGAATCCCTCCTGGCCAAGCCTGTTCCCCTCCTGGGATCTCTCAGTGGTCCGCGTGGGCTTGCAGAGACCTCCCTTCGAGCCACTAGAATCAGTTGGACTCAGGGCTCTCTCACTTAAGACTGCCCTGCTGATCGTGCTCACCTCCATCAAGAGGGTTGGTGACCTGCAAGCGCTCTCTGTTAGCGACACTTGCCTGGAGTTTGGTCCGGCAGACACGTATGTGATCCAAAGACCGTGACCGGGCTACTCGCCCAAGGTTCCTACCACTCCTTTTAGAGACCAGGTAGTGAACCTGCAAGCGCTGCCCTGGGAGGAGGCAGACCCAGCACCTTCGTTGCTGTGTCTGGTACGTGCTTTGCGTACATACTTGGTCCGCACGCAAAGCTTTAGATGTTCTGAGCAGGTCTTTATCTGCTTTAGCGGACAGCAGAAGGGGAACGCTGTCTCCATACAGAGGCTTTCCCACTGGGTCATGGATGCCATTTCATTGGCCTATCACACCCAGGCCGTGCCCCCCCCCCTTGCGGATCCGAGCATACTCAACAAGGAGTGTTGCATCCTTGTGCGCACTAGCCAGGGGCACCTCCTTGGCAGACATATGTAGAGCAGCGGGTTGGGCGACACCTAATACCTTTGCGAGATTCTACAATCTCTGGGTTGAGTCAGTATCATCCCGTGTTTTCTCAGGTCCGAGCCGGTAGAACTCGGTTACACGTTGATGGAATGACCGGATTGATCACTTGCACCTGGCGCCCTTTCCCTCGGCCGAGGTAAAATTGTGCGCTTTCTTTCCCAGGAGATCCCACTCATTCTGATAACTGGATGATTCCTCCCTAGCCCTTTGGGTCCGCAGATCAGCGGAGGAACTCGCTAACCCAATCCACTCCGGGTACTTAATCTACCCTGTACTGGAACAGGTGCTCCACAGGTCAGGACTCCTACGTGGACTCCCCCTGTGTGTATTGTCTGCGTTACGGTCCCCTTATGAGTGGACCCGCATCTCCCTTAGGCAGTCCCAGCTGCCCTCCGGTCGCCGTGTTGTAGCAACTCTCCCCTCCTAGCGAAGCTGGCTCTACCACTGTGCCAATTTCCACATGCCATCTAAAAACCCATGTGATGTATTCGCCACTCTTACCTCCCCTTCCGGGCAGGTGTGGTCTCCAAAGGGTCTTTTTCCCCTGAAAGAATAGCGTGTAAGGGCCCCGGCCATTTCTTGCTCTATGCAGAGAAACATAGAGAGAAAAGAGGCCCAGCCAGGCTCGGCCCGTTCCCAGGTTGGCAAGCGTCTCCTTGTTCCCCTGTCTAGGGTAAACAGAAGGATTCTGACAACTTTTTTGGGGCATTGGGGAAGGTTATGAGCAGTCTGACACAGCTGGTCGTCTTTGCACGTAAAATACCTGCCCGCTCCTGTGTCAGCAGAACACGTACACGGCTCAGTGCATGGCGTGATTTAAATTGGACCCCTAGTGTCGCTTCTTCGACACAACATCGAAGTGAGTGACAGACAGGGAATGTCTAGGTGATGAAGGGAACGAGACGTTGTGTCCTCCCGGCCACATCGCTGAGCCGAGCCAGTGGCCGGACCATTTCCGGCTCCTCAGAAAAATCCTGAATGAACTCGACGTATTTCCCCACTTTTATACCTGTATGTCCGGGGGCGGGGTATGTAAATACTGTCTGCCAACTTCTCATTGACCTTTTTTCATAGATCAGAGGCATATTCAAAAGAGAGCCCTAGTGTTGCTTCTTCGACACAACGTTTCGTTCCCTCCATCAGGAAACGGAGGTTACGTACGTAACCTAGACATTTGTTTTATTGTCTTGTGAGAGCATGTGGCTTTGTTTTGTTTCTGTATCACCGCAAGTCTCTGTCTTATGTCATACATGCCACCTTGTTTGCCCATTATTAATTTATTAGTCACACCTGCCCTGTCTTGTTAACTTGTTGAATTCTCTCCCTATTTAAGTCTCCTCATGTTTGCTGTCCAGTGCCTGTTCATCTTGTTTTCCAGTCGGTTTTGTATGTCTAGTGAGTTTTATGCTGTTTTTATATATATATATATATATATATATATATATATATATATATATATATATATATATATATATACATAAATCCCCTTTTTAACTCTGTTTTTTGGTCTTGCCATTGAGAGTCCATCCTCTTGTACTATTATTACGACTTCTTATGGGACCGGGTTTGTTATTATGCAGTATATACTGAACAGTATTCAATAGTAAGCCAGCATTCTATTGCAAACATCATCTCATTGTGCTTTCATGATTTATGTCTGCGACTAAAATTGTGAGAGGAAAGTCAAGTCATTTTTATTTGTATAGCATTTTTCACAACACACATAGTTGCAAAGCAGCTTTACAGAAAATCATGCATTAACAGAAAATGAAACTGTAATATCTATAATGTCTTAGAGTGATCATTGCGTAGTTTGATGAAATCTGATTTTAAATAGTCTATAAAATATTTAATTAAGTAATTAAATAACAATTGTATTTAGAACCCCAGTGAGCAAGCCGAAGGCAACTGTGGCGAGGAACACAAAATTCCATAAGATGTTGGAAATAACCTTGGGAGAAACCAGACTCACTGTGGGGGCCAGTTCCCCTCTGGCTAAACAGCATGAATATAAAGCCAATATGTATTTGTGTGCAGTGCAAGTGCAGTGGTTTGAAATTACTAAACTAAGTAAGTGTTAAGGGCCAGTGTTTAAACAAAGATTTTGTATGAACTGTAAGATGAATGACTAATGTCTTTGTGCGCCAGAGGAGAGTGAGGCCATTATCTCCCCAACCACTGTCTAATCCATATTCTTCAGCTCTACTTCAGTGCAAAAACATGTAGTTTGTCGCCATATTGTCAAAAATCAACTCTTATAAGCGTAAGTTTGTGTGTGTGTACATAAATTCAGAATTGTAGCTACAGTCGAGAAGGTGAATGATCTTGCAATTGAATCACCTACACTTCCATTGCATTAAATGTGCACCATAATGTTGACAACATAATAGAAAACAAGAAACAGTGAGTTTCTAAATGTGCGCAGGGCGACAAGCTTCTGTCTTTTAGACCTCTTTATGTTTTGAAGCTTTTCTATTGTTTATGGAATCAGCTCTTGGCCTTTTCTCATTCCACCCACAGGGAGTTCAATGTAATTTTACTTTAAGTGAGCTAAAGTACAGAGGCCTATATATTTGCAACTGCAAAGCAAATTCCCCTGCAATAAACTTGCTAAGAGAGTAAGAAGACTGGATTAAGCTGCCCTATACCATAATCCAAACTTTGAATTCAGCTCAGCCTGAATATGTCTATGCCGACATAATTATCCTGAAACTGGCAACTCTACAGCATTGTGTGTCTAAACAACATAGTATAAACCCGTGGTCTAGTGTGAATATTCAGAAAATCAGACAAGGCTTGGCTGCGGCCCCAGAACAAGCATCTGTCAAAACAAATGGCTTTCATTGGGAAATAAATAAATGAACAAACTTTGCAATGCATGGAAAATCAAATCCATAACATAGAGTGGAGACATTTCTCTAGAAATAGACAGCCTCAGATGCCAGTACAGGGTTTATTTCCAAAATAATCTCTCAACTAATGTCTGCTGCCTGCTTCATTTAGTTTAAAGCCGAAAAGTGAAAATAAGGAGCACAGATAACGGTGCGGCTGTATGAAACTGTTGAGCACTTCAAAGAGCGGCTTCCTCTTAAATTAAGACTGTTTCCACTGTTTTGAAACCAATATTTTATTCTGAGGGTCTAGATCAGGGGTCGGCAACCTATGGCATGTATGCCAGCATTGGCATGTGGAGGGGTAATCACTTGCACAGCAACGGCGAGAGAGGAGTAGACTATTTTATTCATATGAATTCCGCTCCTCATGATCACACAGAAAATTGTTTTCATGAGCTGAATGTGAGGCTAAACAAAAAGTTAAAATGTGACGAGATGGACTCGTACAGTGTGTGCAAGCCATTCGCACATCATGAGCTAGCAACGCTTCACGGGTAATCGCGTGAGTAAACGCACCCACTTTGATATATATATATATATATATATATATATATATATATATATATATATATATATTTAGGGCTGTCAATCGATTAAAATGTTTAATCGAATTAATTGCATGATGTCCCGATTAATTAATCGTGATTAATCGCATTTAATTGCATATACAATTATTTGCTGAGAAAGCCCCTCATATAACAATAATTCGATATATAATGATGAAATAATTATACATAGTTATCTTTAAATATTAAAAAATTATATTTTTATAAATATCAGACATACTTGTGTAGCGTCTCGGGTGCGTTGCGTCAAAAACATAACATTTTTAAGTTAAATATAGTTTAGTACTTAGAACACATCTTGAGATCCCTTAGTTCGAATTTGCGCTCCATCAAATGTTTTGAACGCAGGAACGTAATGCATGTTTGTGTTGTGCTGTCTGATTGTTTTCTTCACTGTATAAACTGCGTTGCCACACATGCATTTGAGTTGGATAATCATTTTAATATAAATGTACAGAGAGGAAGAAAATTTATTCCATTATTTATTACTTACAAAAAGAGCCTCACAAAAAGAGCTCCTTATGACATTTTTAAAAAGTGCATTAAATTACAACACTGAGAGTTCACTTTAAGTGCATAAAACAATAGCAACATTACAAACAATAATGACCATGAAATCAACATCAACGTTGCAAGGTCAAAGCTTTCATCTAAAAATACTTTTAACTCTTACTGCATACTGATAGTCCATCACCTTTCCAAAGCAGAGGTGCAAGATTTTATCTTTTGAACACCAAGAATATTCAAAAGAGCAGAATATTTTAAAAGAGCAGAGTTCCACCAAGTCACACAAGGAACAATTTTGTCAAGGTTTATGTCAAGTTTCACGCAGTGGACTCCAACGCATCAGCAGCAACAGTAGAGCGATGGGCTTTGTTCCATTTTGCTGCACATTTGCAGTTGAGCTACTGTCTAACCTGTGGGCAGGACCCAATAGATCCTTTGAAGTTCAATGTGTGAACTGCACATCATTGGTGTAATTTAATTCTTAAAAATGAAATCATCTCTAAAGATCAAGTGGTTAAATGCTAAGGTACACTGCCCCATCTTCAACTGGCTGGCTAGAAGAGAGTATCAGTCCTGAAAATACTCAAATACTTACCAAACATATATCAGCGTTGTGCTTTAAAAAAAAACAATAAGGATGATCAATAAATTATTAACAATTTACTGCTGTTTCCTTGTTAATATGTAATCGTGTAATGTAAAGTAACTGTAGTCTATTTATGAGTATTTTAAAATGTAATTTAATCTGATTACAAGTACTTGATATTTGTAATCTGAAGATGTAATCTGTTACTACCCAGCACTCTATGAATATATATATATATATATATATATATATATATATATACACTCACCTAAAGGATTATTAGGAACACCTGTTCAATTTCTCATTAATGCAATTATCTAATCAACCAATCACATGGCAGTTGCTTCAATGCATTTAGGGGTGTGGTCCTGGTCAAGACAATATCCTGAACTCCAAACTGAATGTCAGAATGGGAAAGAAAGGTGATTTAAGCAATTTTGAGCGTGGCATGGTTGTTGCTGCCAGACGGGCCGGTCTGAGTATTTCACAATATGCTCAGTTACTGGGATTTTCACGCACAACCATTTCTAGGGTTTACAAAGAATGGTGTGAAAAGGGAAAAACATCCAGTATGTGGCAGTCCTGTGGGCGAAAATGCCTTGTTGATGCTAGAGGTCAGAAGAGAATGGGCCGACTGATTCAAGCTGATAGAAGAGCAACTTTGACTGAAATAACCACTCGTTACAACCGAGGTATGCAGCAAAGCATTTGTGAAGCCACAACACGCACAACCTTGAGGCGGATGGGCTACAACAGCAGAAGACCCCACTGAGTACCACTCATCTCCACTACAAATAGGAAAAAGAGGCTACAATTTGCAAGAGCTCACCAAAATTGGACAGTTGAAGACTGGAAAAATGTTGCCTGGTCTGATGAGTCTCGATTTCTGTTGAGACATTCAGATGGTAGAGTCAGAATTTGGCGTAAACAGAATGAGAACATGGACCCATCATGCCTTGTTACCACTGTGCAGGCTGGTGGTGGTGGTGTAATGGTGTGGGGGATGTTTTTTTGGCACACTTTAGGCCCCTTAGTCCCAATTGGGCATTGTTTAAATGCCACGGCCTATCTGAGCATTGTTTCTGACCATGTCCATCCCTTTGTGGCCACCATGTACCCATCCTCTGATGGCTACTTCCAGCAGGATAATGCACCATGTCACAAAGCTCGAATCATTTCAAATTGGTTTCTTGAACATGACAATGAGGTCACAGGTCTCAACCCAATAGAGCATCTTTGGGATGTGGTGGAACGGGAGCTTCGTGCCCTGGATGTGCATCCCACAAATCTCCATCAACTGCAAGATGCTATCCTATCAATATGGGCCAACATTTCTAAAGAATGCTTTCAGCACCTTGTTGAATCAATGCCACGTAGAATTAAGGCAGTTCTGAAGGCGAAAGGGGGTCAAACACAGTATTAGTATGGTGTTCCTAATAATCCTTTAGGTGAGTGTATATATATATATATATATATATATATATATATATATATATATATATATATATATATATTACACAATAAATGAAGCATTTTTAAAGACCATTGGGATTTTTTTTTTTTTTTTGCTTTGTATCAAATTTTACATTTTCAATTAACTGAATCGCATATATCAATATTTGCTGAGAAAGGCCCCTAGAGATAATTCAATATAAAATAATGTAGGGCCTATAATAAATATAATAATAAAGAAATTCAGATTGAAATATATTGCATTATTGTTGCAGACTAATACTGAGCCCAACCCTTTCGCACTTACGATCAAACCGGTGTGATAACACTTGGCTGGGGTCAAACGCATGCGATAAAACCAGTGGGATCTGCATTTGTGCTGCTGTTTGTGATGCTGTTTACAAGCAAAAGAGGACCAGCTGCTCAAATAGTCTTTTCAACATCACAATATCTTTATTTTTACATGTTACAAAATTTCAAACAATCACTAAATTAAAGTATAAAGCCGTTACAGTTGGAGCGCACTGTTTTGATGCAGTGCATCAATGTGTTCTGACATTAAACAAAGAATATGTAAACTAATTAGTTCACTTGAGCCTTCTCCCATCATAACCACTTCTGGGGCTGAAAAAAGTTTTTAGAACCTTCTATGCTCCTCATTTTGTATGCATATTTGACGAGACGAAATCCGAATCCCATCTTGCATTGCAACGAAAATATTGCGAGTTCGCAATTGCATTTTATTTATCTTAATCAATCTTAATAAACATCTAAACACATTACTTGTTTGATAATGTATAATCTGACCTTCAGTGCATCTGCTGTGATGTGTAAAGTTAGATTTGTTTTAATTACAGCATGCATTAAAGAACTCACATGGGGGGGGGGGGTCGGTCAGTACATGAGAAATTCACATGCGAAAAGGTTAAATGTACACCAGTATACTGATTACTCCTGAAAATCAGTTTATTTATTAAAACCATAAGAAAAGTAACTGCAAAAATATGAAAACCATGTTTACGTGAGATTTGAAATAATCACTTTCTGTTATTGACTTGAAACCGTGAAGAGGCATGGGCACAACACTTGCGGAAACTGGAAAGCCAGTAAGAACACCGGTTAAGGCATGCTGCTCAAAATCTGGGTAATGGGCAAAAATCTACCCATGTTGATTGGTTTATTCTTAAGCCATTTTGACCTTACACTGATAAAGTAACATTGTTTAACGTATTTTTTTAACTACAAGCGTTGTCGGCTTATTAAGCATAATCAGTGTAAGAACAAGGATATACAGTAGCTTAGGAAACATCTATACACTACCTTACTCAGCTCGCTCAGCCCATCTCTCCAGCTTTTGTGCCTTTAAGTGGAGTCAGATATATCATAATTTAAGCCTTTCAAATATATACATGCCAAATAAGCAAGTTTTGACAACCAATCCAGGTCTGTCAGGCAGTTCATAAAATAGCCATTGGACATTGGAATGAAATGCTTTAGCTAACTAAATATTTGCCACTCATTATTTTTACATGCAATTAAGCTTTGTGGTAAACACTTAATTTTCTGAGGACTTTGTGCATGTAAAAGTTCAATCATTTGTATACTCCAAAGTACAGTGTGAGAGTTTGTTTCTGGTGGGGCACCTATAAGTGGACGCCCACTAGGTGTTGGTTGGCTACTTGACACTATATCCTATGGTAATGTTGACATTTAAAATTATTGGTTGTTTTGTTGGACTGAATTGAGGATTGAGTTTAACATATTAAGTTTTTTTTCCCTTCATTTTAGGGTATGCAGGTAGAATCTAGTGGCCGGTGCAGCCCAGATGTCCGGCGTCTTTCTCCAGCTGCTCTGTACCACATGCCGGTGGAGTGTGAGCATGGTGGCCGCATGCTTTCAATCAGTGGTGCGGATGGTTCTGTTGATGACATCGCGGTTCCACCTTCCTGGACACATAGCACTGTGCACATTCGGGGAGGACCACACACGGCATTTAACTGCAGCAGCGACAAGTGACCAATAACTTCTGATAAACCTTGCGTCTTTTTTTTTTTGCATGGGCTTCATAGGCCATGTAAACCTCTATCAATAGCCATTCAATGACAGACCGTCTTACATATCCTCAAGTGGGATTTGGGAGAGGGGATGTGTATTAAAATTGAGTTCATTGGTTGCCCCCATGCACTGTCCAATGGCATTTTTAAATTCGATGTTCAAATGGATAAAGAAAGCCAAAGTAAAACGAAAAAGAAAAGCCAAAGTAAAATGAAAAATAAAAGCCATTGGCAAATAGATGAAGAAAAGAAACTGGCAAATGAATGAAGAAAAGCAATTGCCAAATGCTTTTTCAAAACGATATTTAAAAGGTGCATTAATAAATTATGTATTAATGTATTATTTTATTGTTAAATTTATAATTACATTTATTAATTACATATAAACATTAATTAAATACCTGATTTATTAATGCACATTTTATTGTTATATTTAATAACAATTTTAAATGTGAATTAAACATTTAAATGTGTCTATTTATTTGTCCATTTATAAATTGGTTTATTTATTAACATTTTTGTTTTCAAATTAATAGATTGATTCATTCTTTTTTAATTGGCACCCCTCAGCTTCAGCATAGATAAATACATATAATACAATTTTTAAACATAAATTAAATAAACATATTTAAAGTGTCTATTTATTTGTGCATTTGTAAATTGGTTTATTTATTCACATTTTATTTTAAAATGAATAGACTGATAATTTATTCCTTTATTCTTTTTTAAGTGGCACTCCTTGGCTTCCAAAGATTTGTATTTTAAATTAAGCACTTTTTAAAAAATATATATTGGTCTTTATTTAAGTGGTGCAAAAGGTACCTTAGTACATGTGTATTAAACGATTTGTTAATGCAGCATCATGCCATGACTTTACTTGGTGGGGCACATCATTGTAAACTTACTATCAACTACATATGTACTGCACTAATATTCATCCCAGTAAGTAACATATTGTCTAGTATCATTTGGTTTGTCATGAGGTAAAACCTAAGATGTGCACATAGCCTGCATATGAATGACGAGAAAACTGATTGGTAGGACCCACAGTGGTAGGGTGAGTATGAAGGGTAAGGAGTGGAGAATCACCTTCACCCTCATGCCATTCCAGAAATTTATGACTTTTTTCTTCAGAACACAAACAAAATATTTTAGAACAATATCTCATCACTGTAGGTCCATAAAACAGTGAATGGTGATCAAAACTTTGAAGCTCCAAAAAGTACTTAAAAGAAGCATAAAAGTAACCCATAAGACTCCAGTGGTTTAATCAATGTCTTCTGAAGTTGTCCAATCAGTTTTCGGAGCTCCCACCAAAATATAACTTCTTTCTCACAATAAATTTCCTTGGCCATCATGATTTCAAACTCATTAACACTTCCTTGCACCATCTAGCATTCTGCACATATGTCAAGCACTCCAAAGTGTAATCTAGCTTGAAATCATGATTGTGCCTAGAGACTGCATTGGCAAGATGTGCAGCTAAAAGTTACATTTTGGTTGATTTTCACCCAAAACCAACTGGATCACTTAAGAAGACATGGCTTAAACTACTGGAGTCATACAGATTACTTTTATGCAGATTTTTAGAACTTCAAAAATGTGGCCCCCAACCACTTGCATCATGCAATTGTATGGGCTTACAGAGCTGAGATATTCTTCTAAAAACCTTTGGTTGTGTTCTGCAGATGAAACAAAGTCTTACACATCTGGAATGGCATGAGGGTGAGTAAATGATGGGAAAACTATTCCTGTAATGTGTTAAAATTTTTTACATGATCCATGTAAATTATCTAGAATAATCCAGCATCATCCAGTGATGATTGTGGCGAAACTGAAGACATCAAAAGTTATAAAATGTTTCTAATTATGACCATATTAAATTATGCACATTTAATTCAAGGTTGACTCATGTTGTAGTTAAGGTTAGCTCTTCGTTAGTTCCTTATTAATACATTCCTTAACTCGTCATTAATTAATGCGGAAGTAACAATTAATTCTGGTATTAATTCATGATTATTCATGTATTGTTATTACACATTTACATACACATCAGGGGATTTGTTGACCTTTAATACTGATTTCCTTTTATGCCACATCATAAGAAGCATCAGAGCACCAGAGTATTAGCAGTAACCTCAGTTCCCCGTCTGTCTCTCACTTCGACGTCGTGTCGAAGAAGCAACAATAGGGGTCTGTCTTGAGTGCCGAATATGCCTCTGATCTATGAAAAAAGGCCAATGAGAGTTGGCGAACAGTATTTGCATACCCCGCCCCCGGACATATGGGTATAAAGGCGAGGGAAATACGCTCGTTTATTCAGTCATTTTCTTCAGAGCCGATGGTTGTGTATGCAGCCAGCTGCGAGTGCCACAACTGTTTCCTGCTTCTGTCCTCTGACGCTCTGCTTTGCTGTTGGATCTACGGCGCACTTAAGCGGCTTTTCTCTTCTCTGCACGGCGTGCAGTTTGCACCTGGGTGCTTCGACAGCGCAGAGTTAAAAGGGTTTCCTATATAAAGAGCAATTTTCTCTGTAAAAGTTTTTCATTCTCTAAAAGAGCAATACACAGCGGCGTTGAACATCTTTTTAAAGATGCCATTCAACCCCTGTGTAGTTCCTGGATGCGGTAGAGTGCTCTCCGCTTCAGACGGCCACAGGTGCTGTATCGTGTGTCTGGGCGCCGATCACACCGAGGCAGCATTTGTGGATGGTTCATGCTCTCACTGTGAGAGCATGACCATGGCAACGTTGCGGTCGCGGTGCGCTTTCAATAGAAAGCACGCCACTCCAGCCACCCCCCCGTGTCACTCCTTCTTCCCACAGGATTGAGGACGATGCGGCTGGCGATGGAGGTGATTTGGGGAGGGCAGTGCGTGCAGCTCCACCGGGTACGCCCCATCAGAAAACACACTCGTTGACCCCCGTCCGTGCTCGAGGCAACGGCGACTCGCCTCCGGGCCTGTCTGCCTATCCTCTGGAGCTCGAGGTGGATGAGCTCGCCGCTCCATCGGAGAGCGCGCCTTCTGACGCTGACGCCTCCCCTGGGCTGCCGCCTTCGGGCCAGTATGCCCAGGCTGAGGCTGATGCGCAGATGTCCGACATGCTTGCCCAGGCCGATTGGAACCCTCCATCCTCCTCACACCCGTCACGGTTGGATGACTGGTTCCTGGGGTCTGGGCGCCGCTCACAGCCACGGTCCGGTCCTGTTTTTCCCGGAAGTGCATGACGAGCTGACGTCTTCATGGAGAGCTCCGCTTTCCCTTCGTCTAAAGCCCTGCTCGTCCGCTCTCGCTACCTTCGACGGCAGACCCTACCACCTGGCACGGGCACCCTATACTCCCTTCCAAGGCCTGTAGGACGACATCCTTGTTAAACACCAAAGCCTACAGCGCCATGGCCATCCTGCAAGTCCACCAGGCCAAGGCGCTCAGGGATATGCAAGAGGGTAGCCCAGACCCCGATGTGCTGCAGGAACTGCGCTCAGCGACCGACCTCGCCCTCAGAGCCACGAAGGTCACCGCGCAGGCACTCGGGCAGGCGATGGCCACCCTTGTGGTTCAGGAACTTCATCAATGGCTCAACCTGGTCGAGATGCGAGAGGCCGACAAAGTTCGGACTTCGCCCAGCAGTTCTCTGCAGTGAAAAAGCAGACGGAGGCCATCTCACACATCCTGCCTCGCCACAAACCTGCCACCACAGCCACTGCCCCGTCTGCTCGCTGAGGGCGTACCCCTGCGGCCAAGAAATCTGCTCCGCCTCAACCCAGGCCCAGCTCTCAGTCCAAGCGTCGAGCACACCGCAGGAAGCAGAACACCCCTAGTGTCAACTCATCGACACAACGTCTCGTTCCCTCCATCAGGGAACGGAGGTTACATCAGTAACCGAGACGATCAGAGGGGTCTTAGTGTATGTTTCCACTGCCACAATGTGAGTGAAGCTTAGTTGAGCATTTTAAATTCATTCCTATGGAAGCCGAGTGCCACGCTCGTGAGGTGGATTGTGGGATTGACAAGCTCTTCCCTAGTAATGTGAGCAGTTTTGAGCGGATTTCTTCTGTGCCAGTGGAAACATATGGTAACTTTTGTGTATGGTGGAGGTGGACAGTTCAGTTGACTCAGGCTGATGGTCCAAAATGCCCTCAACATTTTTAAATGCATTTTATTTCTGCGGGTGCGTTTCCATGTGCAGCTATGTGATGTTTGCCACAAAATAATGTTATAGCTGCTATGACATGTAAAACAAATTTTAAAAACTCTGTAATCAGTAAAATATTCTGAAAATATTTACCACAATAAACATTGTAAAACATTTATTATAATTTTAATAACTCCAACCTTTACACTATACGTATAAATATATATAAAATCATTACAGAGAACTGTCCTATCTTTAGATGGATCATCTCCATAGAGTATTACAATTGGAATTTCTTCATTTCTGATTCTTCCCTGTCATGGATGGATGTAATTAGGCCACGGGCTCCATTAGGAGTTTTGTTTGGAGATTGAGTTGCTCAGCCCATATGGCTAATGAGTTGATAAGGTCTCAGCTCCTATTAAAATATCTACCACTGAGGAAAGCAGAATATATCAAATTCTATTATTGTCATACTTAATCTAATTACCTCAAATATCCCTATGATTTCTTATGTAAGAAACACTGAAGATTACATTTTGGCATATACAAAAAAACATTATTTAATTGAGACCTTAAGGAAAGAATAGGAAAACTTTCAGATTTTCTTTATGAAAAGTTTCAGAGCTGTGTTACATTATGTATACATATTATGTGTGTCCTGTGTACTATTTATTTTATTATTATACAAAAATGGCTTCAAAGTTGAGGCCTACCAACCATCTTTCAACATGCCTGTAGCTGTTTTGTGGTACAAAGTTTAAGGTATGTAAGCATTTCAATGAATAATATATCAAATCATCAGTTCAGCTTTTTGCTATATAGAATATTCATCTGTAACCAAGGAGGGTAGTGGAAACCTGTTTAGTGGAACATTTTCTGCTCAATTAAAGCAAAATATATCTGTATTTCCTCCTATTCCATTATAGCACACAAGCCAAGTTGGTTCTGGCTTACTTGGTGCCCTAAGAGAGATCGGACGTCCCACGGCCCTTACATATATATATATATATATATATATATATATATATATATATATATATATATATACCGTATATACTGTATACCGTATATACTGTATAATGTCAGATAATAGAATGTGCCATTATGTGTATATATATATATATATATATATATATATATATATATATATATATATATATATATATAAAATAAATGCCACATTCTGTTAACATTGACATTATACAGTATATACAGTACATAAATTAAACTGCACAATTACATAATAGAGTCAATAAATAAAGTATATGGCAGAATTCTTACAAATTGCTGCTACTCTGTGCTATTATACCTAATCCCTAATTTAAAATGTAACCCTCCCCTCCTAGTTTTCATTGATGCAAAATCATCAATGACTTCATTATATCTGCCCAGCAATCATGGTAGATACTAATTATTGCAAGACCACTAAGAAGATCCTCTGTCATGGTGTAGCCTACTTATAGGCCTACTGTTTATCATGGTTAACTTATCTTTGTTCATAATGTAAGAATAAATTATTAACATCCATAATCCTAACAATATAGAGCCTTTAAGGCTGAGTAGGCTGTCGGGGCACCTTTCTCCCATCGCGATCTTGCAAGCTATGCGGGGGCAGGGTGGCACGATTTGGGGCACCTATCTCCCATCGCGATCTTGTGAGCCAGGGGCAGAGCGGCACAATTCGGGGCACCATTCTCCAGAGAGAATTGCTGCCCTAGGCACCTGCCTATATCGCTTATGCCAGAATCCACTACTGCATACACTCAGCATGTTTCTGTTACAATTAGTTTTATGGGGCGCACAGACATAACAGACATACATATGAATATGATTATAGTTTAAATGTATTCAATGTAAATAATACTATTTAATACAATTTTTTTTTAATAAAAATGTGTAACCCGAGTAATGTAATTACAAGATGCATGATGACAAGAATAAAATGTAATGCATTACACTTCTTGTTTACTTAAAAGGTAATTACATTATGGTAACCAATTACTTTGTATCTTATTACACCACTGCCTGACAGACAGTAGATAGTGTCTATCAACTTGCCCTTCAGGGTTTGTACACATTTATTTTTCCTGACAGAAATCTAAACCTCAGTCTCTCAAGTGGTGCAGCTGTCTAATAACTCACTTCCACTGAATACATGCAAAGATTGAGTTGAGGTGATTTTTGGTTGGACTGAATGCTTAATAAACCTACAGCTACAGACCTCAGTGTCTCAATGCAAGTGGGTGGTTTCCCCTTGTCAACATGGCTTATTAAAATAACTCAGAATGGTCTACAGAGTAGCTGAGGTTCAAAGGCTATGGTACGCACTTTAAATGAGGAGCGACATTCAGACTTGGTCTGTTGTCTAGTTTAGAATGTTCTTCTGGTCCAGCAGAAGTATTCTACTAGCTTATTTACTCTGATTTCATTACTGCACACACTGATCACAACATCAGTGTGTTCCTGCATAATGATAAAAGGAAAACATTTAAAGAAAACCGGTGCTCTCCCAATCACACCTGCATTAAGTCTAAGCACAAACGTGACATTTAGAGTATAATTTTCCATTATTTTAGTGGAGTACCTGTATTAACTAAACTTCAGATCTGCATGCTTATAATCTTTGTAACTGCATCAGTCACACTGAAGAAGATTTGTGACATTCTTGTGCATGTCCAGTATATGTATGTGCTTTTAAAATTTTCTGATCGGATGGCTATTTCCTTTCAAAACTTAAAATAATCAGCAAAGCAAATCATTCAAAGGATTTACAGTGTATTCAAGGTATACATGTATATTTTGCAAATATGTATATTCCCTGGGAATTGAACCCATGACATTTAGACATTTAGAGCAATGCTGGGCAATGCTCTACCAGTTGAGCTACATTATTTCCTTAAAATGCAAATGGCATAACCAAAGCTGTGGGTTGAGTAAAATAATCTAAACTAATAAAGTCTAGCCCTGCATAATTTGCCACTGAATATTCCATTTCACACTTTACACTTTTTTACAGAATTTAAATGCTTTGCAAATGTAGTTGCGTTGTCTTCACACATGATCACATGGGAATTCAACTTGTTTCAGTACACTGGCTTTGCCCCATTGTGCTAAGCTACTGATAAGTGCAATAAGTGCAATCTCCTATCAGATATCTTCAAATTAGTTCACCTTTTAGTTTAGCACTACTGATACCATGCAGGCAGCCTGGTCACCTGGTTCAACTAATCAATAATGAGTGTGATTCAGGGTTGCATTTTCCCAGGGTCGTTTCAGACCGTGATGGACCCCCCCCCCCCCCAGCAGTTTGCTTATTCCTAGAAACAGCACTGCATTTTACCATTTCACTAGATTGCATTTTACTCCACTAAGAGTTAGGTTAGGTTTAGGATTGTTATATATTTAGGGCATATGATTGATAAAATATACATTCCTAATGGCTGTATTGCATCAATAAAAAACTTAGTAAAAACTTGGCACCACACTGTGGACATTTCACCCTGAAACTGGAGCTCACATGTGCACATAAGTTTAACAAACTTCCAACTTCAGCTACAGGGGGCAGTGGATCAAATTTCGGTAAGAACAAACCAGTTTCAGGAGAAGAACTTCCGACCTATGCTGAACAGTAATATCATTCTGCTTTAAACATGCCTTAGGCAATCAAGGCAGAAATGCTGTTTAGCATAATAATTAGCATTACTGATAATGTTATAAGCAGATTATCCTGATTTACCTGAAAAGTAGCAAGTAGTACAATAAAGGCAAAACACACTCACAAATAGCAAAATCTAAATGATAAACCAGTGGTTTTAATTGGTTTCAGATCTATCCATATGCTTCATCAACCACTGACATACACAAACCCTTGCAGCTGGATAAATTAAGCCATTAGGGCTGATAGAGGTGGATTGACCTCTGACAGTCAATCCTCACTAAATCACCAGCTAATTGCCACTTTCATCGCAAATTTGTAGCAAGACAAGCCCTAGAAAACAAATTGTTGAATGGCTGAACACTTGACAAGGGCCAGAGGAAACAACAAAGATGTCATATGCTTATCACTGTTGAAGAGTTCTTTGCCACTGGGATGACTTTAGTCAGTCTCAAATGGCACGACCACACACTACCAATATTTGTTCACTGACAGTTTGATGCATATTGTATTCATACTGGAGAGCAGTTTCTGAAAATAGAAAGCTTTGATCTGATTGGATGGATTTATACCACTGCAAGGAGTCTGGATGCACAGTTTGTTCCAGTCTATCTTGACCGGGAAGTTCAAATGAATGCTTTATCCTCGTGCAGCCCTGCATTCTCCTGCATGGACATTGTGTTTTGTCTTCGCTATGCGCAATGCAGAATTTAATTTCATTGAAACTGACTGTAAAGAAGTTAATGTTCACGGGCAAGGAAGAGGCGAGAAATCGGCTTGACATACAAACTAAAGGTTTAATGTAAAACTCAAAAGACAAACACATAAGATGACGGACATGTCCGTGAACGATCTCTCTCTCACGCACATCATCCGCGGTCGGCCTTTAACCCTCTTGGAGGCTTGATTAGCCCAATACGGGACCGGGCATGTTGAATCACGACCCAGCCCCGCCCTCCACCATGCCACATTGACTACTCTCAGTTCAGAACACGCTGATCTATAATTAAAGGGTTAAACATTTTGACGAAGTGAGTCATGTGACAAAATAACATGGTTCCTGTCACAGCGGAGTTTCTCTATGGGAGAAACGCCAACAAATCTACATCTGGTAAGAAACCTAATTATGTTTTTAAATTGAAACCTATTTGAGTCAAATAGAAGATTAGAGTCTCTAGTTTCATCCGATATACCGTTTTGAAAATTTTAACAATCTATCGTGAAACAGCACGCTGTTAAAAACAGTGACTACTTATGAGGACTATAGGCCTTTCTTTGCCTGAGAAAGCTCTATTCACTGTCTATTATCACATTGAGAATCAATGGATTTATCCAAAAGCTGAAAACATTTTGCTTTCAGAGTCTTTATAGGGAGTTAGGATGAAAATAAGATAATTTGAACTGTTTTGATACCAGTGCAGACAGACAGCACACTGGAGGTTATGTGATTCACTAAATAGGGAGCAAGGGAGGAAAGGAGCATCCTATAGCTTTCCCATGCATTCACTCCAAACTTCAGAACAAAAGTTCAGATTCAGGCTGGTTGGTCCACTCAACATGTTTGGCAGATATGGGACAATGTTAATCAGTTCACAGACCTAAAGTCCATGCATAATTTAAAGTGACAAAGATTTAGAACATGTTGTTACAAAACAACCCCAGTTTCCATTAGAATGCTTTGAAAGATGCTGTTTTATTCTGAAAAAAACAACCCCACTTATTAACCAGGAGATGAGTCTACACAACACTGTATGTTCTAGTACTTTACATTTTTTCATACTCAAATATTTATTGCACTACTAGCCCAATAAATATTCAGCCACCATTTGGTTTGCATATTGAAAAATCAAATCACTCCTGTGTATAAAAGAAAAGCTCATAAGTGAGCAATAGTCTCAAAACCTTATTCAAAACAATTCATTTTTTTAAATAATATGAGTTATATTTAGTGTCCAAAACAATAAGCACACACATCCAGTGGCAAATGTGCTCAGTGTAGGTGCTTGTCCAAAAAAAATGGGAAAATAGCTTCAAAAGAAAAAGTTGCTCACTGCTCCAAAAATAGAAATGCAACACACACACACACACACACACACACACACACACACACACACACACACACACACGGCCCCACACACACACAAAAACAACAACCTTTAAATACCCCAGAAGAATTTCTCAATTAATGTCACGTGAGTAGACATTTGTCAACAAGGACATCAATTACACACACTTTCCATATAAATAAACATACAATACACTAATAAAACAATTCTAATAATTCTAATTATTATTAATCTCCATAATAATAATATAATAAAAACAAATAATATTAAAAATATATAATATAATATAACATATAATAATAAAAATATTATATTTAGTGTCCTCCTATGAATGACAAGCTATATTATTTGTGTTATCTCTCATATTAATGATTCTGAAAGGCCATTTAAATTGAAAAACCTACTTATCTTCAGGTAGATACAACTGCTTAAAAACAAAATTTTGGTGTGACTGATGAGTGCATTTTCCATTTCCCTTTTCGATTTGTAACTAGTAGACCCTAGTAAACAAGCAAAAAATTCAAATCTAGAGCAAATAGTTTTCCTAAAAATGTATGTGCTACTAAGTTGTGAATTTTTAAGTAATACCAAGCTATAGAAAGTCAGATTTTTTCATCAAATAGTTTATTATTATGTGTCCAGGAGTGTTGGTTATTCGTGTTTTTTAGACATTTTAGACATTACAGCTGATTTTCTATAAAGCTGCATTAATAATTATTAAAAGTAATGATCAGAATCATCAAATCAATGCCAAACATGTTAAAAAAAAATTTTGCATTGATGTACTGATTATCATTGTCCTATGTCTGCCAAACTTGTGGAGCGGTCCAAACATCATCTGCAACCTGAATCTGAACTTTTGGTCAGATTTTAGGAGTGAATGCACTTAGCTGCATAGTAAACTTCAAGGTTGCTGTTAAAACCTCCATTCCCTGAGGGAGGGAACAAGATGTTGTGTCGAATGTAGTGACACAAGGGGGTCTTTCTTGAGAGCCTCATGTACCTCTGAACTTGAGAAAAGGCCAATGAGAAATTGGCAGACAGAATTTGCATGTCCTGCCCCCGGACATACAGGTATAAAGGGAAGTGGGCGTGCATCTGTCAGTAAAGATTTTGCACGGATTTACAGTGGTAGGTCTACCGAAGCAGAAAAAGACCTGCTCAGAACATCTAAAGCTCTGCGTGCAGTCCAAATAGATATGCAAAGCACGTGCCGGACACAACAATAAAAAGGCTTGGTCTTCCTCCTCCCAGGGCAGTGCTTGCAGGTTCATGACCTGATCCCTGAAGGGGGTTGTAGGAACCTTGGGCATGTAGCCCAGTCTTAGGATGATGTGAGTATCTGCCGGACCGAACTCCAGGCAAGTGTCGCTGATAGAGAACGCTTGCAGGTCCCCAACCTTCTTGATGGAAGCAAGCGCTAACAGGAAGGCAGTCTTCAAGGAGAGGGCCTTGAGCTCAACTGAGTCAAGAGGTTCGAAGGGGGGTCTCTGAAGGCCTGAAAGGAGCATTGAGAGATCCCAGCAAGGGAACAGGCTTGGCCAGGGAGGATTCAGCCTCTGGGAACCTCTAAAGAACCTGATAATCAAGTCGTACTTACTCAAGGACTTGCCGTTTGCTGTGTCATGGTGGGACGCGATAGTGGCTACAAACACCTTCAATGTGGAGGGGGACAGCCTCCCATATAACCTCTCTTGCAGGAATGAAAGCACTGACCAAACTGCGCATCTCTGCGGGTCTTCAGACCGGGAAGAACACCAAAAAAGAGAAAAGAGACTCTCTGCTTGATTCGAGGTGGAGTGAATACCACTGAAATGATGCAGGAGCTTGGCTAATTGAATTGCGTAGACGAGTCGGTTGGTCCTGGCCAGCCAACGCGACGGGTTGGACAGAGAAAGCCATGCATCCAAACTCCGCGTGAAGGGTACTATTTGTGACCTCGAAATGTGATTTAAACTTTTCTGATCATAAGCCTGTAATGTGTATCTGTTCTCTTTCAGGTCAATTCTCAAAGACGAAGAGACCAGTATATTGACCTTGCATGTTTAGTTCTACATCATTCTGTATCATTTAAGGAGTCTTGTCAGTATACCCTTGATTGTCTTTATAACAATTCTAACAATTTAAATGCAAGAGAACACCTTGTGTTGTTTAATTCCATCTGTATTGACATCTGAGAATCTGTAGCTCCATTGAGAAGAAAACAGCAAAAATCTAAGGCTGAGCCTTGGTTAAATAATTTTACACAGTCAATAAGACAAGCTTGTTGTCGAGCAGAGCAGAAGTGGCAATTTCAATTTCAGTGTCTTTTGAAATTTTACTTGATATATTGAACAGATATAAAAAAGCTGCAAAAGCTGCTAAATCCAAGTATTTTTCAGATATTATAGCTAAAAATTGTCACAGACATTTCTTATTCAGGTTTTCGATGTCATCTGGCCTAGTATTATATAGGAGGAGGCCATCCAACTGGCTGAGGACCATATCAGTGAATCATGTCGCTGTATCAGAGGTCGGAAGAGCCCTCCCACTCTTTCCCCTTCTCTCACCTCTCACTCTCTCTCTTGCTCTGCCCCTTTTTTCCAGCCTACCCAGGTTCCCCGGGGGTGCAGGAAATTTCTGCCGAAGCCGGTTCATTGTTCGCTGGGTTTTTCCTCTATGTCTCTTCACTCTCCCCCTCAGATAGTTGAACCCGCTGTTGCAGGTGCAGACATAATGCGGCACTCATTATTACATTTCGGGGGCAAAAGCATAGAGTGGAGGCTGTGATTTGTTCCTGAATCACCCATGCATTAATTTTGGGAACTAATTAGCCAGAATTTAAAACTCTGTTTAAGGGAATATGTGTGGATGGGTCCTGTGAGAAAACTATTAGATGTGATATGTGAGATACCTTGGTGGGGAGGCAGTGCCAGGGCAGTCTTTGTCAGCTCCACGTCAGGATGATGTAAAGGAGGGGGAGGCTTCAGCCCCTCCCATCCTTAGAGGGTTTCCCAAAGCGGATTTCCCTCTGGAGCAGTCACGAGACGAAACCCTTAGGCATGCCTTTGACAAAGTGAAAGTTATTGATGGGCTACAGCTCCAGCCAAAAGATGCACTTTCATAAATTTATATTTTCAATTATTAAGGATTGGTGGTATCGAGTGAAGCAGGACTCTCAGACAAAAGAGGATACAACACAACTGTTAGTACTGAAGAGCCATCTGGAAATCTTATACCAGATCGCTCATTATAATCCAATGGTCGGTCATTTAGGGCAGGGAAGGAACTGACTAATGGCCCATTTATATTGGCCGGGCATTCATGGGGATGTTCGCATGTTGTATGTGGCATGCCGTGAATGTCAGCTGGTGAATTCACCGGCCACCCCAAGAGCACCATTGTGCCCCATTCCGCTAATCGAAGCCCCCTTCAAAAGAATTGGCATGGAACTCGTCAGCCCATCGGAGCAGACTGCACATGGAAATATCTTTGTATTGTCTCTGGTGGACTAGGCAATGCGATATTTCAGAAGCAGTGCCTCTGCGCAACATATCAGCATGTAGTGTTGTGGAGGCACTCTTCAGAATAATCTCCTGAGCGGGAATTCCTAAAGAAATCCTCACTGATCAGGGCACTACGTTCATGACACAAACTCTACATGAACTGTATGAATTGCTGGGTATTAAATTAGTTTGCACCAGTGTTCGATTCAATAAAACCCTGTAAAATATGATTTGTAAGTTTGTTCACGAGAGTGCAAGGAATTGGGACAAGTGGCTCGATCCCTGTTATTTGCAGTGCGAGAGGTCCTGCAATCTTTCACAGGGTTTTCCCCATTCGAGCTGTTGTATGGTCATCGACAGCATGGTAAGCTTGGGAGGAGGGACCTTCAAACAGTAAAAATGAAATTCAGTACGTTCTTGATCTTAGAACAAAACTCTACACCTTTGATCAACTAACACAGGAATATTTGCTCCAAGCTCAAGAACGTCAATGCGAATTTGAAACGAATTTGCACCGGGAGACAAAGTGCTTGTATTACTCCTAATGTTGAGCTCTAAATTACACGCCAAGTGGCAAGGGCCCTTTGAAGTCACACGACGCGTAGGAGATTATGGGGTAAGGCTAACAGAGAGAGGTGATGCACATCAAATATACCATGTCAATCTCCTGAATTTATGGTCTGAGGAAGTCCCTGTGTCATTGGCGACAGTACTTACAGAGAGGGAGAAGCTCGAGCCGGAGGTGAAGTTAAAAGCCAATCATGTCACCCTTGTGGAGAACACCTCTTAGTCACAGAGGTTGATGAGTTGCAAAAAAAAAATTCTCACCTCTGCCTGGGTGCAGAAATCTCATAGAGCACCACATTGAGATGACACCCAGGGTACATTTACATTTATGCATTTGGCAGATACTTTTATCCAAAGTGACTTACAGTACACTTATTACAGGGACAATCTCCCCGGAGCAACCTGGAGTTAAGTGCCTTGCTCAAGGACACAATATTGGTGGCCATGGGGATCGAACCAGTGACCTTCTGATTAACAGTTATGTGCTTTAGCCCACTACACCACCACCACTCCTGGGTAGTGGAACTTACTCGTCCCTATCGGCTTCCCGAACACAAGAAAAATGTGGTTCGGGAAGAATTAGATGCAATGCTCGATATGGGAGTAATAGAAGAATCCCACAGTGATTGGTCCTGCACGGTCGTTCTTGTCCCTAAGAGCAACGTGTCAGTATGATTACTTGTGAATTATAGAAAAGTCAATACAATGTCTACATTTGATGCATACCCAATGCCGTGTATTGATGAGTTGTTCGATCAATTCGGACTGGATTTGACAAAGGGTTATTAGCAGATTCTCTTAACTCTGATGTCTCGTGAAAAATGGCTTTCTCCATACCATTTGGCTTACACCAATTCGAGACACTTCTGTTCGGTTTGTTTGGGGCCCCAGCTACCTTTCAGTGCTTTATGGACCGAGTCCTCAGACCATACTCTGCTTACACTGCTGGATGACATCATTATATACAGGTTTGTTCCTAATTATTTTGCTGCCACCAGCCGCTGACGGATCTCACTAAAAAGGGAGCACCAGATCCGGTCCAGTGGACAGAGGAGTGTCAACGGGCATTTACGCAGGTGAAAGCTGCACATTGTGGTGGACTGATTATACATTCACTTGATTTTTCTATCCCTTTCATTTTACAGATGGACGCTTCAGACAGGTGGCTTGGGGCTGTGCTTTCGCAGGTGGTGGAGGGGGAGGAACAGCCAGTTATTTACATACTAAGGTAGACTAAGTATAACATCATTGGAAAAGAGTGTCTTGCCAAGAAGTGGGCCATCCTCACTCTCCAGTACTACCTGATGAGGCATGCCTTCACCCTCTGTTCAGATCACACCTCGTTCCAATGGCTCCACCGCATGAAAGATACCAACAGGCGGATCACCCGCTGGTATCTGGCTTTTCAGCTGTTTAAGTTCAAGGTGGTCCACAGGCCGGGGGAGCAGATGGTGGTAGCGGACTTCCTCTCCAGAAATGGGGGGAGTGGTGGGCAAGTTGGATGGAATATGTGGCACCGGGGTGTGGTCGAGCATTCATCCAGAGAGAGAGAAAGCGGTAAGGGTACACACTTGAGTGCTATAATATCTAACACCTGTTTCTGGGTGCAGTAAGCACTGGGGATAGCGATAAAAGTTGGGACCACATCAGAAAAGAAGAGAGAGAGCAGAGCTTCAGAGCTGTGTTTGTGTTTACAAGAAGTGTTCCGCTGAAAAGTGCATTGTTGGAGTGCATAAATTAGTTTACGGGGTTTGAGTTTGAAATTTCCTGTTTCCTCCTTCTAAAAGTGCAAGAGATCCTTTACAGCATTATATATATGGGCTTCATAGAAAGTGTTACAGAGGTTTTTTTTTACCAGAGGCACTTTTGTAAGCAGTAGCGCTTCCTTGATATCAACATCTCACTGATGTATCACATGACGCGGTGTGCCAGAAGCTTAACACTTAAATGACTGTGTAGAGTCTTGCGAACAGTATTCAGTCATTTTAATTCATTTAAATGATGCGTGGCCTATAAGCCAAAATACAACATCCACACATGTGGACACGGGGTCGCACAAGGTTAAAATGAAAATAAAGGTTAATTTCAAAACCAAATACCACTATTAATTACTGTTTGAGCACAGATTTCATGAATAATCCTCCCGTCTGTTAGATAGTCTAATTCCACACTCGTATAGCCGTGTAGTTGCTAGGCTGGTCAAAATGCTCAAGCAAACAGATCAATATATTTATGCCACCACAGAGCCTTACATTACACTATTTTGCAAAACCATTCTATGAATGGCTTAGTTATAGTTCTTTCCACATATTAAACAGAGACAGAAGGAAGTCATTTAACATCCAAAAAGTGAACAGAAGCATCTCCACTGTTAACTGTTATGGTCAGCTTTAGTCATCCTGTGTGTGACAGAAACATTAAAAAGGTGGCTCATTGGAGGAGATTAAATGGTGTGAAGTGGTTGGAGTTATTGCGACAGATCTGTGTGAACTCCTCATTAAGTGCCCAGTGGGACCTAACTCTCAGTACCTCAGATTAAATATTCCCTATGACTCCTGGGTTAATCACAACTACAGCTCCACTCCAGATAAAAATCACATTTTGCACAGACCTAGAGCCTTTACCCTCACAGCAAAATTTTAACAGCAGCCATTACAAGACACATTTCAGATTAATGCCAGAGCCACAAGAATTGCCAGAACATACACTGAGTTACAAATGACCATACAGCAGTACAGTATGGGGGTATTAACACTTAGATCAGATTGCTAAAGACCAAATGTAAGTGTACTCCAAGACACAATCGAGATTTATATAATTCTGATCCTGCAAACTGAAGTGTCATTGTAAATACATGTTGATAATTATACATTATCGCACTCTTTTGAAAGTATAACTATAACACTTAAACATTAAATAGCATGAAACTAGTCTCAGTACTTAATATGAATATTCCAGATTCAATACAAATTAAGCTCAACTGACAGCATTTGTGACATAATATCGATTGCCACAAAATTATTTTGACTTGCCCCTCATTTTCTTTCAAAAATTATAAAATCTGGGTTACAGTGAGACACTTGAATGGGACCAATTTCTGAACATTAAATGGCGCCTATTATGCCCCTTTTCACAAGATGTAATTTAAATCTTTGGTGTCCCCAGAATGTGTCTGTGAAGATTAATCTCAAAATACCCTACAGATCATTTATTATATCATGTTGATATATATATATATATATATATATATATATTTGAATATTGATGGAGCAACATATTTGTGTGAAAATAAATAATAACGCAAGTTTGTTTCAATTGAAATCCAGTTTTAAAAATTGTGGTAAGGGAGCCTTTTACCCCACATTTGGGTTAAAAGGCTCCCTCACATTGTGTAAAAGGCTCCTAGTGATATTATAGTGATATTGTGTAGATACCGGCACAGTGGTTATAGGGCACAATTTGTCAACTAGCGAAAATTATTTTGAGACACCAAGATGCTTTTTGAGTAACAAATTAGGATGATGCTTTATCTAAATAACTACTTCAGAAAAAAAGCCAACAATTCCCTGTTCATTTCAAACACATTTGGCATTTTATTACATCTTATGTATTCTATAAACAAACTAATCTCTATTATGATTGGATGAGTCAATGTGAGCCCACGTTGAAATATTTAATAACAAATCTATTTGCCACACTTAAGAATAACAATGTTTTTAATAGGGGCCTTTAGCTCCTGCAACAGGAGAGCTTTTTACCCCAAATACTGTCCTTTCATTTATAGAGAGCTATTGAAAAATGTTTGATTTAATGATCTTAAACAAAACTGAAAATGATAAATTAGTACTTTGTCTCAAAAGAAAAGTATTAATTTCAGGGTAATTTCAGTAGCTACATAAATTTGCAACATCAAAATATAAAAAATTTGACCAAATTTTCTTCAAAATTAACCATTAGACTTTACACTCAATTACCTCATGGAGCAGGAACATTTTGCAGTTCATAGTGTCAAACGGGTGTTTAGGAAAGTACTGTGGTAGTTTTTGTTGCCATTTAGTGTTTTGGGAGAAAATAAAATCAATGGAGCCTTTTACCCCAAGGAGCCTTTAGCCCCATTGTACAATACCAACAATTAGAAAACTGTTCAGAAAGACACAAGAATGCCACACATGTGAACATCCCTGTGGCAGGGCGGAGGGCGGGGCCGGGTCACGACGATACACACCCGGTCCTGTATCAGGCTAATCAAGCCTGTGAGAGGGATAAAGGCCGATGGCAGATGGTGGTGCGGGGAGAGATCATTTACGGACATGTCCGTCATGTGTGTGTTTGCGTCTTTTAATTTTATCATTAAAATATTATTTATGTTGACAAGCCGGTTCTCGCCTCCACCTTGCCCATCTAATTCCTTTACAATCCCCTAAAGCAGGCCCCCATTGTCCAAAATAATATTTTATTCATCCCCCTGATGCTATGAGTGTCAGTAGATAAGTCAAATACTTAATGACGATTAATTTCATGATTAGAAATATTCCAGGAACATCTAGGTTACGTGTGTAACCTCAATTCCCTGATGGAAGAGAATGAGACGTTGCTCCAAAAAAGCGAAGCTAGGGGTTTCTCTTGAGCACTGAATATACCTCTGATCTATGAAAAAAGGCCAATGAGAAGTTGGCGGACAGAATTTACATGTCCTGCCCCCAGACATACGGGTATAAAGGCAGAGAAATATGTTTCATTCAGGATTTTTCTGAGGAGCCGGAAATGGTCCGGCCACAACAACATCTATTCCAGTACAGGGTAGATTTGAGTACCCGCAGTGATTGGGTTGGCGAATTCCTCCACCGAATTGCGGACCCCGAGAGGTAGGGATGAATCAACCAGGGAGCTGAGTGAGTGGGATCTCCTGGGAAAAAAAGCGCACGGTATTACCTCAACCGAGGGAAAAGTCGCTGCAAGCGATTCACCCGGTCAGTCCGTCAGCGTGTTACTGAGTTCTACTGGCTCTGACCTGAGAAAACACGGTATGAGACTGACTATCCTGAGATTGTAGAATGTTGCCCAGCACGCTGCTCTGCATATGTCTGCCAGAGAGGTGCCTCTGGCCAGTGCCCATGAGGATGCAATACTCCTTGTTGAGTGTGCTCAGACCCGTAAAGGGGGGGAGGGGTGGGGCACGGCCTGGGTGCAATAGGCCAATGAAATGACGTCCACCACCCAGTGGGAGAGCCTCTGTTTGGAGACAGCGTTCCCTTTCCGCTGTCCACCGAAGCAGACAAAGAGCTGCTCAGGTTCACTACCTGGTCTCTGAAGGGCATGGTAGGAACCTTGGGCACGCAGCCCGGTCGTGGTCTTTGGATGATATGTATGTCTGCCGGACCGAAATCCAGGCAAGTGTCGATGACAGAGAACGCTTACAGGTCCCCGACCCTCTTAATGGAAACGAGCACGATCAGCAGGGCCATCTTTAGAGAGAGGGTCCTGAGTCCAGCTGATTCTAGCGGCTCGAAGGGGGGTCTCTGAAGGCCCGAGAGGACCACTGAGATCCCAGGAGGGGAGCAGGTTTGGCTGAGAGGGATTCAACCTCCGGGTGCCTTTTAGGAACCTGATAATCAAGTCATGTTTACCCAAAGACTTGCCGTCTACTGCGTCGTGGTGGGCTAAGATAGCAGCTACATAGACCTTCAAGGAGGAGGGGGACAGCCGTGGAGATTCCAGAGGTCTGGGTGCGGATGCCAGAGTGTGCCCCGTCCCAGAGAAAGAAGGTATTTCCTCAGGGGAATTTGCCAGGGAGGGGCTGTCGCGAGGAGTACTTGTTCCACGTCCTCCCTGACCTTGCACAGCACCTGTGCGGGGCGGAGCAGGTAGTATGGTGTCGGAAGGCAAAGGTGCGACTCGAGACTCTGGTGCTGAGAAAAGACTCGAAGCACTTACCTTGCTCCGCACACCCGGCAGGGGGCGGGTTAGTGACCAAGGAGGAGGTCTGGTGGAGGCGTCCTCTAGACTCATCAGAACCGGTCGGCCGGGGAACAGTGGTGGGGCTGAAGGCGGGGAGTGTGCGTCTATCATGCCTGGACTGTTGAGGTGTGGTGGCAGAGTGTCGTGTGGTTTTTTTTTTTCACAGCGGAGAACTGCTGGGCAATGGCCGAACTGGGAGACAGGGGCGTTGAGGAAGAGTGTCTTGTCCGTCTTGCGCATCTCGACCAAGTTCAGCCACAGATGACGTTCCTGGACCACAAGTGTGGCCATCACCTACCGAGTGACTGCACTGTGGCCTTCGTGGCCCTGAGGGTGGCAGCGTTCTCGGGTCATAGGTGTATCGCAACCACCCTATCCACCTGGGGATTCGGCATGTACCCGTGGGCCGCTCCACCGTCGAGGGTAGTGAGAGCGGATGAGCGAGGGGCTTTGTGATGAGTGGAGAGGAGTGCTCTCCATGCGGTCGTCAGCTCATCATGCACCTCCGGGATGAAAGGGACGGGGGGGGGGCTGGCTGTGAGTGGCGCGCAGACCCCATGAACCGATCATCCAACCGCAATGGCTGTGGGGAGGACGGAGGGTTCCAGACCAGCCCCACGCTGCTCTGATGCAGCGGCGAGCTCATCCGGCACGGGTGTTCCAGAGGATAGGCAGGCTGGCTGTGAGGCGAGCTGCTGTTGCCTTGAGAAACTGAGCCCACTGCCATCCCCAGATCGCCTCCATCGCCAGCCGTGTCATCCTCAATCTCGTGGGAAGAAGGAACAACACGGGGGGCGGCTGGAGTGGCGTTCCTTCGGTTGAAGGTAAGCCGCAACCGCAACGTTTCCATGGTCATGTTCTCTCAGTGAGAACATGAACCATCCACAAACTCTGCCTCGGTGTGATCACAGCCCAGACACACGAGACAGCACCTGTGGCCATCTGAAGCGGAGAGCACTCTACCGCATCCAGGAACTACACAGGGATGGAAAGGCATCTTTATAAAGATGCATCCTGAAAAGGACGTTCAACGCTGCTGTGTATTGCTCTTTTAGAGGGAATTACTCTTTTATAAACTCTGCACTGCCGCGCAGAGAAGGAGAAAGCCGCTGAAGTGCGCCGTAGATCCAACAGTAGTATCGCTCAGAGGAACAGGTGTGTGACTCACAGCTCGCTGCATACATGACCATCGGCTCCGAAGAAAATTTCAGAATGAAACAGACGCATTTCCCTGCCTTTATACCCGTATGTCCAGGGGCGGGACATGCAAATTCTGTCCGCCAACTTCTCATTGGCCTTTTTTCATAGATCAGAGGTATATTCAGTGCTCAAGAGAGACCCCTAGTGTTGCTTCTTCGACACAACGTCGAAGTGAACGACAGACAGAGAACTATCAGTTTATATGCATCAGCTTACATTGTGATTTGTTTTTTAGCTGTTTTAGCATTTTATTTAAGTACCTATATTTTAATATAAGAGGTTTTATACAGTTTTGAAGTGATAGTTCACCCAGAAATTCTCTCATCATTCACCCTCATGCCATTCTAGATGTGGATAACTTTCTTTCTTCTGCAGAACAAAGCAAAACGAAGGTATTTAGAAGAATATTTCAGCTCTGTAGGTACATACAATGCAAGTGAATAGTGACCAAAACTTTGAAGCTTCAAAAAAGACACACAGGCAGCATAAAAGTAATCCATAAGTCTCTAGTGGTTAAATCCATGCCTTCTGAAGTGATCCAATGAGTTTTGGGTGAAAACAGACCAAAAAATAACACTTTTTCATTCTTCTTGGAAATCGTGATTTCAAGCTCCATTACACTTCCTAGAACCATCTAAAAAAAGAGTTACATTATGGTCTGTTTTCAGACAAAACTGGTTTAATCACTTCAGAAAACATGAATTAAAGTTTTATGGATTATTTTTATGCAGCCTCTATGTGCTTTTTGGAGCCTCAGAGTTCTGGTCACCATTCATTTACATTGTATGGACCTACAAAGCTGAAATATTCTTCAAAAAATTGTGTCAATGTTTTGCAGAAGAAAGAAAGTCATACAAATCTGAGATGCCATGAGTGTGAGTAAATCATGAGAGAATTTTTGAGGTGATCTATTCCTTTAAGTCATGTAGTAGCTTACTTGTAAGTTTGTTTAGGCCCCCTAGTTGGCCCTGGCCCCCTGGATAACCATCTTAAAAAAAACTTTTACTTTAAAGAAAAAAAGCAAGAAAAAAACCCCCATCTGTTCCACACATGCTGTACTTAGATATTAAATTATGTTTTACCTGGAATATTTCTTTAAGTAGCAATCAGAACTAATCACGTGGAATATTGTCACACGTGTATTGTTGTCAAATGCAGATTTTCTTCTTGAATGGTTTGTATTGGTATCATTGGAAAAAAGCTTTTAAAATTGCTCTAAAACGGCACATTTAACCTAATAAAACCTGACAACCTGAGTGTGCCTCCTCGAGTGTAACCACACCTCACACAGCGAGGACAGGAAACAAACTCATCGCCTCCCACCGGCAAACAACCTCCAATTACGAGTATACAAAACAGGTCTTATTCCCTGTCACCAGTGTCACCATTAAGTAATGCGTCCTCTGGCTAAATCCATGCTAAAGTGGTTTGGAAAGGAGATTTTACAGCTACCTGCTGAGTGATCCACAAATGAGGAGGGGAGCGGAAATGGGGCTTTGTCATTACCTGAGACTGTAAATGAGAAAGGCTCATCAGCCACGCAGCCTGGCACAAAAGCATCTCCCGAGCTCTGCTACGGCCCTGCCCGGCTCTGTCTCTAATGATAAACACCATTAGCCATTGTGCGCAAAACTAATGCGCCTATCTGGGGAGCGCAGCCTGCCACCAGGATAAACCAGCTCGCCTCTCTAATCACTTGGTTTGTTCCTCCTCACCGGCACAGCACAAATGGAGGAGAGGGAGGGAGGTGGAGGTGTCCACAGGGCTGCCAGGTGGGAGTTTATGATCATCGGAGGACAAACAGGTCGATGAATAAAGGGAAGAAGAGTGGGGTGACCAGGAGAAAATACGATGGAATAAAAACATATAGTTTATTCTTTTAAAATAGTCACATATTGTCTCCTTTTAAGTAGACACTATATTTTATTACAGGATTTGAAGATAAGGGAAGGTTTTGAGAATACTTCACCAAAAAATGTAAACTTCTGTAATTTACTCACACTCATGTCACTCCAGATCGTTAGGCAGCCCTTTTGCATACAATAACAGTTCATAGTAACCACATCTGCCAAGCTTAACAAGCTTGGACAACTTGGGCATAACATTTATATTCTTCTGAAGCCATACAATAACTTTGTGTGATAAGATGACCGAATTTTAAAGCGATAGTCTACTCAAAAAATTGCACACCCTCATGTCATTCCAAATATGACTTTAGGATTTTACTGAATATTCCTGTATGTCTTTAGAGTACAATGGCAGTTGATAGAGAATCAATTAAAAGCTAAAAATTTTTTTTACAAAAATGTCAATGGCGTTAAGATTTTTATTGAAAAATGTTGGATGTCCTCACCAAAACCTATTGTATGACATTCAGAAGATGAGGCATGAGTTGCATGGACTACTTTTATGATCCTTTTGGTTCCTTTTTTAAGGTTTAAAGTGTGTCGCTATCAACTGTCATTGTATTGAAAAGACTGGTCTGGAAGGCTGGAATCTTCTTTAAAGTTTTTCCTTTTGTGTCCTGCATAAGAGAGAAAGGGTTTGGAACGGCATCCAAGTGAGTGATATATGATGTAATTTTCATTTTTGGGTGAAATATTCCTTTAAATTGTTATCCACTGAAAATTAAGCCCTCCATTCCTGCTTGTAAATCAGTCATGCCACCTGTAGACACATCCATCCATCCATCCATCCATCGTCAACCGCTTATCCTGTGTACAGGGTCGCGGGGGGCTGGAGCCTATCCCAGCTAACATTGGGCGGAAGGCGGGGTACACCCTGGACAGGTTACCAGTCCATCACAGGGCCACACATATACAAACAACCATTCACACTCACATCCACACCTAGGGCAATTTTTGGAGACATCAATTAACCTAGCCTGCATGTCTTTGGATGGTGGGAGGAAGCCGGAGCACCCAGAGAGAACCCACGCAGACACGGGGAGAACATGCAAACTCCACACAGAAAGGCCGGGGCAACCGGGGTTTGAACCCACGACCTTCTTGCTGTGAGGTGACAGTGCTAACTGCTGCACCACCGTGCCACCTTCCTGTAGACACATATTTGATTTAAAAGCTGCAATGTAGAGGAAGATTTTCAGTGAATAATGACTTTCGGTCTTTACACACAAAGCAATTGTATGACTTCAGAAGACTCTATTTGCACACTATTTGTATGGATGACTGTAATGGTGCTTTTATGGTGTTTTTTGGAGCATGTCATTTTTGGTTTGAAACAACACAAGGATGAAAAAGTAATGACAAAAGTTTTATTTTTGAGTGAACTGTTCCTTTAAATTGTGGTTTTCTGTAATGTCCTCACTATCAAATAAAGTACCCTGGCATAAACTAGCTGAATCTGAATCAATTTACTATTTCTGGATTAGTCTCCAATTATTATAATAATGAAGACATTTTGATTAAAGTTTATTTATGATTAAAGTACGCTACCAGAAAAGGAAAAAGAGAGCCCATCATGCTTTGAAATTTGTGACCTCTATTTCCATGTGCCGCGGAAAAGGACATTTCAGATCCAAACCTTGCAGCTTATTTGCTTTAATCGAGGTGACTGAATGCAAACATTAAAAGACAAGCTTTGATGCCTCTACCTAGTTACTCAGTTTTACCTTATTTTGACTCACAGAGCCATGGCCTCTGCATGTTATATGAGCAACAAGAGCCTGTTTGAAGAGCGATCAATGGTGATGCTAACACGAAAGTGAATTCAGTTCTGCCAGTCAGATGTTTTCCGTCCATCAGAGCAATCACAACCAGTCACATTCAACAGCACTCAAAGCTACAAAGCCTGTGGACAGTATCATGGCACAAGCGCTCAAATCATGAAAACCAATCTGTGAGAAGAATGCTTTATAGATTTAATGCTTAACAAGTGTTTACTTGCACTATTTTTGTGGCATTTTATGTCCTTGTTCTTCTTGTTCACGTTTGGTGATTCTGGGGTGAATCTCATGAAAACCTGTAAAGAACATGTTCAGTTCATATTTCAACCCAAAATTACAATTCTACATAAATAACATAATAAATAATGTATTACATTATTTCAAAGGGAAAACAAGTTAATATTTTATACTCCATCCATTTTATACTCCTTTTATCTTAATTATAAATCCTATTAAATTTTATTTATCTAAATTATATGCTTCACAGATAAGTTCTTCTCTTTTACTGGAAAAGAAAAAAAGAAAAGACAAAAAAAGACAAATAAAATTAAGAGACCACTGCAAAATTATCAGTTTCTCTGAATTTACAATTTATAGGTATGTGTTTGAGTAAAATGTACATTTTTGTTTTATTCTATAAAGTATTGACAACATTTCTGAGGATTAGTTTTACCAGCAGGACAATGCTCCTCAACACACAGCCAGGTCAATCAAAGTGTGGATGGAGGACCACCAGATTTTGCAGTGGTCTCTTAATTTTTTCCAGAGCTTGTGTGTGTGTATATATATATATATATATATATATATATATATATATATATATATATATATATATATATATATATATGGATGGAGGACCACCAGATTTTGCAGTGGTCTCTTAATTTTTTCCAGAGCTTGTGTGTGTGTGTGTGTATATATATATATATATATATATATATATATATATATATATACACTTATATATACTTTTGTGGTGTTCTACTGCCTTTAATTTATGCTGATTAAAAAAAACCACAATATAGTAAGTAATCCGCTATACTATAATTCAGTATGTCTACATTAATGACAATCTAATGAAAATCACTGCTTAATTGTCATGAAAATAACTGACCTAATGATTTCTCATTGCATCATTCCTAAGAACATCTTTTATCCTTGGTAAAAATCACTGTAACGCACTGCCTTGCATGGCTTATGATGGCTTATTGATGGTTATTACCCATTTTATCCTTCAATTGTCACAAAAATCTCAAAGAAAAGAAAAGAAATTAAGTGGTATAACTCATCCCTCTACTTCTGTCTTTTTGGGGCCATCTTCTTTTTCACGCCCCACCCCCAGATAACCACAACCTTCATTTGTATGCAAGCACATAAGACACATTTTTTTATATACGGCAACATAGAAAGACATGCAATAACTGTCTCCACACTCCCTCTCATTTCAAACACACACATACACACACCCTCTAGATGAAGACTGTGTGTGTTTGTAGTCTGGGAGGGATTAATCAAACCAAGCAGTGTGAGCAGGGCTAAGAGACTGCCATCACACTCTGTCTCTTCTTATCTGTCTGTCTGCCTGCCTCCCCTGCCTATCCGTCGCCTGCCAAGTCGCTTCCCTGCCCCGTTCCCTGCCTCATTGTTTGCCTGCTTTTCTCCCGAATCTCCCGCCGTTTACCATAGCTCCAGTGGCCCGCTTTCTGGGAGTCAGATAATCAGAATCTAGTCTTCTGTGCAGGAGACATTTGTCTTCCCTCTGCTTCCATCACAGGCTCATGTTCGCCCACTGAAACATTGCTGGCATTTAGAGCATGCCAATCAATGAATGTATGAGTGAGGATGTGCATTGTACATGGGAAATGTGTAAGGATAATCCATCTAATAAAAGAGCCTTGAGTGCTGGCATGGCTTTTACATATTTCAAGGTTTATAAAGATGGCGAGTTATAGGCTATTTGAGGTTAAGAGTACACAATCTTTTCTTTTAAAGTCATGAAGTCATATTACATATTACATATGAACAGACACATTGAATAGATTTCCTGATGTACATGTGCTGTCAGGGAAGCTTTTAGAGCCTCTATTACCTTCTCACAGATAAACAGTTTCTCCATCCCAGGTTCTGCCTATAAACTTAGAACATTTAAAATATTATGCTTTAGGGTGGTCTGTTTTTATTCTTATTCCAGACAATCTACAGATTCCAACATTAACGCCATAAAACCTATTGTGCGTTTAATATAGTGCTTTGGATGTGAGCGTTTAATTCAGCACAAGCTGAGCATGTAAAACACTTGAATCACCTCTGCATCTTTTTATATCACAATGGTTACTACAGACTTAACACCTTTACAACAGTTGTCATTAGCTTTAAATAAGCTTCTAGAAATGAAGAAAAGCAGTGCTGCAAATATGTGGCTGCGTTGTTTAGCAATCCTATATAAAACAGCAGACATCCATTGGTGAGTCAAGGTGAATATACAATGTGCCCTGATCAAAACAACATCCTTATGAATATTTAATCCAATAAAAATAACAATAATAATAAATTAAAGTGTAAAATGTAAAGTATAACATGAAATCAAAATTGATGCATGGCACAATTACTTTGGAGTTATCAATGACTAACGATATTGCAGTACTGTGTTGGAACAGGAATCATGAAGGAAGAGGCTGTAAACATGACAAGTAGCATTTACTGGACATGTATTGAAAATCCCTTTGAAACCAATTCATAGCATCAAGAGCTGACAGCTGTCAATTCAAGTCATGGCAACATATGGCACAATCTATAACACTTCAGTAGCCGACAAAATCAAGACCTTCCCCTAGTGGCAATATGAGCCTACCAATGCCTTTCATGGCATGTTAGTGAGACTATTTCTCAAAGCAAGCCTTATTAGAAACTGCAGCCTAGTCTTCCCTAAAATAAGCATGCAATTTGCCTTAATTTGTTAAATGAGCACACAAAAGAGAGGAAACAGAAAGTCAGCAGTAAAGGAATACACATTGCTCAATCGCCGCTTGTAGTGGTGCTGCAGCAGTTTACATACTGTTCACCTATATTTTTTCTAATTTATGAATGTATTCATATATTCATTTATTTTTGCAATCCAAAGGAAGCTAGATAGACCAGGCTAGCGCGGAGCAAACATTAAGGACTGGAAGTGACTAAGTGTGTCATTAATTCTGTTGCAAATCCTATTGAGCTGACATGCTGTCTACTGCCTATAGACGGCTACCTTTTAAGGCAGCATGAATGGTACCTCACAAATTGCATATTTTAACAAACACACACACACAAAATGCACTCATTAAATTAATTGATCAAGAGATTCAAATTTGATTTCCAGTAGTCTGACATTAGCATATTGCTAAGCTAACAACACAAGGCAATTAATGGGGAACTCCCTTTTCCAAACAGTTTATAGGTGGTAAATAATTCTGACTTGATACTTTTTTTTGGTACAAAAATTAACAAACATCAGCTTGGCCAGACTGGGAGATCAGCTTAAGGCTTAGTCTTTAGGTTTTTTTTTTCTCTCTTTTTCTTTTCCAGCAGGGTGATGATAACTACATAGGGCTATTTTTATACCAATTTTTGCATTTGTTGTGCATTGTTTTTAAGCTTGTTAGGGTATTGCATTTTTAGATTAGCAACATGCTAATGGCAAACTCTATTGGAATAAATTGAAACCACAATGATGCCTGTAATACAATGTACTACATCCATTGTGTTTTGAGAAACACATTTTCTGTAATACCAAGCTAACAGGGCTGACATTAGGCCAAGGCTTGTGGCTGCTAATGCCAAGATGACTGTGGGAGCAAATGTGTAGAGCTAAATGGATGTAGCATATACATTTCCTAGAGTTGCTAAGCTGTCCAAGCAGAAAGTGAATCTATTTGGACAACAGGCTTCATGGAGAACAATTTTGTTCCGATTCTCTGTAGTGACCTTCATTGAAACATAATGTAAACTGTGGCCTCACCCTAGAAACTATTCAATAATGTGTCCAAGTGTTTAAAATTATGAAGAGGATACCAGCAAATGAATAAAGGTATCTTCATAGGAAGAGTAGAAAATATATTCACTAAGGTCCATATTAGACTTTTCATGCTCTTTGTGGCCTTTGAAATAAGATGCAGTGCCATGAATATTACAGTAAATAATTTGTTGCATCGAATAAGGGTCAAGAACTCATTATATTCCCTACTAGCTTCAAGACAACTTAAAGAAGGCAAAATTTTACACATCATGTAAAAAAAAAAAAAAAATACACACAGTATTTCTCCTGCATTATTAATGAGCAGGGATTCTAAAAACCTTAACTTCATAGATGTATATAATAAGGGTTGGCACGACTAGTTCCGACTTGTTCTTCCACTAGTCGACATTGTTTGGGAAGTTACTAATTAAAAGTAGTGAGTGTGATGCCACAAACTTAATTTTTTAGTAGAGCGCAGATTGATCTTACTGCGAATTCGACAGCAGTAGGTTGAAACATTGTACTGCTGAAAATGGTCCTCGCTTGCTGAAATTCGAAAGCTGGCCAAAGCTGTAAGATTTGTTGAGGTGAAATGTCCATAGAGTGGCGCCAAAAGAGAGTTTTTTTAATTTATACAACTATATGATACAAATTTTATTATATAGTAAAATGCTATTTTTTTTAACTCTACCCCATAACCCAAACCCCAACCTTAAACCTAACCGTCAATAAAAATTTATTTTTACATAGAAAATGTAACATCCAAATCATGCTCAACATTGTTATTGTGATCGTTAATACTTCCTGGTTCCCTCTGGACCAGAACCCGTGCCTGAAAGATTGCTAGCTAAATTTGTTCATGCTCAAATTAATGCTAAACTATCTGATGGAGGATGGCACTTGTCATTAATTGTCTGAATGCAGTTGATTGCATGGTACATGAACTTTCAGAAGAAGTGTTGGGGAATAGCTAACTACAAGTAGTGATGCTACTAACGTTAAATTTGTCAGTAGCTTGACAGTAGCTCAGCTACTTTTAATACAGTGTAATTTTTCAGTAGGGAAATACTTTTTCCAGCAAGTAGCGGTGTAGTGTGACCAAACACTACATCATGTTGGCCATATTATAACTAATATCCTTCTTTGTTGCATAGAATCCAAACTTTAATGGGCAAAACATCTGACGCGCTGGCAGCATATTCAGGCTGCTGCTCAGAATCAGGCAGCGTAATTCTTCTTCTTCTTTTGCAATGGCAGATATCAACTAAAATAGTGCATTAACACCATCTACAGCCCTACTTGGGTAAATCTGAAAAAGATAAAAGAACACTATTCTATTCTATGAAACAAAGAATGTTTCAGACACTTGTTAATAGACAACACAACAGCATATGTACCTTTACTTTTTTACAATAAAATAATTCAGTAAGCTATTATTGCCTTCTGAAGTATTTATTTTCTGTTCTCAATTATTTTGTTTCACATTATCTATTTATTATCGAGTTATTGGGAGCAGGGAGAAAAAAAATCCTATAAGGAAACTATTTGATAACACTTTTTTATCCACTATGGCATGCATTATTATGTTACTATCTGTTATATGGTGACTGTATGCCCTCTTTTTCTCAGAAATGTCCTAATTTTTTGGACCTGAAAAAAATGTACAGCCATGATTTCAAAATTCCCTCTAAATGTCTGGAATTTGGCTTTGTCTTCATATTGATGTGCTCTCCACAATTATGACTATCATACATTCTGTGTATTTGATACATTGCGTCAGTTTTCATATGTAAACGTGTCCTAGTGTGATTATTCTGGCTGAAAGCGTCAAAGCACAAACTCTTTCAAAGTACTTTTCTCTCTCTCCCGCTGTCCGCGCACTGTATGTGTGCTCTGGAAAGAGATCGCCAGACATGCTCTGTCACTCTCATGCAGAAAAATCAATAAAGTAAGTACAATTTTAAAAGTACGTTCCCCAACTCCCAAATTATTAAATATTACACAGCTGTTTTATCAGACTCACATTTACTATGCAAAGTAATTTTTTACCGACAATATTGAAACAACATACTATATATCAGGGATATTTCAACTTATATGACTGATAAAACAGACCATGATGAAAATTTTACAATCCATCAGATATTTGTAGCGCATACTCTGTATGTGACCTGTAAAGTTGCCACTTGGATGTCAATGGTAAAACAGTAAAAAAAATACAATGAACAAGAACACATTTGAGGGTAAAAAGCCCCAAAATGTCAGCACAATGTTACTATGCTTTTGTAATATCTGAGGTTGTTACCCATCCTACCAACCACCAGAGGGATCCCTCTCCCGAATACAGATCTTCACCCATTTCTTCACTGCTCATTTCATGTTTACCAGGTGTGTGTGTATATATATATCCATGCAGTTCAATTGTTCATTGCGAAGTATTGCCAGTTTACCCTGCCTTACAGGGTGTTTTTCCATTTCTTCTTGATTCATCTTATGACCATTGCTTGTTTTTCTGGATTTACTGCTTTTTGGATTACCCTTTGTTGTTTTACAGCTTTAGTGGATTCTGGGGCTGCTGTGAATCTCATAAATAAAGAGATCATACAAGAACTCACTATACCCACCATTCAATGCATTCCAACAATTAATATCACCACAGTTGACAACGCTCCCATTGGTACTGGTATAACCCAACAGACTGTTCCCGTAACCATTAAGATTGGACCATTTCATGTGGAGAACATTTCACTATATGTCAAACTCACCCAACCATGCCTGGCTGGCCATCCACAACTCTTCTATTTCCTGGAACCAGGGTGAGCTCATGCAATGGTCAAGTTTCTGTCATGAACATTGACTTCATGTTGCTGTCTCCATGCCTTGTCTTACCACCAGCATTGATAGCCCTGCATTCCAAACAGTAACCATGATTCTCAAGGAGTATGCAGAATTCAATTAAGTCAAAGCTACTAAACTTCCTTCTCACCATCCATGGGACTGCGCCATTGAACTTCTGTCTAATACAGCTCAACCGAGAAGCAAGGCTTATCCATTGTCACGCCCCGGGGCCCTAGCTATGGAAACTTACATCGAGGAAGCCCTTGATTACGGTTATATCTGTACCTCCACCTCTCCAGCAGATGCAAGATTTTTCTTTGTGGAGAAAAAGGATGGAGGTCTACATCCATGTATTTACTATCGAGGCCTGAACAGTGTCACCTTGAAATACCGTAATCCACTGCCACTTATCCCCTCAGCCCTCGAACAACTCCGTGAGGCTAAGATTTATATTAAGCTTGATCTAAGAAGTGCTTATAACCTCATCAGAATCAGAGAAGGAGATGAGTGGAAAACTGCATTCATCACCACCAAGGGGCACTATGAATATCTGGTCATGTTGTATGGACTTGCTAATGCCACCTCTGTTTTCCAGTCTTTTGTCAATTAGATTTTCATAGACCTACTGAATCAGTGTGGTGGCCTACATTGACAACATCCTCATCTACTCTCACAATAAGGAACAACGTATCCAGCATGTCAGGACAGTCCTATCACATCTCCAGGAACACCAGCTATTTGTCAAGGCATAAAAATTTGTGTTTCATATCTCCCATACCACGTTCCTAGGTTACAATATCAGCCACCAAATGGATGTCTCTGAAATCACAGCAGTTACCGAATGGCCTCGGCCTTCCACAATCAAAGATCTACAGCAGTTTCTGGGCTTTGCCAATTTCTACCACTGCTTCATAAGAAACAACAGTATCATTGCAGCACCAGTCACGTCAATAATCATGGGAAAACCCAACAAGTTGCCAAAGAACAATGCCGCATACCAAATCTTTGTCTCTTAAGTCAAGCTTCATGACTGCTCCTATACTGAAACACCCCAATGCCAATCTTCCTTTCATTGTTGAAGTAGACGCCTCTGATTGTGGGACTGGAGCAGTACTGTTACAATATCACAGAACCCCAGGCAAGACCTCCAGAAAGATAATTCTGCTGAACGAAACTATGATGTGGGGAACAAGGAATTACTTTCCATGAAGGCAGCACTTGAAGAGCTGTGTCACTGGTTAGAGGGGGCAGTCCACCATTCCAAGTTATCACTGATTACAAGAACCTTGAATACATCAAGGCAGCCAAGAGACCGAATCCACGTCAAGAACGATGGTCATTGTTCTTCACCAGGATCAATTTTACCATCACTTACCACCCTGGCAGCAAGAAAAGCAGATGTACTTTCATGCAGGCATTATCCACCCCACATCCAACCTCATGGATCAATCCTACCACCATCTGTTATCATTGCACCAATTAGTTGGGATATCATAGAAGAAATACAACGAGCACAACAGCATAAACTGTCACCACTTGACTGCCCCCCAACCAAGCACTTTGTACCACAAGCTCTATGTCTGAGATCTATCCAATGGGTCCACACTTCATTGAACAGGACACCCAAAGCACAATCACGTAATTGTTCTACGTAACATCTGTAATTCATGACGTTCCAAACTATGTGAAGTCTTGTCAAGTGTGTGCACAATCTAATACCCCAAGGGAACTCCCACGGGATTATTCTAACTACTGCCAATAACCCAAAGACCATGGTCCCACCTGTCCATCGATTTCGTCACTGGCATGCCAAACTCCAATGGATATACCACAAACTGATAATTATCGACCGATTTTCAAAATCACGTAGACTTGTACTTCCCAAGGCTATGGAAACTGCTAATGCTCTATTCAACCAAGTATTCAGAGTCTGTGGATTACCAGAAGACATCGTGTCTGATCGAGGTTCATGTCCAGAGTTTGTCAGACATTCTGTAAGCAACTGGACCTTAATGTTAGTCTTAACTCAGGCTATCACCCCCAAGCCAACGGACCAGTGGAATTTTTAAATCAGGAGACTGGCTGATATCTTCTGAGCTATTGTAGCCGTGAACAGGAGAAGTGGAGCGACTTCTTGCTCTGGGCCAAATATGCACAGAATTCTATCACTCATACCTCTATGTGGCTAACCCCCTTCCAGTGTGTGCTGGGATACAAACCCCCGATGTTCCCTTGGTCAGGAGAACCATCTACAGTGCCAGCGGTGGATGATTGGATTAGGTGTACCGGCAGAGGCGCCCTCAACTACCAGCCTAGACAGAGGGTCTGGTAATCCACAAGGGATCTCAAACTGCGGCTACCCTACAGTAAGGTATGTGGATCCATTCCAAATTATCCATCAAATAATTCCAGTTACTTAAATATTAGAGCTTCCTCTCTAACTACCGCATCTGTCCTTCATTCCATGTGTCCTTGCTGAAACCGGTCCACCCGGCATCTGGCCCTGGAATCACAAATTTTTGTGGAATCAGCCTCCATTGAAGGTTGTTGGAGCACCAGATTATATGTTCAGAGAGATCATAGACTCATAGAGAGATTGTGGGTAGCTGCCAAGTACATACTGGACCCGCCCCTGATCAAAGAGTTCCACCAAGCCCATCCCAATCGTCCAGCACCACAACTGCCAGAGTGAGCCCTATCCTGAAGTGTGTGTGTGTGTGTGTGTGTGTGTGTGTGTGTGTGTGTGTGTGTGTGTGTGCGTGTGTGTGTGTGTGTGGCCAGTTTACCCTGCCTTACCAAGTATTTTGCAATTGTTTCTTGATTCATATCATGACCATTGCCTGTTTTTCTGGATTTACTGCTTTTTGGATTACTGTTTGTTTGCCTGTTTGTACTGTCTATTTGGTTTATTTTATTTATCTGCCTGCTTCACGACTACGTCTCTCTGCCTGCTGTTTTGGATTGTTTGCCTATGTCTCTTTAATAAGCTTCCTGTACGTGGACCCTAACACTGTCTCCATGGCCAGTTCGTTACAGCATTGAATGTATTTAATACATTTGTTATTAGTGAAATTTTTTCACAATTATTATTAGTTTGATAGCAACATTGTAAAAAAAATATTACCTCATTAAGTAGATTCAATGTAGCTGGCTTTTTGATAGTAACTTATAGTGTAGCTAACTACATTTTCAATAGGGTAGCTTGACTGTAACTTAACTACTTTTAAATCATGAGTCTTCTAGCTTGTAAATCTACAGTTTCAAAGCATATATATTTTTAAAAAGGCGTAAAAAATGTTTCTAAGGCCACCAAGAGTCTGTTTGTTGCTTCAGTGTGGTTTGAGTTGTTCTAATTTTGAATGCTGAATTTAGAAAGAAACTAATGCATGCAGATTTTACTCACAATTACATGGGTACATACGGCTAGAGAATGAGACCCATTCTCCCCACTCACACACTGTTAACACACCATTGCTCTTGTCAGAATCAGTAAGCTGAAGCTTTACAGCTTGTGGTGAGCCATTTACATAAGGTAAACATTGGAACACTAGCCGACTAGTAAACATTTGTAATTAATCAATCCCAGTTACAATGCATCTCTCTACAGATATCTTTTTTGCAAAAGCCTTGAAACCAGCACCACCTTCATAACACATCATGACTGTTGCCAGGCCCCTGAATGACATTGTTAATAGGCCAAAGACCAAGGCCACATGCTGGATTTCATTACCTCCTCTCCAAGAGACAGAATGTGTTACAGAGCCCAAAGTGCTTTATTAAAATCCCACGACCTTCACATCCTTATCACATCCTCCATAATACAATCCATAAAGACACAAATTCCCCACTGACATGCACCTAGGAAGGGCAGTGTCATAACTTCTCTTGGAAATGTGTGTAATCATGGAAAGTACCCCCCACTGCAATTTATTGAGCAAATTGAATTTTGAGTGCAGCATCTTTTTTTTAAGATACATGACATATTGAAGATTAAGTTTTTTTTTGTTTTTTTTGTTTTTTATTAGAACTCCTAGAAATTAGATATTTTCCCCTGTAACAAAAGTTATCACATTTGTATTAGCTATTATCAGTGTTTGATGCAATCTGATCACAAAGCAATCTTGTAATTAAATAAAAGTCGTTTCTGTATTCTAATTATATTTTTTGTAAAAGTATTGTAATGTATTACATTTTAAGGTGTTGTAATCAGATTACAGTTACATATTTTTAATTACATTACTTACACATATTACACATATGCTGAATACATTTAAAACATGAAAATATGTACTTCTGTTTGTTTGTATATCTGTGAAAGCTGAAAGGGACATGGACAGTGAACAAGGAGTAAAAAAGACATTATTTAGAATAATTTGTAATGTGATTACTTTTCCCATGGTGTAAACAGTAGAGTAATCTGATAACAATTTCTGGCAAGTAATTAGTAATTTGTAGTGGATTACTGTTTGTCAGTAATTTACAGTAACACTGGTTATAATCAAAAGATGCCAAAGATGTTCATTTCTAAGTATTGAAAATACATGGTAATCCCTGGAGTTCACTTGCAATTTTGCTTGGTTTATTTAAAAAGGTATATATTGGATTGATATTTGAGCCCACGTCCTTTTGCACACATGGAAATGTAACACATCTTACATTTTCTTATAAGTGAAGTGTGTAGTTTATGTGCCTCAATTGGCACCAAAAAGAATTTAAAAAAAATACTTACTGTTTTCAAGCCAGTTTCCCAAACACTCCCCCCTGTCTTCCATTGGTTGTGCTAACTAGATAGTCCTATCCCTAACACATGCAATTAGTTGAGTCAATATTGCCCTGTCGAGCTGATCAGGATGCTTCAATAAAAAGAGGAACATTTTTCCAATGTTTACACTTTTTGGGAAAATCAACCTACGAATGGATTACTTTTAGTTGTCTCTGCATATTAATTTGGGATAGGAAAAAGTATTTTAACAATTAAAAAATTACACACGTAACTTCTAAAGAACTCTGTGCCTACGGTAATCAATGGTGATGAATGAGAGGGAAGGCTTTTTTATTCTGCTCCTCACTGAATAGAAATTATTTATTATCTCTCACAATGTATTCACTCTATCAAAGTGACAGGGTTCAAGCCAGCCACACTCCACTGCCCTCCCTCTGTACCCTACCTTTCCACATCGGCCAGCAGTGGAACACAGTAAGAGGGACAAAGGGGAAATTCAAATGTGTCAACACAAATCTTAGCCATGTCTCATCCAGGCTGATATAGTGCAGAAAAGAGAACTTTAATTAGACCTAAAAGGCCAGTTTCTAAGCCAAAACTGTTAATTTCCTGGCACTGTGGTCATTGGATCCTTGTAATTGTAAGTACTGTAGCTCATCTCTCTCAAATAAAAAATTTCCAAGCATTTAGAAATACAGCGCTAACTGCTGTGACAGATCAAGCTGAGCACTCTTGTTATGAATCAGTTTGACTGTGTTAAGCCTTGAGCTGGCAAAACACAATCTAAGAAGGTATTTGCCCTGTGGTGAGAGAGCCGCCCATGAATACGAAGTGTTGGCCCACTGGCAGAGAAGTCTGACCTCTGCACAGAATTCCCTAAAACCCCTGAGGGAGTAGGGATGAGCTTGCAATAATGTTTTTTGTGATGTGCTAGTATCATAGTGTAACCTTGCTGAAAAGACCCTGAGAGGGTAGGGATGGGCTTTTAATGATGTTGTTCATGATGTGCTAGTTTCATAGTGTAACCTTGCTAAAAAGACCAGTTAAGACCCGTATTAATTTTGTCTACCTTCCAAGCAAGTTTCATTGAGATTTAAAAGTGTGAACTTAAATGCTGCTGCTGCAAAACAGGTTATGGTTAAACCAGCATAAGATGGCTGTAAAGCAGTTCAAGGGAAAGGAGGTGGCGAGAACCGGCTTGACAATATAAATCATATTTTAATGATAAACTTCAAAAACAAAACATACACACATGACGGACATGTCTGTAAACAATCTCTCTCTCCTGCACCTTCCTCTGCAGTCGACCTTTATCCCTCTCGGAGGCTTGATTAGCCTAATACGTGACCTAATACACGACCTGGCACATTCCTCCCTCATTCTCTCAGGCTGGGGAGCCACCGGCATGAAGAACACCCCCCCCCCCCCCCTTCCCTGGGGGAGGGCGTGCCCTAAGCCCCATCTGCCGGTAGGTCATCCCCATCTACCTGGATGAGGGAGGGGACAAGGGAAGGGAAACAGAAATAATTAAAAATGGGGTGGGGGGGGGGGGGGGGGGGTGGGTACTTCCTGTAACAGTGTAGTACCCCAACAAAAAATACTAAAATTTAAAAGAGAGAGAAAAGGCCAACACAGAGTGGCAGTGAGAGAGAAAGAGAGAGAGAGAGAGGAGAGAGAGATGAAAAAAAAATAAAAAACTTACTCGCCAGTTCTCCGATACGCCATAGCTTGTTCCTCGGCCACTCCTCCACCCTCTAACGGACGTCAGTCGCGCCTCTCCGGGCGGATCAGAGGCAGTCTCTGAGCCCCTCCCCACTCACGGTCGGCGGTCTCAGACCCCGCCGCATTTCAGTGGCTGGAAGGGGACTCCTCCAGTCCTGGCAGCGGCCCTGACCGCACCAGGCGGTCGGCTAGGAGCCCCTTCTCCCCTTGCGGTCGGCGCCGTTCCTCTGCTTCCAGGCGGCTGGGCTCCTCGTCCCCCGGCAGATGGCCGCGGCTGCTCCGTTGGGGTGGACGGTAGTGGCGAGAACTCTACTACGGTGAATCCCTCCTCCGGCTTGACAATGTAAATCATATTTTAATGATAAAATTAAAAGACAAAACGTCTCGGGTTACTTAAGTGTAACCCTTGTTCCCTGAAAAGCGGAATGAGATGCTACGCTGAGAAAAGCACTTTGGGAACATCTTATAGTTGTGACCAGCTGTGAATATGTGTGCAACACGTCAATGAACATTGGCCAGAATTTATAACCTCTGACGGTGTAATCATTGGAGGGTTATAAATATATGCGTCACCGGAGCATCGTCAGGTATTTTGTCTGAAGAGCAGTCCCGGGGCATCCCAGTGTGGCAATGAAGCGCAGCATCTCGTTCCGCTTTTTTCAGGGAACAAGGGTTACATTTAAATAACCTGAGACGTTCTCTTTAAAAAAAGCTTCACTTATGATGCTGCACTGAGAAAAGTGCTTTGGGAACAAGAATACCCACACCACCATACTGTGGCTGTCTGGACCCCCTACTGTTGTGTAGTGTGCTCACAAGAGTGTGAGAGGGCTCAGACATGAGCTTGAGATGTCGATTCAAGGACATAAGTGGCACGAACATCCAAACTGTAGAATCTAATGAATGTGTGCGGAGAGGACCAGCCTGACGCATCACAAACATGCTGCAGGGGACCCTTCTGGCCAAGGCTTCAGAGGAGGCGACCCCTCTGGTAGAGTGAGCCCTGATGCCTACAGGCAAAGCTTGACCGCGAGCCTCATAGGCCAGGGCAATAGCGTCCCGCACCCAATGCAACATAGTCTGCTTGGTGGCGGCCACCCCCCTGTTGTGGCTCCCATGGCAAACGAATAGTTGCCCTGACTTATACCACTGGCTAGTGTGGTGGACATAAATCTGAAGGGCACGACTGGACAAAGTCTGTGAAGTCTTTCCTGCTCCGGCGTAGTGAACGGCGGGGAGCGGAAGGCTTCAAGAGTGACCGGGTGTAAGGTCGAGAAAGGTACCTTAGGCAGATAGTCAGGATGAGGGTGCAAAATTGCTTTGGTCATTCCTGGGGCAAACTCTAAACAGGCTGGCAAGACAGACAGAGCCTGTAGGTCCCCAATTCTCTTTAGAAAGATAATTGCCATAAGAAAAACCATCTTGAGAGTCAGAAGTCTGTCAGACTCTGACTCTAGAGGTTCAAATGGGTCTCAACCAGAACCTCAAGGACTATTGCTAAGTCCCAAAAAGGGGCCTGGTCCTAGCAGGAGGCCTAGGTCGCCTAGCTCCACGAATGAAGTAAGCGAGTAGAGGATGTCTCCCCAATGACACCCTGTCCATCAAGGTGTGGCGAGCTGAAATGGCGGCCACATAGACCCTGAGAGTGGCAGGGCATGTGCCTGCTGACAGTTCTTCCTGAAGAAATCCAGAACTGAAGCAATCTGGCAGTCTGGATCTGCATTATGTGTACTGCACCATCTTTCAGACACCCCATTTATTGGCATAACTTCTAGTAGAGGGAAACACATACAGGTGCATTCTGTGCCATGTATGTGCCACCGCGTCCAGACCCAGGAGGGGGGCTGGGTGACTCAGGGAGAAGTAGAGGAGACATTGCGCTGTCTGAGAAGAGGCGAAGTGGTCCTCTTCTGCCCTGTAAAATATCACCAAGATTTGTTCCAAGTGGAGGGAGCCCTAGCACTTAAAATGGTCTCGATAACCTCAGGTGAAAGCCCTATGTCCCTCAGTTGGTACCCCTCAGGGGCCAAACATGAAGGTTCCACAGCTCGGGCCGGGGATGATACTATGCCTGAGACAGAAGGTCCCTCCTGTTCGGAATCACCCAAGGCGAGCCGTCGAGGAGAGACATTATCTCCGGGAACCATACCCTGTTCGGCCAATGCGGCGCTATCAGTAAGAGGCAAGACCCTTGTGGCGAACTTTGGCCAAGACTCCCGGGAGCAGAGAACCCGGGGGAAATGCATACAGATGCAATCTGGGCCATGTATGCGCCATCGCGTCCAGACCAGACCTGACTCAGAAAGAAGTAGAATGGACATTGCGCTGTCTGAGAAGAGGTGAAGAGGTCCACTTCTGCATTGTAAAATCTCACCCAGATTTGTTCCACTACCTCGGGTTGGAGTTTCCACTCCCCCATCAGTATTTTCTGTCTGGACAGTAAATCTGCTCCCACATATGGGCATCCAGGGATATAAACTGCCCTGAGTGACAGGAGCTTGCCCTGGGCCCCAAGGAGAATTCAACGTGCCAGAAATTCAGCTGACGTGAACGTGGACCTCCTCGATGGTTTATGTAAGAGACTACCGCTGTATTGTCCACCCGCATAAAGACATGGCAGCCTCTGGAGGAAGTATTTCAGGGCCAGAAATACAGCCATCAACTCGAGACAGTTAATGTGACAATCGAGCTGATGACCCTCCCATTCCCCTTGAGCTGGATGACCACTTAAGACCGCTACCCAGCCTGTCAGGGAGGTGTCTGTTGTTAGCAGCCTGTGATGACAAGATGCACCTAGAGTGGGACCCAAGGTAAGAAACCGGGGTCTGAACCACATAGAAAGGGAACGAAGCCTGCAGTGCGTAAACCTTATTTGCCTTAGGGGACTGGCCCTTGGATGAAACCCCCTGGCTTTTAGCCACAGCTGGAATGGTCTCATGTGCAGAAGGCCCAAAGGGATCACCGTGGAAGCAGACACCATGAGACCTAGTATTCGTTGATACTGATGAGCAGTGCAACCTTGACCTAGCCTGACTTTGCTCAGGGTGTTCTGAATGGAAATGATTTGAGTGGGCGACAGTTGTGCCCGCATCGTGATCGAATTCCATATAACTACCAGATAAGTAATTCCCTGGGTGGGTTCTCTCTTTTGACGTTGAGTCTCAGACCCAGAGAAACCAGATGAGCTAAGATGATATTCCTGTGTTGAACTGCCAGTTCTTGGAACTGCGCTAGTATCAGCCAGTCGTCTATGTAATTCAGAATGCGGATACCCTGGAGTCGCAAAGGAGCCAGTGCTGTATCCATGCATTTCGTGAATGTGCTGGGTCTGGGGAGAGAGCAAGCGAAAGGGACGAACCTGTCTCTCGCTCCTCAGCCAGATCCATACGAGAGCCCCACAAATGAAGTGTGGGCGCTGACTCCCGGAAGTAAGCAAGGCGAGCGTGAAGCATTTTGCCCGAAAGCAGATCGCAATGCTCGCACCCGCCCAGCCCCAACGTGAGAGCAGCATGCTCTTCCCCCGGCCATAGAGCAGAGACAGGAGAACACACATCGTTTGCCCTGATTTTCAGTAATTTTTTCTTTCTTTTTCTTTTTTTTATGAAAAGAAAAGAGAAAAGGTTCACTGTGCACTTCCTAACAGATTCTAACTCCTAGCAGAGGAAAGAAAGTTTGACAGGCTCGTGATAGCACACAAACACAGAGTGATCTGAAGACAAAAGATCTGACGATGCTCCGGTGACACATCTATTTATAACCCTGCCCCAGGTGCATCCGATGATTACACTGGCAGAGGTTATAAATTCCGGTCAATGTTCACTGACATGTTGCACACATATTCACAGCTGGTCACAACTATAAGATGTTCCCAAAGCGCATTTCTCAGCGCAGCATCATAAATGAATCTTTTTTTAAAGGGAACACACACATGACGGACATGTCTGTAAACAATCTCTCTCTCTCGGAGGCTTGATTAGCCTAATACGGGACCGGGTGTGTGGGATCACGACCCGGCCCCACCCTCCGCCCTGCCACAATGGCTTACTGGTCTTAGCTGGTTTTAGCTAATTTAATATGCCAATCAAACTAGAAGTACACTGTGCTTTGTTCATGGCATTACAGTCACACTGCATCTCAAATGACAAAAAAAACTAAATAAAAAAACACTTGAAATCCATTCTGATCTTCAGACTGAAATTAAGATTATTTTTTTAATCAGATTTCATGTATCGTTGTTGATGTTCCCTACAAACAGCAAAATGGATTTGATTTGGACATGCCAAATTAATAATCTTTTGCTGCCTGTCTCAACAAAGCTTTGAGCTTTACCTTTTTCTATTCCACCAAGGTCGATGACCCCTCCATTAGAGCTATTCACTTTTACCACTCTAATCCGAAGGCTGCTAAACCTCTGCAAGCACAAACAGTTCTTTATAATGGGGGCGAATCTCTCAGGGCCGCTCCCAACCTGCCTAAATAGTAGCGGACTCGCTAATAGTCGTGGTGAGGCTTTGCTTCACCGTATGTAACATTACCTTTAGCGTGGAGTAATTTCTCGCTTGGCTTACAAGCATTAGCTATAATATCCTTGTCATTTTGCATAAATCTATTACCTAGACACCAAAAAGCCATTCATGGGTCTAAAAGCTTTTTCAAGGCGACTGCACCATAAAAGTAATAGGATAGTACGCAGCCTATGCATGCAGCTGATAACACGGGAGAGATGGACTTTCAGATCATCCTTAGCTTCAGCTTTATTGCTCAGTCCATTGAGAAAATGTCATCATTATCTCTATCAGTAGACAGTTTCTCTTCAGAATTGGTGGTTAAGCACTTTTTGCATCGCTCTATCGTGATGTAATAAAATGTGATATCTGTAGGACATAGTAGTGTGGAAGTAATTATTAATATTAGCACAAGACCAAAGAGAGGCGTACAACTGTGACTATCTTTAAACATCATTCAAATGAATTGATAAATTGATTCAGATCTTCCTTTTTTTTTCATCAGCCTTCAACTGTCATATCATGTCCCATAGTGTGAAATCATGATCCTGTAGCTGTGTCTGAACACACAGCATCATAATTCACTTTGTGATTGATTGCACATGTCAGATGTGGCATGGGGCTACTTCTGAAACAACACTATAGGATTCTAGCATCTACACAACTATTTCAAATAAAACAAACAGACAAGAATAGACCACCAAACTTTTAAATCTCAAACAACTCAAAATGTTGCAGGACTAGCAAGAATAGTGTATTGCATATTCTTGTATTTTTTAAGAGTAGTATATTTTGTTTGGCATATGTTGATGTAAGTTATGCTAATACCCAGTGAACTCATGTTGCTCAGTTTACAATACAAGAATCATTTTACAAGTAAAGGTGCTTATACACTAAAGTTTATGTCAGTGAACACTGCAAATTTATTGATTTCAATGAGGATGGTGTGTTGCAAAAATGAAGAGGGAAAACGTAATGGTTTGTGAAAGATACACTCTATTATGATAATAAATTGTAGATGCAATGCACTCTGACATTGGCATCCACTGACCAATAAAAATTCCAGAGAGGTGGGTCCAATTGTGCTTTCGAAAATGTGAATCTTTATATTCCCGCTCCATTTCAAACAGACCTGGCTCTTTCCATCACTCTAAATGGACCTTACACATTCCTATCTGTTAAATGAGTTCTCGCTTGTGTGTAGCATTCCTAAGCCACCCATACTGCTCATTTCTTATCAGCAAGTAAACTAGAAATGCACCCTAGATTGCATATGTTCCCAATAGTCTATGGCATTTTGTAATGTAAGTGCATAGTGTGTTCACACTGAATATGCTACAAAGAGTACTATAAGTTCCCAGATAATGTACTTCAGACAAAATAACAGAGTTTCGAATGTTTGACACTTCATGCACTCAGAGGCTGCAGCTTACCCTACGTGAGGCATTGTTACCTGTCCACAATTCTGGACTGAAAAATCAACTGGAATTGTAAGGCCCACTTATTAATAGTGAATATGGCAACTAGTAAAACTTCTGTAAAGACAGCACCTTGAACATCACCAAACGCTGTGTGAATATGTACATTATTTGAGATGTAAGTGTTTAGCTTAGTTTGGCAAACATGTTAAATCGAGCAGCAACACAATGTGTGTGTTCGCAATGTCACTTCCGTCACCTAAAAAAATTGTGAATGTTTTCGCCTAGTAAAAAAAAAAAATGTTAGCATTTTATTTGAGGTGATAAAAACCCTTTGCAACTTCTTGGTTACTGTTGTAACCTTGATTGTGAACCTTGGCATATCATATAGGGACCCCTAGTGTCACTGCATCGACACAACGTAGAGTGAGTGACAGATAGGGAATGTCTTGGTTACTGTTATAAACTCTGTTCCCTAATTGAGGGAATGAGACATTGTGTAGATGTAGTGATAATAGGGGGTCCCGCTTGGGAGCCCCAAACACCTCTGATCTTTGAGAAAAGTGGAGTTTCCATGCCACTCCCCTGGACATATGGGTATAAAAGGAGCTGGCTTGAAACCACTCATTCAGGTTTTGCGCTGAGGAGGCAAGACAGTGTCCCGGCCATTTCAGAGGAAAGTACAGCATAGTGGCAAGAGGGACACAAAATCTCATTCCCTCCATCAGGGAACAGAGGTTACAACAGTATCTAAGATGTTCCCTATCTGTCACTCACTCTACGCTCTGTCGATGTAGTGACACTATGAAATGCCACAACCAGCTGAACTGTGTTACATGAACTGAAGGTGCATGGACCGCTGCGTATCTAACAGCAGGTGCATCCGGTCAGTATGTAGTCTCCCCCAACATCCCAAGAACATGGCACAGGGGGACAAGACTTATCTACAATGGGGACAGGCAGCGCCAGCTGCAGCCTTTTCTCTCTTTTTTCTCCCCACAGAGTGAAATTTTTTTCGGCTGGGTCCATATGTATTTGCTTTGGGGAATGTGTTCTTTCCCAGGAGGGAAAGACACCACAGAGACCACATCATGCCCAAAAGGGTGGTTAACATGTGGCAGATATGTCACATGGGCTTACCAGCCACACATGGAAGAGGCACCATGGTAGGTCCTACTGGAGGGGAGGAGCTCTACAAACACAGCGACCAGTGGAAGAGGGAGCTCTGCCCAAGGGAGATGCAGATTTACCAACAGGGAAACTGTACTGCAGAAAATACATCACAAGCGGTTACCACAGGTAACCAGCACATGTGGATCACCTACCCCAGTACAGGGCACGTACTGGGCTCAGCTACAAATTCCTCTGCCAAATTCGCCAGCCACAGGGCTAGAGAGGAAAGACATCCAGTGTTCACCATCTCATGAACTCGCAAGGGGAAACAAGCGCACATCTTCCCCTCCCGGGGGTGGGGTGCGCTGTTCGCAAGCGGTACGTCCGGCCAGCTGTCCCGCATACTTATCTGTTTGTACACGTGAGACAGTGAGATTGTACATGTGAGACATAGCTACCGCATCTAGTAAAAACACACAGACAGAAAGGCATATTTAAAAAGATCCATCAGTGTGCACACTTTTAGAAGGAAATATACTCTTTGCTGCAAGAATATATACACTTTCAGCTGTCGAAGACCCCAGGTGCGTACTCTGCATTAATCACACAGAGGGGGAGAAAGCCGCTGAAATTCACTGTGTTTGGGGCTCCCAAGAGTGACCCTTAGTGTCACTACATCAACACAACATTGAGTGAGTGACAGATAGTGAAATTCATAAATTAGATGAGTACACAGTGTACAGTATGCCTCATTTGAGACACATCTTAGATATCCATAACTGTACATTTCCATTTGTTTTTGGAAAATATGTGAAATAATCTGTACTTACTGTACATTTGGACAGACAGAACTTTTTATCACAAACTCTACAAAGGTTTTCAACTAATTGCATCAGTGTATATTTTTAAAACTGTTCAAAGAGCCTACTGTGCTATTGTATGACTTTTACTGTATTTTTTTTTTCTATATTTATTTAAACATCTAAGCCAAATGTAGAGGGGATCCTGCTGAGTATTGGTTCTTGCAAAAGCGTCTTCCTTATCCTAATATTGCTTTCCGCCTTTGGCTCGCTCACTGGGGGCATTAAGGTACTTTTTTTTTTTTTTTTTGCAAAGCTGCTTTGGAACAGAATGCATTATGAAAAACTCTTTACAAGACAGAATTGAATTGCAATCAATCAGCAATCAAGCCACTTCCTTGTCACAAGGACAAGTCCTGGCTCAACACGCATTAGCCAGGTGTAGCCTGCTTTACCAATACTAGTGCAGCAACCACACACAGAGTTAGTTTTCAGTTTCTACCTCTTTCATCATTGCCCTCTTCCTCTGGCTTAAAACCAATCCATTTTATGCTTATTTCACATTGGACCCCTTACAGGCTCAGATTATAAGATTCTTTCATATTATATCCTTAAATAAAATGTGGGTTGGTGATTTCAGGTTGGATCTCAGTTTATATTGTAGACATGGAAGCACACTGCCTTAGTCTTCATCACAGGCCAGTTTCAGAGGTGAAATATTGAGGCAAGTGAACATTTTTGACTCTACAGACTGTCTGCTAAAAGAGCATGGAAAATATCTGTGAAAACAATTTGAAGAGTATTTATTTTTGTATATCCGTCTAAATTGGGAAACATTAGCATGTTCGAAAAGTTGAGCTCATTATCTCAGAACAGCATGTGATGGTCATGCCGTTTTCTCATTGAACTGACAGAAAAAGAGCATGAAAAAGAGAGAAAGAAATAGAGAGAAAAAAACAGGCAAGAAAAATGTTCAAAAGGCTAAAAGGCCATACAGTATGTATGGAATGGAATAGCATACTGCTTACTGCATTACATACATTTTTACAGTATATATATATACACACATATATACATTTCAATAATGTTTTTTGCTGTGATATAGAGAATCTTACAATTTTACTAGTGGTTTCAACAATCATGACCACTAAGGAAATCGTCATTTAGCTTCCGAATGTATAAGTAATCATTTTACCACATTTCTGACAAACGCCTTCCCCCAACCTCCAATACACCATTCTGATCCCATGGAATCCAGGAAGTAATCATGTTGACATAAATAATGGTGAGCATGTTTCGAAGGTTGCAATGTTGCTTCAAAATGACATTTACTCCACTGATGGTTAGGTTTAGGCTTGGGGTTTCAGTTTTGACTAGGGGGTTCAGTTAATTAAATATGCATTCCTGTTGACTGTAATTATATAATAATAAAAATAAATAAAAAAAAACTCATATTTGGCACCTCTCAATGGACATTTCACCCTGAAACTGGAGATCACATGTGCTCAAACATCTGACAACAATTCCAGATTCAGCCAATAGGGGCAGTGGTAAAAATTTGAAAACTGATTTCAGCAGCACAACTTTGTACCTACTATCACCAAATTCAAAAAAAGATCAGTGTGTTGCAACTGCTGAAATTGTATTGTGACTAAAGTCAAAACAGTAGTATGCTACACTGTTGCTACATGACCTCACTCCTTGTATATTTAATTCAGCGAGTGGCATCCAGTGATGATCTTGGATATAAAAATGGGTATTTTATATTTGTATCACTTTTGGTGCAATCAAATAATTATTTGAAAAATATTCATTAAAAGCTATTTATGGTTAATTCTTGAAATGGAAGGTCATGTCAATTGCATTGCATTGTGGGATCCATTATACCAGAGTATACTTTACATTTTGGATAATGAAGTGTGTCATCTGCATATTCCATGCACAGAGAAAATGTGCATGCTATGCACAGTGTACATACTGCGTACTGCAGAAATAGTTAGAGTGGTATGGAAGTATGTTATATTCTGAACATAGCCAGTATCTTAATTTAGTAGGCAATTATAGACCAAATTAAATAAAGAGAATAATGACCTCTGGCCGAATAGGTACTAGTACAGAACCCTGAAGCAGACAGGACTGTAGTGTAGGCAGAGAAGTACATCTGAAATAATTAGCTAATTAAAGGTGTGAAGTCACAAAAAAAAAGAGTAAGTTTGAGTTGACAGTCAAGGTCAGGTACATTTGAATGCTAATATAAATAAGCAATTAGTCTGCGATTACACGCACACATGGAAATGAAACCATCTGCTGCGCCATTTTTGGGATATTTTTTTTTACACAGAATGGAACTGTTCCATATGAGGTATATACTTCATATGTATTCTTAAAGGAACAGATTTGAGCTGTAAATGGTGACCAGGTACAGGGCAGCTTGGAAAACTGCTTTTGGGTTCCACGCAAGAAATAAACTCATAAAGTTTAGATTTTTGAGAACACTATCCCTTTAAGCAGTTCAAAATAAAAATAAATAAAATAATAAAAAATCCCTTTAATTGATATCAGATTATTTTGTAGCCTAATTTGGAAACAAAAAAGAAAAAAAAGAATTAACTAATCTAATGTATAATTCATCATTCAATTTGTAAGTAGTGAAGATTTTAAAAAGAAACACAAGAGTTTTAATAAACAAGCAATTAATAATGTGATTACTTATGCAAATTGTACGATTCATTTAAATTATAGATGCTTTCAAATAATTTTTTTTTGATGTATGGAAAATTGCTACTCTGAGCCATATGGTACATGGCAGCATTTGTTCTTGTAGTTTTCTTACATCAGTATTTGAGAATATGAGGAAACTGTCTAATTAAGGGTGATATTTGCACAGGCACTTCATGTTTGGCACCAAGTATATTAATTTTAAGAATTCACTCCCTGTCTTTCATTATTTGACAGCATCTCTCTAAACAACTATTAAATCAATTTCACAAAGATTTTGCTTTGCACAAGAGGACCAAATAAGCACACAGAGTTTGCATTCAAGTGCTGATTCTGAGGATTAAATTTGAAGTTAATTTTGCATCATTCTGCTAATACAAACAATATGGAAATGAGTGTCAGCAATTGTGTGGATCAGGGACATACACAGACGTTTTGAGGGGCAGGAGCTCTAAACCTTTTTGAGGGGCAGTCACTTCAAAATTGTCTGTCGATTGGGGGAAGGGGGGTGCATGTACGATCTCCACTGGATTGGGTGTGTGTGCATGTGTGGCTTAAATTTGTTATCCACAATAATTATTTTATTTATCACTCTCTTACGTTTTAATGCTTAACTAAATGAAAGACAGTTTTATCAATGGAGTAGGTAGGCATGTTAAAGGAATAGTTCTCCCAAAAATGAAAATTATCTAATTATTTACTCCCCCTCATGCCATTCCATATATGTATGACTTTCTTTCTTCAGCAGAACACAAATTAAGATTTTTAAAAGAATATTTCAGCTTCACATAAAGGCAGCATAAAAGTAGTCCATATGCAGGGTTAGGAGGGTTACTTTTGAAATGTATTCCACTACAGATTACAGAATACATGCTGTAAAATGTAATTTTTAAAATATTCCATTAGATTACTCAAGGTCAGTGTAGAAAGGTTCTTAGTTAGGGGGAGGGGAGGGAATATGAGGCACATGGGGTGGAGAGAGAGAAGAGAGTGAAGAAGAAGAGACTGCTTCGTTGCCTCATAATCTTCTGCCAGCTGGACGGCTTCCTCCAACGACGCCGGGTGGTGGCACTGAACCCACTCAGACATACCCCGGGGGAGTTGGGAGTCGAACTGCTTCAGTACAACCAGATCGACGACTTCCACTATGCCGAGGGTTCCCCCCACCAGCAACCAATTCTGGCAGGCGTCTGCGCAAATTGGAGCTGCTGCGCAAAAGCGATCAGGTGGCCATCCTTCCCAAAGCTCAAAGAGTGGAAGATCTGCCAACTCTGCTCCAGGGTCCAACCAACCTGTCGCTGGATGAACTTCCTCAGGTGATTGTAATCCAGGAGGCTGGTGGCGGGAAGTTGTTGTGCCACCAACTGCACCTCCCCGGAGAGCAGGGGCAACAGGCGGGCCGCCCACTGATTGGGATGCCACTTCCAAACATCTGCGGCCTTTTCAAACAGGTCGAGGAAGGCCTCCAGATCGTCATTTGGCCCCATATTTGTTACGGCCACCAACTACAGGACAACATCAGTTGCCTGTGACAAAGATGCCTCCCTTCCAGATGCGCTGAACGACTTCTACACTAGGTTTGAAGCACTGAACGACGTGGTGGCGAGGAAGACCACCCCTCCTCCCAACGACGAGGTGCTCTGTCTTACCACGGCTGATGTGAGGAAAACTCTACATAGAGTCAACCCATGGAAGGCTGCTGGACCAGACAACATTCCTGGCAGAGTGCTCAGAGGATGTGCAGACCAGCTGGCAGATGTACTTACTGACATCTTCAACATCTCTCTGAGCAGCGCCGTCGTTCCAACGTGCTTCAAGGCCACCACCATAGTCCCCATGCCAAAGAAGTCTTGAGTGTCCTGCCTCAATGACTACCGTCCTGTCGCACTCACACCCATCATCATGAAGTGCTTCGAGAGGCTCGTCATGAGGAACATTAAGACCCAGCTGCCCCCCTCACTAGACCCACTGCAGTTTGCGTATTGTCCAAACCATTCAACAGACGGATCAGTCCGGATGGGTAACAGCATCTCCAGCACCACCACACTGAGCACTGGGGCTCCCCAGGGCTTTGTGCTCAGTCCACTGCTGTTCACTCTGCTGACTCACGACTGTGCAGCAATGCACAGCTCGAACGTCATCATTAAGTTCGCTGATGACACAACCATGGCAGGTCTCATCAGCAAGAACGACGAGTCAGCGTACAGAGAGGAGGTGCAGCGGCTAATGGACTGGTGTAGAGCCAACAACCAGTCTCTGAATGTGGAAAAAACAAAAGAGATGTTTGCTGACTTTAGGAGAGGACAGAGTGACCACTCTCCGCTGAACATCGACGGCTCTTCTGTGGAGATCGTCAAAAGCACCAAATTCCTTGGTGTTCACCTGGCAGAGAACCTCACCTGGTCCCTCAATACCAGCTCAATTACCAAGAAAGCCCAGCAGCATCTCTACTTTCTTTGAAGTCTGAGGAAATCACATCTCCCACCCCCTATCCTCACTACATTCTATAGAGGGACTATTGAGAGCATCCTGAGCAGCTGCATCACTGCCTGGTTTTGGACTTGCACCGTTTCGGACCCCAAAGCCCTGCAGAGGATAGTGAGGACAGCTGAGAAGATCATCGGGGTCTCTCTTCCCTCCATCAAAGATATTTACAAAAAACACTGCATCCGCAAAGCAACCAGCATTGTGGATGACCCCACACACCCCTCACACAAAGTCTTCACCCTCCTGCCGTCTGGCAAGAGGTACCGAAGTATTCAGTCCCTCACGGCCAGACTGTGTAACAGCGTCTTCCCCCAAGCCATCAGACTCCTCAATACTCAGAGACTGGACTGACACACACACACATGTCCTGAGTTGCACTTTAATTATTGTCAATTTATACCTGGCTGCTACCTCAATAACTGCTATGAGCATAGAACACTATCTCATAGTATGTTATGTTTACATTTGGCATTTTTAGAAACTGACATCTTTTTGCACTACTGTGTACTGGTCGGCGCTGCACAGTCGTCTCTCACTGTGTCTATTGTCCTGTTAATTTTTAGTAATTTATTGTACTGTCCCGTACTTTTTGCACACGTTTGCACATGCGCTTTATATAGGTAAGTTATTTAGTCTGTATAGTCTCATGTGGTTCTGTTTTTGTCCTATGTTGTTTTATGTAGCACAATGGTCCTGAAGGAACGTTGTCTCGTTCCACTGTGTACTGAACTAACTGTATATGGTTGAACGACAATAAAAACCACTTGACTTGACTTGACTTTATTTTGTGGTGTTAGTCATATGTGGTCAAGCATAACATTTCCACGCTGATATGGGAAGATATCTGGGAAATTCATATAATTTTAAAATGTCAATATATAGTATTTATGTTAACAGAAATTAAATCATAAATATTAGTTTACAAAAATATTTCTTAGATATTCCCCCATAAGTAATGGCTCATTTATCCACTGAATGTCCACCCTGTTACTGTCCACCCTGATGCTGCCCATTTAACTGGATGGACATTTTTTTTAGTAATTTAGCTTGACCATTATGACTAATTCATTCTTTAACATGTCCCTGTAATAATGAAACATTAAGAAACTTGTAAAAGTATGTTTTATTTTTAAAAAGTTTAAAAGACGGAACGTCACCGAATTAGAGGAATGACCCATTTACGATATGTACAGAGTTGCAGTTCAGCAGCTCTCTATATGCATATTATGCAGTCTTCAGTAACAGTAAAGTACAGTCTATAGTAACAGACAACACCCCAAGTCAACAGTCAAACTGACAAGGTAACGATGTAACCCCAATGGACTGCTGAGGTCAAACACAGCATAAAAACAGAAATCTGTTTAAAGTCATTTCCAACTGAGCACAGAGACTCCATGTAGGAAATGTTTCAATAAAGTGCTACCATTAAGAGTCTATAATGTGAAAGGTTGTATGATACAGTAATTATGAACACACCTGGCAGTGTAGTCACTTTGTGTAATGTCTATGTACTTGTGCTGAATATTAGATTGTTAAGAATGGCCAATTAGTTGTGTGAGATGAGCTCAACAAAGCATGCAGGGGGAAAAAATCTGATCGATGTCAAGTAAATCAGCTATGCGGATGCAAGGTCACAGCATATACCGTAGTTCCCAATGGGCACAACCACTGGAAAAAACTAATTAATTTTTTCCCCAAGTAAATCTACTCAGGGAAAGAATTTAAATATCCAAGAAATAAATTACCATTGCAGGTGCTTGTTAAAACCAAATAAAGGGTGAACTATGTTTGGTAGTGTGTAGTCAGCAATGTGGAACTCTGGAGAGCAAATGTGGGGGTATTTACAATTGGTCTCTTCTGGCTTTTTTACTGATCGGATAGCTATGTCCAAGTGTAAATGGGTCATTCTTCATTTGCAGTGGTAAATGGGGTCCCTCTACTTTGCAACAATTGAAATCAACTTTAAATATGAATAAATCATAAAATGTTTGTACATTTGTATTCTGCTGGGTAATAGCAAATTGTGCATTGTCAAAAGTTACATTTTTGTCATAAAATACATATTTTATTGAGTTTGAGAGATATTGTGTGTAGCAAAATCTGCCTCAAAGAGGTATCCTGGGATAAATTGCAACAATTATACAATTTTAATACAAATAAAGTGGTTATAATAAGAAAATGTATTTAGTATAGCATGCATATATTCATTATATTTTTTATATATATAAAAATAAATATTTTGAGATATTTTAAGAAAAAGTTGTGTCCTTCACATTCATGTGTTGTTACAACATTGGAAATCTGCCCTTTAAGAAAAGAGGGAATTCTATTTGACTACTTCCTGTGTACAAAGGTCATTGTAGGTTATGTTTGAGTTTATTCTTTCCTATTAAATTAATTTGTTGTACGTTTCGCACTGTCAGAGTCTGTGGTATTACAATCATAACTTGCAGATTTGACAGATTTTAATCTAAATGTTAAACATAATCGTATTAATATTTTCAAAATGCTCCCTGACCTTGAAACTATCATGATAGCTACTTCCATTTGAGAAAAGTCCAGATTTGTGCAAATTTGTCTGTGGTGTTACTTTAAATTGTATTTATTTCATTCAGAGCCAACAAATCTTATCATTTGTTGTTTTTAAATCTGAAAATGATTTTATCATTATTTTTCTGAATAAATCCCAAAAGCTGCACTTACCTACTAATTTTAGAACAACCCTGAATTTCACTTCTGACACAAGTAACACCACAGGCATAAATGGTAGTGTCTCTATGAATGGTAGCTTTCAGCTTTTAATAGATAAAGCATAATAAACTATTTTTAAATGCATGGCAATATGAATATTATTAAATCAATAAGAAACAGTTTTTTTTTTTTTTACTAATTGTGTATCTTGTTTGCCACGCCAATTGAAGAATGACCCAAATGCCCTCCAAAACGCATCTGAGGTGAATAGGAAAGACAAAGGAGCATCCTCTTTTTAGTTTAAATTGTCCGACATTAGCATTATCTCAGAAGTAAACTTTTTTATATTTGCTTATAGCGTGGGAAGAGCAGAATGGATTCACATCCATTTTGCAGACACATAATTATGTGGCCAAGAGTAAATACAATGTGCATAGCCAATCAGACAGCATTCCGATGGATAAAGACAAAGAAATTGCTAAGTTTCCAGAATTTGTGCAACCATGCATGTGGCATTGTTCTGTTTGGTGTTAAATAGTCAATATGATTGCATTTTGTGTGAGATATTATAATCTAGATTTTCTTCACTTTTTCAGAGCACAACGCCACACAGACTGCCTTGCTTATGGAAAGTGGGATAAACAGGGAAGGTTTAATCAAAATGCAGAACAAATCCTCCATTTTTATCAGTGCATGGTTTTAATGTATGCAGAATAGCGCTGATGATGTGTATCAGCGCTATTCTGATCAGGATCCCAAGGGAGCTCATATATGTGTATAATTAATATAGAAAAGCTAATAAGCCTGCTCATCAGGGTCATATCAATGTAATAAATTATGCCTTCACCCCCTCAAGTGCAAATAGGTGAAGGTCACGCACACACATACAAACCCCCCCACCCGCCGTCAATGGAAGACTCACTCACGCAACACCACCAAAAAAACTTGTGCTCCACCACCCCCCCCATTCCACCCACACCTGTCATGTGTCATTTCCCCCATAATGTTACATTCCAGATTCAGGCCTGCTGCTCATACACATACATAATATTTTTTTTCAATGTAATGACCCTGTATGATAAATCAATTAACCGGCCTTGTAGCACAATTAATATTTGGACATGAGCATGGCAGGATGTTTTTGAAATACATGACTGCCATCAAATTCTATTATCTATTTTTGTAAGTCAGCTGAATATCTAATTGAAGAACAACAAGTGGCTGTACAGGTGAGGTTGTGCAGAAAGCCCATATATGAAGATGGTTTGTGCATGTATTATGCTATTTAGTACCAATTACAGGGAAACAGTCCTTCATTTAGAATAATCAGAAGTCATGTAACTGTCTACAACACTGAGCCAATTATGTCTAATATGCCTGAAAATGCAAGCATCAACTTTAGAGCACCCTTCATAGTTTTACATAAGTACAATACATTATAACACTTCACTTAAATCCAACCTTTTAGCAGAACATTTAAAGAGTCCTTCCACCCTTTTGCACCACAAATAATTATATTTGTGTAAAAGTAGCCATGTGAGCTAACTACAAATGGAACACATTTCATAAATACAAATTTATATTAAGCCTTATCTTAATTAAAGAGGCATTCACTTACAATGTACTATTGTTTGATATTCCTGGCATTTGAACTGTACGTGGAAATCTAATTGACATTCCATCTGCATTCTGAACTTATTTAAAAAAATGTCAACTACATTACATTAGACAGAGGCTTAATTCTTTTTACGTGTGCATTTAATACAGGTACTTTCTCTGTAATACATTGGTGTTGGAGACTACAGATTATTGCCTGTGCTGGCATGTAACAGTTCTGAATTCTGTGAAAGTTTCTGAAAAACACAAATAGTTTCCAATTACGAGGTATTCGGTTTAATTGGATTTAATTGCATGTTGCTTATTTCAAGGATGTATGTGGGCTCAATATAATAAAACCCTGAATAGCGCAATGTTCTATAGTAAACTAAGAACTAAGAGCCTACAAATGCTGCACAAAGTGAGTATATGCATCACATTTTGTCATTTAACTTATATCTCAACAGCTATTTCTCTTTATTTCTGTTCACATGCTCAAAAAAACTTTTACATTCATATAGTTAACTCAAAGCCATTCAAACCTTTAATTCCCCTTTTTAAATGGCAATATTGTCTGAATCTTCATTGCACAAAAAAATTACAGCAAGTTTTTGAGCATTCAAACCCACCTACCTCAAACTTCTGCCCGGTTTCTTTGTAAACTGTTTTTTTTCCCCTGACACTTATGCCCTTTTCTCACACACTATTTCCCTCACTGTAATTATCTGTAACATATTAGTGATCACACATAACAGTTCCATATGTTTTAGTCATAGACAAGATATCTCTCATTAGTCAACTCACCTTCCCTTTTGTCAGTGTTGAAGGGCAGCTCACCTCTGCTATAGTGTGTCTACTCATGAGCCTAATTACTAATGGCAAGTCATCAGCTACAAAATATGTCACAGTTAATTTAATATGTTAATGATAGTTTTAGCTCCTCAATGTGTTGGCTAACAGGTTTTCAGAAAAGCTCATTTAAAGGGTTTCGAGTGGGTGAGCTTTAGCATCCACTCACAAGTGTCCATGTCATCTGTGGGTTAAAAATACAAACACGGGTCACAGATAATGTATAAGCCACAGAGATCAGAATAATATGATTTAAAACTAATTCATCCCAACTTTCCAATCCTTCAATAATTTCCTCCTTGCTAATAATGCTATCGAAGGTGGGGCAGTTAAAGTTAAATGCTAGAAAATGAACGATAAATGATTAAAACATAAAAGCGGTTATGATTTAACTCCATTAATATAATCTGTAAGCACCACAGGCAGGATGGATTAGCTTAGCAGGATGCACAAGTATTAGTGTAAGTATTAGAGTGATAGTATTAGGTAAATTGCAGATTCATGGAGAAAAAAGGGGCAGAAAAAAGGATTGAGTTACACTTCATTTTACAATATTACTCATATTACATAGTAATCTCAAAACAATGTGTATTTGCATGCAACTCCACAAAATAAGTACACTCTAGTTACATTATAGTTCTTTAGTATTACTCAGTACTTCCCTAAATACCTAGTTGTTTGAACACTGTATTATAAAGTGTGACTGAAGATTGCAAGGCCAAATCAGTAGACTAAATAATTTAAGAACAAAAAGCAGGATAAAAGTAGACAAGCCAGGGGTATCATGCACCTATTTATTTATTTATATTTTTTGAAGGGGCACCAAGGTCACAATTCGATTTTCAACTGTTTGTCATTAAATGTGTATCAGTAATGGTTGTATCTGGTTACATTTTATTAGGCGGGATGCGTGTCTGGTATCTTCACGTAGTTTTACATCACTTTTTTTGCGATCTTGACACCTTTTTTTCAGGCATTTTGAATGGTGTAAAAGGCACCAGCACAAATGCAACGATGCCCACAACTGCTTCAGCTCAACAGTGTGAAAACATGTAGCCCATTCACTGTTAATATTGCTTCCTTGTATTCCATAATGGTTAAACTGTCTTATGGAGAAATAACTCAAAGAATGAACTCGTTCACTATTCACTGATATCACTGATATTTTATAGATCAGTGGGAGAGATTGATCAGATCAGATTGTGCTTAAAGGAACTGAATAAATAAAAGATAAATGACAGCTGAATAAATTTATCTCTGTGAGATGGTCAATGACACACAGCAGCCACGAAATACAATATTTTTATCTTGCACAGTGTGTGCTGTAAGGAGTGACAATGTCTTGTAAACTCAAGCGTTGCTTCAGTCCATTCAGCCGCTACCCACTTTTCTCCCATGGAAAATAAGGAACCCGCAGCTGTAATGTAAATCCGCCTTTTGTTATTTTAAGTTTTTATAATGACTGGAAATGACAGGATTCGCACTGAAATACGAAAATAAGCCACTGATTTATTTAAACATTAAGAAAAGACAGTGTGAAGATGCCGCAAACCTGTCAAATGTGTAGCCGGTGGGTTATGAATAACAACACAGGATACAGAACTATTTTTAGGAGGTTTAATCTGATGGCTTTAATGGTTTAATCAGTTGCACAATGTCTGAGTGTTTACAACAGAGATGGTTCAGATGGTGAATGCGTTTGGATGCACTCCTCCTGCACATTTTTATTGGAGTTGTGAACCCCTTGGCTTCAGCCCGTGTAAGCCTATGTGTTAATGCACACTGTCCATGTAATATTGCATAATTAGGATCTAAAAAAAGGGGTCTTATTAATGATAATTTGCTGTAATCCAATTAATTATTAAACCATAACACATCAGATTACAGTTCCTGACTTTCAATTAAATTAATTTAATTTATGGTCATTTTGCAGGTCATTTCAAATACATCACTTGGGTTGCACATATTTCTAAAATAATATTATTTATGTATAATACATAAAAAATTGATTGATGTGACAGCTGAATGGTGTGCAGCAAAGCACAAGGAGGAAATAGTGTGAAAAAGTGATTTAGAAAGTAATATAAAAGTAATTAGTAATGTGATTACTTTTGTGATAAAGTAATACGTTACATAATATGATTACATTTTTTAAAAGTATTTAAAAATTTGCAGTGGATTACTTTTGTTAATTACTTTTGAGATACTCACCCAACACTGCCCAGACTATTTTAAATACAGGTTCACTTGTAGCAAGGCCAAAATGGTTCGTGCCAAGCACAATGTGTTTTATACAGTGAATTATTAGCTGGAGCATGAAGCCATAGAAATTCAAAAGACCAAGAAACCACAATTGACAATTTTCCTATTCAGTCAACATTGTAAAAATGTTCTTTAGGTAACCAAAAACAATTTGCTGAATGTACTATCATCTACGTTAACTGGACTTATTCAAGTCAAAAATTGCATTTAATATTTTTGAATAAACCTGACTACATAAAATCCCCCAATAAAAGTAATTTTAAGAGTCAGAACAGGTCACAATTGCATGTTTTCACATTTTACAATGTTTATCATGTTAAACATTTTGCCTATACTTGAGCCTAAAAATTTAATGATAAAATATATTTAAATGTCTGATTTTAAGAATATTTTGTTTACTTTGAACACTAAACTATGCTGGTACTGTTCTGAGTTGCCACATTGTTAAATCTGGGTCTTGGCCAAACCATCGAGAACCATTGCACTAATACGTTGTTTATTTACATAACTTCCAACGTAATGTCATCATTATGATTTTACAAGCTTTAGGGAATCATCAACAATACTGACTCCACGCATACAACTAATTATTGGTAGGCAACCTGAGTGACATTGTAACAGAGATGTCCTGCATGTCCTACGGTGGCTCCTGTCGGCCTGGTGTTTGTAATTACTGCATGTATCACAGAGGGAAGGGGACAGGGCCACGCAGGATACAACTAAAGACAGATGGCTGGAGGATCAGCCTCATGCAGCAGACGTGACATGCCACAATGCTGCTCGTTGCAGAAAGCTGACAGTGAAGGAGTCGCCTGCCGCGAGCCTGGAGGCACTTTCCAATGCTGTCCAACAAGCTGCTACTGCTAACATGTTCTTACGGCCAAGACCACAGGTATCGAAGAGACTGTGTATTGTATGTTTAAAGGGTTGAAGAGCAGTAAACAGGTGCGAACAGAGAAAGCGTGTGATTGCAGGGCAGGAATTCAAACAGCCTATCACTTGACTTTGCTACTGCTACCATTGAACTCAAAAGAGAATTTAGACTTGGTCACTTGATGTGTTTCTACTGATCGACGATACTCGGTTTTAAAAATTTTGCATTTTATCAAGGCATTTTATAGATTTGAAGTCATAGTAGCAGGATTCAATGTTAAAGGTATTATGTACATATATATATATTTTTTTTTTTATTAAATTGGATATCAGTCAAAGACCTAAAGCCAGAGATGGTTGAAAATGCATTATGAAAAAAAAAAACTTTTAGTTCAGCCCGTTTAAGAGTTGGCCCCTAACAAGAGGAAGTCGATACAATATTAACATGCAGGAGGCACCGTTGTCTTTGGTCCTGCGTATTAAGCATATGGCACTCGATGCAAAACACTGAATTATTTATGGGTAAAAAAATAAAAAAATTCAAGTCATGAAAGATAAACCCCAAGAGCCCTGGCCAGACTGGAGATTAAGGCAGATGTTGGCAGGGAAAGTTGGAGCCTGTAACAAGCTGTGAATCTGAACACCTTCATCAAAGAATTAACACAGCTGAATGAAATGTTAATAACAGGTAAGTAGCCACAAGATGCTTGGACAAATACATGTAAGTCCTGCAGTCAGAATATATTTAGGATAATACCTTACATTACCCATACGTTAACGTCATGTCTATGTTTGATGTCAAGTTTATATTTATGATTAGAAATTTATGTTAAGTTTATGCCGTTGGTTAGTCTTTGGATGTCAAGTTTATATCTTTTCTTTTTATTATTATTATTATTATTATTATTATTATTATTTTATCCCCTTTTTTCCCCAAAGGGGATTTCTTTGGAATGCACAATTCCCACTACTTAGTACGTCCTCATGGTGGCGCGGTTACTCATCTCAATCCGGGTGGAGGAGGGCAAGTGTCAGTTGCCTCCACTTCTGAGACAGTCAATCCACGCACCTTATCACGCATGACACGCGGAGACTCACAGCACTGGAGGCTCATAAAATTCTCCCCCAACTTACCATGCACCCCATTGAGAGCGAGAATCACTAATCGTGACCATGAAGAGGTTACCCCATGTGACTCTACCCTCCCTAGCAACCGGCCAATTTGTTTGCTTAGGAGACCTGGCTGGAGTCACTCAGCTCACCCTGGATTTGAACTCACGACTCCAGGGTGGTCTTTAGCATCAATACTCGCTTTGCTACCCAGGTGTCAAGTTTATATCTAAGTTTATTCTTTTGACGTCAAGTTAATGTCTATGTTAAGTCTTTTGATGTCAAGTTCACGTCTGTTTAGTCTTTTGATGTCAAGTTTATGTCTATTTTAGTCTTTAGATTTCAAGTTTATGTCTGTTTAGTCTTTTGATGTCAAGTTTATGTCTATTTTAGTTTTTAGATTTCAAGTTCATGTCTATGTTTAGTCTTTTGATGTCATGTTTATGTCTTTGTTTCACCTTTTAATGTCAAGTTTATGTCTATGTTTAGTCTTTTAATTTTGAATTTATGTCTACTTTATGTTTAGCATTTAATGGTAAATTTATGTCCATTTAGTTTTTTGATGTCAAGTTTGTCTCTGTTTTGTCTTTTTAATAACAATCTTGTAAAGTCTTAAATAAAGTTAACTCAGATAACTTCTTAGCTCCGACAAGTATTTCTTATAAAAGTCTCACAGATTGCATGTACACTATCTAAAGTTATTGTTGGCTTGTTGAAACAATTTTCTTAATAATAATAATAATAATAATAGAAAATTTCCCTTTCTTTTCTTACATTATTTCCTTAGGTATAATCAGCTCTGACCAACCTCAATTCTATTATTAAATGCAGGATTTGTTATTTGTTTTACTGTCAGAAAGAGATACCTGCACATTACACTCCACTGGGAACTCATACAGATTAAGAGATAAATTACTTTTGTGCCTTGATGCTGTTTCTCGATCTCTTTGAATGTTTGATGCAGTTTTCCCTTTGAAAACCCTTTTTCCAGGACACTGTATTTTATAGATAATTTTAAAAAATCCAAATAACTTTACAGATCTTTATTGTAAAGGGTTTAAACAATGGCTGTGTTTCGTTTGGAAGGCTGCGTCCTCCAGATGTCACATTTGTCGGCCGCATATGCCATCGAGGCTGTCTCATTTCAGAAAAGTGAGAAGGACACTTCGAATGCAGCCTCCGAATGCGACCTTCTTTCACGGGAATTCTGAGGATGGATGAGGTGTATCCTTCATGGGCACTCACAAACGACAATTCTTTGCTTCAGTGGAAATGTAAAAAAAAAAAAGGAATTTTAATTTCCTAGTTCAAGTACCTCAGTAGATGGGTGCAGAATATATAATATGTTTAATTATATTAATATATAATTAAAATAAAGTATTAGACTAAATGTACACCAGTAAAATCTATTTCCTTTTCTCTTTACATAATTATAACTCTCCAAAAATGTACCTCATACATTCCCTTCCAGATGGCCGTTGTTCCCTTCTCACTCAAAGCACTCATGCTTGTTAAAGAGTGACGTACTGTCATAGCAACCATGTTACATTCCGTTTCCGTTTGTCCTATGAAGGCCATATTGTTTAAAGGAGGACATTCAGTACACTGCAGCCTTCAAAGGATGCATCCTACCTAGCACGCAGCCTTCCAAACGAGAAACAGACAATGTTTTCCATGCTTGTTCGATGAACCATAAATTATTAATGAACATGCACCTGTGGAACGGTCGTTAAGACACTAACAACTTACAGAGGGTAGACAATAAAGGTCACAGTTATAAAAACTTAGGACAATAAAGAGACCTTTATACTGACTCTGAAAAACACCATAAGAAAGATTCCCAGAGTCCCTGCTCATCTGCATGAACATGCCTTAGGCATACTGCATGGAGGCATGAGGACTGCAGATGCGGACAAGGGCAATAATTTGCAATGTCCATACTGTGAGACGCCACTACAGGGAGACAGGAAGGACAGCTGATTGTCCTCGCAGAGGCAGACCACATGTAACAACACCTGCACTGGATCGGTATATCCCAGTATCACATGGGACAGGTACAGGATGGCAACAACAACAGCCAGAGTAACACAAGAAACATACAGTCCCTCCATCAGTGCTCAGACTGTCCACAATAGGCTGAGAGAGGCAGGACTGAGGGCTTGTAGGCCTGCTGAAAGGCAGGTCCTTACCAGACATCACCAGATACAATTTCGCCTATGGGCACAAACGAACCTTCGCTGGACCAGACAGGACTGGCAAAAAGTGCTCTTCACTGACGAGTCGCGGCTTTGTGTCACCAGGGGTGATGGTCCGACTTGTGTTTATCGTCGAAGGAATGAGTGTTACACCGAGGCCTGTACTCTGGAGCGGGATCGATTTGGAGGAGGAGGGTCTGTCATGGACTGGGGCGGTGTGTCACAGCATCATTGGACTGAGTTTGTTTTCACTGCAGGAAATCTCAAAGCTGTGCATTACAGGGAAGACATCCTCCACCCTCATGTGGAACCCTTCCTGCAGGCGTGTCTGGACATGACCCTCCAGCATGACAATGCTACCAGCCATACTGATCATTCTGTGTGTGATGTCCTCCAAGACAGGAATGTCAGTTTTCTGCCATGGTCAGCGAAGAGCCCAGATCTCAATCCCATTGATCACGTCTGGGACCTGTTGAATCAGAGGGTGAGGGCTAAGGCCATTCCCCCAGAAATGTCCAGGAACTTGCAAGAAGAGCCTTGCTGGAAGAGTGGGGTAACATCTCACTGCAAGAACTGGCAAATCAGGTGTAGTCCATGAGGAGGAGATGCACTGCAGTACTTAATGTAGTTGGCTGACTTTTACTTTTGATTTTGCCCCCCCTATTTCTGTTAGTCACATATCTGTGAAAAGTGTTTAAATTGAGGTCGACATTTAATTCTTCTTGATGCTGGTTACAGTGTGCCTACTGTCTTTCAACTCATGTTCAGTGTGAGTGTGATGTACTGTATTTAATACACTCACTGCAACAGGCTTTTCATTATTGACTATATACTTCACACAAAACCATGTTGATAGCAGAAAGTTGAGTAATCATTCTGTTTTCTACTGTGTTCTCTGGTTCTTGAGAGAAAACAAGCACCTATCAATGAGGAAATACTGACCTTGGTGCAACATCCCCTATTGTGCCTAAGATGACAGGTTAACACTTCAAAACCTTGCTTTCTTTTAAATGACTTGTAAAAATGCCTTCCTTCTAGAAAGTCTATGGAATTATAGTGGCAGATGTGGAGTATCAAAGTGGTGCTGTAGCAGTTTACATACAAATCAGATGATATATACCTCCCAAACACAGGAACACATACATTCCAAATACGATTTCACAGCTATTAGGAGGTTATGGGAATGCCTGTTTAAGACATGGAAACCCAGCGAAACACGATGCACCTATCTTTAAACAGTACAAAAGCATTTGTCTGAATCATGTGTACAAAAGTAACGCATGAACACATCCTACAAAAACAGCCCATCTATTTCAGACTTAGATTGCTGTTGACTGCAGGCCAGTAATAAGCTTACACTATTTTCAATGAAATAATAATAAAAGAACAATATATTGAATTCTAAAGCCACTTTTTGAATTGTGTATTCAATGCTTTACTCGAATACCACAGTAATGTCTTGAAAATATTAGAATATTTAGAATTATTTGATTGTTATAAATGGAATAATCTTAATTTGTGGGCATATTTATGATATATATATATATATATATATATATATATATATATATATATATATATATATATATATGCTATTAATTGTGATTAATTTGATTAATCAATTGGCATACCATATAATTAAAAAGATTTATTGATTGGAAGCCCTAATTAATTTAAAAATTAAGGTGTTTAAATTGGAATACGGGTAGTGCAAAAGTTTTGAAAGGTTATGCAAGATAACAAACCAACAACTGACCAGTGATTAGAATCATGAAACAGAGCCAAATGCGATTTGTTGTGCAAGTGGTTCATCAAATGGAGATTTCCTCCCTTAGCCATTAAAAAATGTATGGCTGATCAAAAGCAGTTACCAGATGCTTTAGGGGGATTTCTCTTTAGGAGTCCTCCTTCCATCTGTTCCATGCTGGCATTGCCATCATGAGTGCTCTTGCGGGCTCCACACTAAAGCACTCCATAGGAGCCATTTTGCCCTGAGCAATGGGGAATGAAAAACAAGTGGCCAAGAAAAGCTTTTAATTTTCTCACCATAAATGACTTGATATCTTTATTCTGCATGGAGAATTAGTGTATCTAAACTAATCAATGTCAATGCTGATACATTTTCTAATTATTTTTCAAGCTAAAGACAATTTAAGGAGGAACAGTTATTAAAATAACCAAGACTTCTATGTGATAGAGTGCATAATGATTTAAAGACTCCCAAAATACTCAATATTCTTTTTAATAATTTGTTCCTACAGTGATTAATATTTACATACCAGTTTATAACAATTAGGTATATGAAAATGCTTTAATACCTCTTAGGAATGACACTGCAGTATCAGAATCAGAATTAGATTTATTGCCAAGTATGCTTACAAATTCAAGGAATTTGTCTTGGTGACAAAAGCTACCAGTACACATTACAAAAAACAATAAAAAGCTAATAGAACTTATATATATAGAAATACACAATAAGACAACAATATACATGTACAAATACAAATCTGTTATATACAATGGAATGGCAGAAGATGTAGGACAGTGGTTCTCAACCACGATTGTTCTCCCTTCAAAGTGCCCTTCAGAGTGTGATTTATTCCATTCGGAACACAGGGGCAATCATGCAACAATCATACTCCTTCCAAACTACCACTACTCTAATTACAACATCCAGGGACAATGAGCCAAACCCATTTTCACTATCCTTACTACAGGGTTATATTAACTTGCATTCTACTGAAGTAGTTTATTTTAGCCACTCGAATCTCTTTTGTCAGTGTGTTTCTGACCTGATTGTACAATTACCCCACTTCTGTAAGCATCCTCTTTGGCTTGACGAAGCTGCCTGATTTTTGCTTTAAACCATGGTTTTTCATTTTTGAACCTTAAATAAATCCTAGTAGGAATGCACATATCCTCACAGAAACTGATATATGATGTCGGAGTATCTGTGAACTCGTCGAGATTGGTGTCTGCAGCTTCAAAAAGACTCCATTCAGTACAGTCAATGCAGGCATGTAATTCCATCTCTGCTTCATTGGTCCATCTTTTTACAGTCTTTACTAAAGGTTTAATAGATTTAAGTTTATGCCTGTAGGTTGGAAGAAGACAAACCAGGCAGTGAAGGACAGAGCGACATGCATCCTTTAATGTTGTGAAGCAGTGATCCAATATATTTCTGTCTCTGGTGGGGCATGTAATGTGCTGTCTGTATTTTGGCAGTTCACGGGTGAGGTTAGCTCTGTTAAAATCACAGAGAATAATAATAAGTGAGTCCGGATATTGTTGTTCCATGTCTGTGATCTGATCAGCCAGCTGTTGCAGCGCTGCACTCACACACGCTTGTGGAGGAATATAAACACTCACCAGAATAAATGAGAAAAAAGAAAGGCTTACAGTTGATAAAAAGTGCTTCCAATTTAGGACAGCACAACTTCTTTAATGCTGTACACCAACTTTGATGTAAAAGCATGTTCCACCACCTCTCGTCCACAATGCAATCCGTTCAGAATAGCTGGAAGCCCGGCAAACCCACTGTCCGGAATGGCTTCACTCAGCCAGGTTTCTGTGAAGCACAAGGCAGCAGAGTTTGAAAAGTCCTTGTTTGTATAGTTGAATAGATGTAGTTCGTTCATTTTGTTAGGAAGAGAACAGAGATTCACTCGATGAAAACTCGGTAGCACTGTTTGAAACCCATGCTGACGGAGCTAGTGTGCCAGCTTGCTTCCCTCACTTGCGTCTCATAGTGTCACTGACTAAAATCTTCAGCAGTTCATCCCTGGTAAAACTGATTGGAAAAAAGTTACTAAACACATGACAAACAAACAAAGACAACAAAAGAATTGGAGAGCTCCACACAGAGGCTGCCATCTGCAGCGCCACCTTGTATCTTGTATGCTGCTCATTGCAGGACAATGCTTTGAACAAACTGAACTGAAGGGAAAGTACACCCTAAAGAAGAAAGTGTACTATGCTAAATTAATAAATGAATAAAATAATCAAATAAATACTGACATACATACTGTACATACATAAATGCATACATACATACATAATTGTTCATCGTAATTTTTGTCTTGTTTTTCAGTAAATATATCTAAACATCCAAGTTGTTTTGCAATGTGGGATTATAAGGCTTGTTTTCAAAAAATAAATCTTAAACTGTGTTTATTTATCCGATTGATACGCATTTTTTAATTAAGATTTGTTTTCATGTTTTATGCATAAATCTAATCAAATGTTGTGATTTATGCTAAAAACATTTGCCATTGTTGTTTGAAATATAAACCTAATTCAAGATATTCTCTGAAAACACTTGCATAATTATCTTGCACAATTTTGCTTAAAGTAAATTCATTTTAGCAGGGAAACTTTATTTTAAATTTAAATTGATTAACACTGATAAAGTTTTTAAATTTTTTTTGTCCTAACCGGTGTCACTGGACATTTTTCCACATAACTGCACACTGCATACATTTTCTGTACATTAAACACTTAAACTTCTTATACGTTTTGTTTCTGTCATGACATGCAGCAATTTAGCTTTCGATGTGAACTGATAAATTGCTTGTTCCTGGAAACTTGTGGCAACATGCCTGATTAGGACATGGTATAAGAAAATAATTTTTGCGACCTGTAAATACGATTAATTGCTACACAAAAAATTTTTCATGTAAAATAAATCTGACCTTTGTAAGTTTATTAACTCCCATCATCCCATCAGTTCTGTTTATATGGATCAACAAAACCACCAACAAAGGGAAAAGAGAAGATTTGGGCTCTACAGAGGGGAACCTCAGGCATTCAAATCTGAGCATCAATGTGGAGCTTGGCCAGTAGTTTGCTCAGACTCTATGGAAAGGCAGCAATGCCATTCATGCAGATTATGCAAGCTTTGCAGCCTGGCACATCATTTTGTTGCTGCCATCCTGTCTTGCAGAGAGAGAGAGAGAGTGAGAGAAAGAGCGAGGTAGAAAAGGAGGCTGGTGAGAGGCTTTTCTCTGCGGCAAATTCTCAGAGCCCTCTCTTTCCCAGCTACTGGAGGCCAGTCTGATACAACAGAGTTTTGTTTGCGCATATCTGCTCTGAGGATATAAAAATTACATAAAAAATCACAAGAGGCCATCTTCAGAATTACTCTCTGTTACTCCCTGTACCAACGACACACTGTTGCTTCAAGGCGACCGGCATAATTTAGAAAAAAGTAAGGTAAAACATAATATATTCATTAATGAGTTCACCAAACATATAGTAGTAGTAGTAGGGGGAGGGGAAAAAGGAGCTAGTGTTTAACCAGTTTAAATGTTTGAGAATCATTCCTATCGCAATTATGCAAAATATTGCCACATGGTAGGAAATGTACATTCCAAAAAAGAAAATGAGGGGGAGCTTGTTTAAAAAGCTCCGCCCTATGAGGTGTGGGACTGCAGCTGGTTGCAAGAAAACAAAATAAATAAATTTTCTTAAGTTTCATGGCCTGATCCTACATTAATTCCCGCTCCCCTTAAATGCTATTACTAATAGCATCAAGGTTTACTAGTTGTTTCTATTTGGCCACTATTAAAAGAGATGTGATCCCACTGAGTAAATTACCTCAGGAATTATTAAATAACACTTGTATTAATCATGCAATTATATCTATTATATAGTAGTGCAAAATGTTTCCAGTTTCCAATGGAAGCCAGAATAGATCTAGTTTTGCTACGCTGCTGCTACTACTGCTGCTCTTGCTGCAGAGCAAGTATGAAGACTTGCCACTGCTGGAACATACATACATACATAATGCCCTGCAAAATTAGACAAAACACAAGAAATGCTGCATCGGGCATGTAGGACATGTTGCTGCACAATTATGTATACATACAATCACCATGTATCAGATTTAGACCTGTGGAGCTGGGGTGGATCAAAGCATGGTGCAGTGAAACTGGCTTATATGCAAAACTGAGCAAATTATGTGTTAGACAAAGAGAGAGTACACAAATTGATTGGCTACAGGATTACATGTCAAAGAACCTGTCAGCTTACAACATGTGAGCTGATTGGCTTAATATAGCAAATTATTTAAATTTCGGCAAGTACAGACCGATTTCAGCTGAAGAAATTTTGACCTAATGTTGGCGAATTCACGGTGAGATAAAATTGATATTTTTACAATAAATTATTGATAATGTTGTTTTATTGCACATACATGACTTTAAAAAAGTTCTTCAAAGATGTCAAATGTCTACCATTTACTGTACTTAGACAATGTTTTTGATTTTGTATTTTAATCACTTTTTCACAAAACGTATATATTGTGATGTTTATCGACCAATGTATAGTATCAACCAAAATGTCAAGAATACATCCTGAAGAATGTATTTTGGTTCAGATTTTCATTAAACTGTTATTTATATTGCCAAGCCGGTTCTCGCCTCCTCCTTTCCATTGAACTGCTTTACAGTGTGTGACAGGTATTTTCCTACAAATGTATTCCACGCAACAGCTAATGTTTTTTTTTTTTCCCAGTTATTTAAGGACAGACAACTATATTGAAGGAACTGAGCAGCTGAGGTGAATCTACAGAGAATATTTCACTTAAAAGGTTCAATTGTAACTCCAGGTTTCAGCTCAGTTTGACCTTGATCAGGAGACTTAAGGAAATAGAAATGGTAAACTGGTTATAATTACAAGAGCGGAGTCTGAAAGGAGGTGTAAAAGACATGCTGGGTAATGATATACTGCTTGCAAGAGTAACCAAGTAGGAATAGGCCTATTCCTGGTTATTTTCATGGTAATCAGTTGATAGTGACTCACTTTAAAGCTTAAAGTGGACCCAAAAGAATTCCTTGCAAGTAGTCCATTCATTGTCTTTAGCAATAAAAAAACATAAGTTCTCAGAGCTATTGTGAACAAGCTTGCATACTTTCTTCTTTTCATCAATTTCTTGCACAGATGCTGTCCTTGCATATATCTCTTGACTCAGTGTTTGTGTCTTTGTTGACACTTTGCTGAACTCTTCCCAGTGAAAGGTGAAATCTTAAGCCTTTAAACCAATGCCACTGCTGAAATTGGGTAGGAGCAGCTCAGAAAACTCCACCGCAATCCAGCTCTGAGATTTCCATTTTCCCTTTCTTTCCCATCTCTCTTCCCCACATTTAACCAAACATTCTCACAGACTGAAACAAGCATGAGCTCTCCTGAGAAACATACTAATTACCTAATATTGTCCATCCCTTTCAAGACAGCCAGACCGAGATAGCATCGTATTTGGTTCTGCAGTTTTCATTTCAGCTGTGATCTTTGACTGTGCCACTAACAGACGTATCATACGAGATACTCGGCGGCAATAATGTTCTAGTTGTTTTCTTCCACCAAGCCCAGCTCCTCTTCCGTTTCCATAGCCACTCCGTATATTCTTAACTAAGGTCAAGAATATATTTTCATTGTTCGCTTATTTTCAGGGCTAAAACCAGCCACCGTTACATAAACCTCACTGACACAGCTGGAACGCATGTTCGCAGTATGGCAGAGCATCTGTCCTAAGCGAATGCAAAAGCTATGCAGTTGTAGGTTTAATTCATGAAGAATGAATTGCACCCGCTGACAGTGTTGTTTATTTCCATGCACTGTCTGTGTTGTTTTAGCAATCGATTCCAACATGATCACAAGGGAAATCAACTTCCAAAAGTTCACATAAACATAAGCGAGCTTCATTTAGAGGCTGCATTTTGCTCTAAAGTTTTGGGAGCATGGGTTAGGGTGTAGAGTATATTAAAATATGCATTCCTGTTGACTCTATTACATAATTTACAACAAAAAATACAACTCGCTTTTGGCGTCACTCTGGAAACTGGAGCACACACATGCCCATATTTTCAACAACATTTTGGTAAGCACAGACCGATTTTAGCAGCAGAACTTTCAACCAACTGTCAGCAAATTCAAAGTGCAATCAGTCTGTTTATAACACTCTTCTCCATCATTTTAATCACTGCTGACATAATCAATTGAAAATGTACACAAACATCTCTTATTAATACAGTTCTGGTTCATTCCACAATATAACTGGCAACAGAAAATAGTGCAGACTTGTGTGAATAAAACGCAGTCTAAAATAGGACTAATTTACATGTGTTGAAATGAATGACAATAACTTAATGTAAATACACATGGTGCAGCACTATACCAGTGCAGATAGCACTTGGTTGAACTGTAATGCATTGCATTAATGCATTTCACAGACACTTTTATCCAAAGGAACTTACAGTGCATTAAATCAATGGAGGTATTCACAAAGAATGTCTTGCATCAGGGAAAAGTGCTATACAGTTGCAAGTGCTGTCTGCGATGGTTTTGCACTTGGTTCCCGAAAGGAATCATGCAAATCAGGCAACAGCTCAAACGCACTCACAAAATCTGTGCTGAACGCAATTTGCATGCCACAAATCCAATCTTGTGGGTTGGTTCTGAGTGTTATATAGCAAAGAATGCATGATACTACTGCGATCTGGCACACTCTGCAGGACTATTTCATTCTGCCAGGAGAGCATCACTCCACTACTGTGATTCAGACACCTGAATCATCTCTTTAACATGATGAAAGTGCACTTGTCTACACATGCATCTGGATAATTACCAGTTACGACACTCTGTTCCATCATTTGATCATAAGTTACTGCCATAATCGATAGAAATTGAACACAAACATCTCATTTTTAATCAAATTCAGTATGATTTCTTAAGGCGGAAATGCCTTAAGAGGTGGGTAGTATCATGCTACATTTACGCCATTACATTTACTTGAGTGACTTTTCAAGCAAGGATATATTTCAAGATTAAAATTGCAGCTCCAACTTAAGACAACAGCTGCAACATATCTGTGCCTACCTTAAAAATCCTTTTTGCCCATATCTGCATGTCTGAGCATATCTGCACATGCAAGGTTGGCACATGCACCGTGTTTGATAGATCTGTGCTGCTGTGCTTATGGACAACATGCATCCAAACACAGAGATGAAGTGCAATTCACCCTAAGCTTACAGATCTAATTGTCTAAATTCTTTCAAAACTGACAATGCTGGAACTACATTGAACTAAATTCCCGCAGGATGTAAAAAGTTGTAAAATATTGACAGAAGGCCTGAATAAAGCATGATCATGCTTCAGTGTGTAATTAAACTTTATATATAATTTGGGACTGTGACATTGTTCATGTTTTTCACTGTAATAAATACTAGAAAAAGGTTTCCATGCTAAATGATAGATTCAGCCAAATCTGAGAAGCATCCTTATAGTTAAATTTCAGCCTTTAATTAATATTCTATCTTCATTTCCCCACCCTCATGTTCTTCCAACCCTGTGAAACGTTCTGTATTCTGTGGAACCCAAAAGATGTTGGACAGAATGTTAGGGACTGACAGTCTCAGCCACCATTCCCTGGTTAACATGCAGTGAAAGTAAATAATGATTAAGGCTAGCATTCTGTCTAACATTTTAAAGGGATAAATAAAAGAGAAAATTCTCTCAACATTTTCTCACCCTCATGCCAACCCAGAGGTGTATGCTTTTTTCTTCATCTGCTGAACACAAATATATTTAGAAGAATATCTCAGCTCTGTTGGTTCATAGAGTGCAAGTGAATGGGTACCAACATTTTGAAACTCAGAAAGCACATAAAGGCAGCATTAAAGGAATTCAAATGACACTGTTTCAGTCTGTCTTCAGAAAGGATATGATGAGTGTAGGTGAGAAACAGATCAATATTTAAATCATGTTTTACAAATAAATCTCCACTTTCACATTCTTCTTGTGTTTTTGGTGATTCAATTATTTTTGCATTTCGCCACCTACTGGGCAGAGAGGAGAATTAATAGTAAAAAAAAAGACTTTATATATTATAAAGTTATAGATATTGATCTGTTTCTCACCCACACCTATCATATTGCTTCTGAAAATCACTAAAGTCATATGAATTACTTCCACAGAGCCTTTATCTGCTGTTCTGGTCACCATTCACTTGCATTGTATGGGCCAACAGAGCTGAATTATCCTTCTAAAAACCTTAATTTGTGTTCTGCAAAAGAATGAAAGTCAAACATATCTGGGATAGCATGAAAGAGAGAAAATGGGCGCATTTCATTGTTTTGGTGAACTTTCGCTTTAAGTTGATGCATGGAAGAAAAGAAAGAATGCATATTGGTTTGGAACAACATGGTGGTGAATGATGACAATTTCCATTAATTAAAATGATATAAATAATAGTATTATTAATATTATTATTAATTATTAATAATAATCATCATCATTCTGTAATCCATGTTAAATGTGTATCATGTACTTAATATAGGAGAGGATACATCCATTAAGTTATATGTGGAAGTAACTAGTTACTCACTACTTGAGGATTGTTTTTATTAGATAATTTTTTACTCTTACTTGAGTATTTTTAACATTCTTGCTCTTACTTCTACTTGAGTAATTTTTTATTTTTTTTTATGTAACTGTACTTTTACTTGAGTAAAGTTTTTGGCTATTCTACCCATCTCTGGTAATAGTGTGATTTTTTATCAAATAATTGTATAAATAAATACAATGAAACTTATTTGCATAGAAAGGAGATATGTTTAGTGGAAAGGAATGACAATGACTTCATTTAAAATCTCAAGATGCAGAACTATTTCTGATTAGCCCGATTGGGGGCCGGCCATGCGCACTCACAGCCCGGCCCCACCCTCGTCCTCATCATAGATAGTTTACCCAAAAAATTTAATTCTCTTATTATTTATTCACCCTCATGTCATCCCAGATGTGTATGACTTTCTTTCTTCAGCAGAACACAAACAAAGATTTTTAGAAAAATATCTCTGCTCTGTAGGTCCATACAAGTGAATTGTGATTGTACCATTTGTAGCTCCAAAAATCACATAAAGGAAACATAAAAGTAATCCAAATGACTGCAGTGTTTGAATCCATATCTTTAGATGCTATATAGTAGGTGTGGGTGAGAAAAAGATCAATATTTAAGTCCTTTTTTAAAATAAATCTCCACTTTCACTTTCAAAATGTGAAAGAAAAACTAAACAGGCACCACACCAGATGCAAAAGTGAAAGTGATTTAGATTAAAAAAAAAAAGGACTTAAACTTTTATCTGTTTCTCACCCACACCTTTTATATCACTTCTGGAGATATGGATGGAACCACTAGAGCCGTCTGGACTACATCTATGTTTCCTTATGTGATTTTTGGAGATACAAAGGTTTGATCACCAATCATTCACTTGCATTGTATCTTTGTTTGTGCTCTGCTGAAGAAAGTCATACACATCTGGGATAGCATGAGAGGTCATTTTCATTTTTGGGTGAACTATCCCTTTCAGTGAATTTGCATCTATATATTTAGCCAAAAAAAGAATTTGAAAAGAAAACACAAATTGCTGGTAAATGAGTAGAAAACATCTATCAACTAAATCAGTCAGTCAAATTATGGACAGAGACGGAGACTAAGAAAAGGCCTTATCATTATCTAGGAGAACCAGCGTTTCAGGTAATTTAGTAGAAAGTCTGGATGGTACACATACACAGTGGCTGGATGAGATTAAATCTGTAATCATCCCAGTGTTGGCTAACACACAGACACAGAGTCATTAGCCACAGGTGCACAGAGTGCTCGTACCGTTATCCAACATTACTCTTCTGTATCTAAGTTCAGAAAATCCCATTCAACAAGAACTATAAAGGTTAAAGCAAATGGACAGGAGACCTGACAGCAGAGAGAGGATAAACCGTTGGTTTCTTCACTCTCACAGACATGCATTAAATGTGATCTCACAATAATTATGTGCAACAGCTGAACTGCTGCTCCATGCTAGTGGCTGATCTGTCATGACCATATTTAATTTCAGTTTATCTCATGGTTGGCAGAGTTTCCACTTACTCTGCTGAAATGTGTCTTGTGTGAGAGGATCCATCTGGGTGTGTGTGCTTGTATCCTAAAACACAATGTTTACAGATGGAAATTAATCTAAACATATTCTTTCTAATAAAACTCTCACACAGCCTGTAGGAAAGTGGTGAATTTTCTGATATCTTTAAGTTTCTCAATGGGTCAAGAAGAAGGTGGAATACTGAATGGTGATTGTTTAGATTTTACCAATTTTTCAACTAAATGGTTGTAATGTCGTTGCTCAGCCAGGGGATCTGCAAATTTCTTCCAAATCCTGGTCACATTTCCAGTCGAACTATGACGTAACTGACTGTGTTACTACACAACCTGCCAACTAATAAATATGGCACATGGCAATCTTTGTCTTCCTACTAGCTTTGAGAACATATTTTAACATCTGAAGTAGGGATGTGCCTGAAGCCAAATACCGTATTTGGAAAGCCATAAAAAATTACTTAAAAATGAATAACAGAAAAAAATATTATTGAAAAATTATATTATTGCAAAAAAGCACAAGGATAAAGTGACATTTTAAATAAACATATCCAAAATTACAACAAATTTAACAGACTGTAATGCAGTAACACTTTACAATAACTTTTCATTTGTTAAGATTAGTTAATGAGTAAACCCTAAAGACTGTTGTAAATGAAAATCTCAGGAGATCAGCAGTTACATAAATACTCAAACGAGCCCATCAGGCACCACAAATCATGCCATGGTTGAAATCACTGAGATCATATTTTACCCCATTGATGTTAACGGAAGCTCCTGACATGTCTATGCATGATTTTATGTATTGACCTGCTGCCACACAATTGGCACAAGGGAGGGGCTCAAGTGGGGCTTTTTCCATTGGAAGACAGAAACAGCTTGGAAACAGCTGGTTCCATGGTTCAGCTGTCAAATTCATGGTGAACCACTACATTACCCACAACATTGAAGAGTGTTATCAGAGCCCATCTAAGGGGAGCCTACAAGCTTAGCATAAAATAGCATAACGCCGCAGTCCCATAGACATTCAATGGGCAGTACACTGGCGAGGAAATGAAGCCGTTCTTTTTTAATGGATGTCTATGGAGGCGATACTTCAGTGTTCTGAATAAACCTCTTTTGTGAGGAAAAGGCTCATCACTTCATTAATTGACCACCTGTCCACTAATCTTCAACATGTTTAACTCTAAACAATGCTTTTGGAATGAACTACAGTATGTGTTGAGTTTAATACAATAAAATAAAACAATAAAACATTTTTAAACCAATTACTTAATTAAACATTTATTTGATGCTTGAATTTATTTCTTGCATTTATTTCTCTCTATTGGCATTTACTAACGTGCTTGATGTCTTCTTATATGGTGTGTGCATGGGAGTTAAATTTAATTATGATAATTTGGAATGAATGTGCATGCGCACCACAAATGTTTGGAATATCACTAACATACACACGTTCAACTAACAAATCTGGGGTGTACAATGTGTTTTGGTCGTTTTCGTGAAGAACCATTTTACTAGCAAATTGCTCAGAATTTACACATACATTCATGAAAGATTCATGAATGAAGCCCTGTGATGTAGCTCACTTCTTAAACACCGTACCGCCATATGATGCATCGTTGGAGAAATGAACTAGCAAGTCAGCACGTATTTTGTTTGAACTATGTTGGCTTAAAAACTTCTGAATTGGATTTCTTGAATCTAATGGAATGGAAGATATATAATGTATTGCGTGGTAGGGTAAAAAGGGGCTATAGGCACCCCTTAAGTAGAATCCCAAAAGTGAATGACGATTGAAAAAAATGTATTTCTTTTTAATGAATAATGAATGAACAACACAATTTGTACGAAAAGTAATTCTACAAAAGTTTTGTCTCGGTTACGTATGTAACCTCCGTTCCCTGATGGACGAGACGTTGTGTCGAAGAAGCAACACTAGGGATCTCTCTTGAGCACCGAATATGCCTCTGATCTATGAAAAAAGGCCAGTGAGAGTTGGAGAACGGTATTTGCATACCCCGCCCCAAGACATACGGGTATAAAGGCGAGGGAAATACGCCACCTCAGTGGCTCGGCTAAGCGACGTGGCTGGGAAGACACGGCGTCTTGTTCCCTCCATCAGGGAACGGAGGTTACATACGTAACCGAGATGTTCCCCGTCTGTTGCTCACTTCGATGTCGTGTTGAAGAAGCGACACTAGGGGTCCACTTCAAATCACGCCATGCGCTGAGCCGTGTACGTGTACTGCTGACACAGAAGCGGGCAGGTATTTCACATGCACAAGCGACCACCTGTGTTTCAGACTGCACGCACTCTTCCCCATTGCCCCAAAAAAGTCGTCGGAATCCTTTTGGTTACCCTAGAGGGGAACAAGGCGACGCTTCCAACTAGGGAACGGGCCAAGCCTAGCTGGGCCTCTTTCTCTCTATGTTTTCTCGGCATAGAGCAAGAGCAGCCGGGCCCTTACCGCATCGTGGGAAGGGGGTCTTACCCGAATTGGGTAAGACCCTGTGGAGGCCACACCCGCCCAAAGGGGAGGTAAAGGCGGCAAAAATACATCACATGGCCTCTTCGGTCACATGTGGTAGATCCAGCCTCAAGAAAGGGGGAGTTGCTACAACACCCTACTGCCTAAGGGAGACGCGGGTCAGCTCTTAAGGTGACCGTACCGTGGAAGTACACACAGGAGGAGTCCGCGTAGGAGGCCTGACCTGTGGAGCACCTATTCCAGTAGGGGTAGCCTGGGGTACCCGTAGTGGACTGGGTCGGCGAGTTCCTCCGCTGAACTGCGGACCCAAGAGGGCTAGGGAGGAATCAACCAGGGACCTAAGGGGGTCTCCTGGGAAAGAAGGCGCACTGTTTTACCTTGGCAGAGGGAAAGGGATCTGGAAGCAAGCGATTCACCCGGTCAGACCGTCGACGTGTACCGAGTTCTACCGGCTCGGACCTGAGAAACGGGACGAGACTGACTCAACCCTGAGATTGTAAAATCTTGCATAGGAGTTGCCCAACCCGCAGCTCTACAAATGTCTGCTAGGGAGGTGCCCCTAGCCAGTGCCCATGAGGATGCCATACTCCTGGTAGAGTGGGCTCGAACCCGTGGGGGGGGTGGCACGGCCTGGGTGTGATAGGCCAACAGAATGGCGTGCACCACCCAGTGGAACAGCCTCTGTTTGGAGACAGCGTTCCCTTTCTGCTGTCCCCCAAAGCAGACAAAGAGCTGCTCAGCGCACCTGAAGCTCTGGGTGCGTTCCAGGTAGGCCCGCAAAGCACATACCAGACACAGCAGTGAGGGGGCTGGGTCTGCCTCCTCCCGGGGCAGCACTTGCAGGTTCACTACCTGATCTCTGAAGGGCGTGGTAGGAACCTTGGGCACATAGCTCGGTCGAGGTCTTAGGATCACATATGTGTCATAGAGTGCCGTGAGAACGGCATTTGCGGGCCAGGTGACCCAGAGATATAGGAAATAGCTCTTTTATTGAGAATGTGGGTACCACAACCCCATCTAAGGGGGGCGGCAAATTAAAATTGTGTAGAAACAAATGATTCTCCTCCCGGCCCTCCACCGGGGGACGGAGCAGTCTTACCACCTCCGGAGATAACATCTCTGTCACTGGGTCGTCTGTCTCAGGAGCACCTCGGAGCCTTATGGGTCCGAGAGGGGGTCGAGAGACGGGGGGCGTCTGCTTCCTGCGGTGTGCTCGACGCTGGGGCTGAGATCTGGGCCCGGGTTGAGGCGGAGCAGATTTCTTGGCTGCAGGGGGACGCCCTCGGCGAGCAGATGGGGCAGAGGCTGTGGCGGCAGGTTTGTGGCGAGGCAGGATATGTGAGATGGCCTCCGTCTGCTTTTTCACTGCAGAGAACTGCTGGGCGAAATCCTCGACGGTGTTGCCAAAGAGGCCAAGCTGGGAGACAGGGGCATCGAGGAAGTGAACTTTGACGGCCTCACGCATCTCGACCAAGTTGAGCCATAGATGACGTTCCTGGACCACAAGGGTTGCCATCGCCTGCCCGAGTGCCTGTGCGGTGACCTTTGTGGCTCTGAGGGCGAGGTCGGTCGCTGAGCGCAGTTCCTGCAGCACATCGGGGTCAGGGCTACCCTCATGCAGATCCCTGAGAGCCTTGGCCTGGTGGACTTGCAGGATGGCCATGGCGTGCAAGGCGGAAGTGGCCTGTCCCGCGGCGCTGTTGGTGTTTAATGAGGATGTCGTCCTACAGGCCTTGGAAGGGAGTATAGGGTGCCCGTGCCAGGTGGTAGGGTTACCGGGACATAGATGGAGCAATGTCCCTATCCACCGTCGAGGGTAGCGAGAGCGGACGACCATCGAGCGTAGCGAGAGCGGACGAGCAGGGCTTTTGACGAATGGAAAGTGGGGCTCTCCATGAAGATGTCAGCACGTCATGCACCTCCGGGAAAAACGGGACCGGGGGGGGGCGTGGCTGTGAGTGGCGCCCAGACCCCAGGAACCAGTCATCCAACCGTGACGGATGTGGGGAGGATGGAGGGTTCCAATCCAACCCCACACTGATGGCGGCCCGGGCAAGCATGTCAGACATCTGTGCATCAGCCTCAGCTTGGGCGTGCTGGCCCGAAGGTGGCAGCCCAGGGGAGGCGTCAGACGCCACACTTTCCGATGGAGCGGCGAGCTCATCCACCTCGAGCTCCAGAGGATAGGCAGACCGGCCCGGAGGCGAGTCACCGTTGCCTCGAGCATGGACGGGGGTCAACGAGCATGTCGGGGGGGCAGGTGGTCCGGGGGGGCTTACCCGGCGGAGCTGCACCCGCTGCCCTCACCAAATCGCCTCCATCTATTGAAAGCACGCCGTGACTGCAACGTTGCCATGGTCATGCTCTCGCAGTGAGAGCATGACCCATCCACAAACGCTGCCTCGGCGTGATCGGCCCCCAGACACACGAGACAGCGCCTGTGGCCGTATGAAGTGGAGAGCGCTCTACCGAGTCCAGGAACTACACAGGGCATCTTTAAAAAGACGCGTCCTGAAAAGGACGTTCAACGCCGCAGTACTCTTTCAGAGAATTAAACTCTTTACAGAGTTTTTTTTACTCTTTTCTCTTTACGGGGAAATTGTGTTATTGTTGTTGTTGTTGTTTTTGTTGTTGTTTTTTGCATTATGTATTTAAGTCCACTTCTCATACTTTAAATATACCGTCAAGAATGCTAACAAAAATGTCTGGGTTGAAAACACTGAAAAAACCCAGACATTGGAAACTAACAAGAAACAACTGTATGCTTTTGCTTTTTGCAACTAAACTATGCAAAATGTTCATTGGAACTATGGTTTCGGAAAAACACCATCTTGTTAATCTATGTTGGTAACTTGCAACCATAGTTGGCTAACAATGATACTGAGAAACGCACCCCAGGCTGCTTGGGATTCTCAAAGCAATGTTTTAATAGCACCACAGATCCACAGTGTTTGCATTTCACACATGATATTTCTAAATAAAATAATATGACTTCAAATGTACTAGGAACATAAAGTGGCAGGAATAACTATGCGTCAAAAATGGAACACGGTGTACGAGAACAAAAAGTAGGTTGCATCGTACCACACACATTATACTCCTCCATTGCAGACAGCTTCATTGATTTAATGGGATATTCTAATTTTTTACTTACTACTGAGATGTTGTTGATTTGAGAACTTTACATGGTGTCATCATCCCACCAGCCCCCCTTTGACATTGGTGATGCCTTGTTCAAGACAAAAATGTTTAAGGCGCCGGCACGGAACCAGACTCACACTTTTTCTTCTGAGGAAACACACAGAACAGGGCCAGATTGGGCACTGGCTACAGCATTAACTTGATTTGACAATCATCAATATCTTCAACCCACACTCATTTATGTTCTTCATCTAAAATACAATCAACCCACATTCTGACAGAAAAAAAAAAATGTCAATGTTAAGCCATCCATCAAGGCCAGAGATAATGAGTTTAATCACAGATTAAATATATAATAATGAACCACCAAATGTTAAAACAGTGATATTCAGAGAATGTCAGATTTTTGCATTAACATACATCTTAAAGATGACTAAATGCATAATTTCAACAAACATAAGGCAATGAGTGGGAGAAAGAAAAGTTTGAAGCAAGAGGAAGTCGAAACTTCTGGCCATTAGAGCCTCAGTGTCTGCACTGTTCTTCATCATTTGAACTGCAGGCTGATATCTGCCCATCTTGAAATAAACTGACATATTTAGGCCCATCTACCCATCTGGCTTTGAAAACGCTGCAGGTGTCTCCTTACAGTACCAATTACTTTTCATTTAGTGAAGGAACAGGTTCCTCCAGCCATTGTTTTAGTTTATAACTTGTTTCCCTGCATTCTGTTGTTCTTCCATCTTTCCTTAAGTCTCAGTCCAAAAACTCCACACAATCTGTTTACTTACCATCTGATGCATATTACACAAAAATTTGGCAAGTGCTAGCTGCATTCACTTGTTGTAATATAATTGGCTAGCTGCAACACAATCAGTCCAGATGCCCATTCCATCCCATCTTATCTTATCTTATCTTATCTTATCTTATCTTATCTTCTTTTCTTTCTTTCTTTTTGAGCTTGGCCACCTAAAATATAAACATTAACTTTCATCAGTGATACTTCCTCGTTGCTGAAAAGACCAGCATTGCTGTTCACCACATTATGTTTTGGGTGCTGGTCATAAAGCAAGGGATGCTGGTGTGCTTCATCAGAAAGGCCATATTGGTCAAAGCTAGGATTTGCTGGTGAAAACTGTGGCTTTGCTGGTCCACCAACTAGACCAGCACCACACAGTATACAACCTAGATCATCATGGGAATTGTATGCTGGTTAAGCTGGTTATTTTTTGCAGTGCTGTCATTACTGTTAAACTATACACATCATTTAACCCTGTAAAGCCTGACATATGAAAGAATTGTCAGAAAATTATATATATATATATATATATATATATTGTTTTTACATAAAAGTGTTTTTAGTGCCATTAGACAAAATATAAAAATGTGCAAGTGTTTTCTTTTTATGTATCTTATTTTGATATCTTTACAATGACAGGCCCAGCAATACATTTTTGTACAGGGAATTTGTTATTTAAGTTTTTCTTAGCCCATACATGCTACAGTGGTAAAAACAGAATTTTTTTACAGGAACTTATGGTGAGTTGACATCATAATAGCTTGTAATGTAAAATAATGAGATCTTTATAATGACAGAGCAGGCAGTATATATGAAAATACACAGAAATATTAGTTGTCACTTTAAATATATCTTATAAAATGTATATGTCAGAATTTTCAAAGCCCTGTGATTATATTAGCTTTTATTTATTTATTTATTTTTTGTATAGTGGACATTAATTGAACGTAATAGTGATTGAGAGATATACGTCAAAAGCCTGTTGTATCATATTTGATACATCTAATTTCAACATGCTTTTTCAATAAAACAATTTTAACTAAGCATAAGTTGCTTATATTCAGCAAATGCTCATTTTAAAATATCAGTAACATTATAATCAATAGTCACTTTTTACTTTATTAATACAGTATAAGCCCTCAGTTATCCCAACATAAGTGTAATTTGTCTTTTCGGAAGTCCGCCAATTTAAATTGATCGATATAAACATTGAAACCACTCTTTCACAAATAACCTCTAGATGGTGCCATAAACATGTGAAACTTACATACCATAAGTTTTGCTGGCTTTTCAGCTTGAACTGAGGGTGAAACAGGAGCCATCAGACTTTAGGTACCATTTTTGATACATATGGCATTATAGGGTTAAGGGTTCTGTTATAATTGGTCAACCAAAAAAAGGAAACGAAAAAGAAAGCAGAACTAAACATGTCACTTTAGCAGAGCAGAATGTGTACAGAAAACATCTCGGGTTACATGTGTAACCCTTGTTCCCTGAAAAAAGCAGAACAAGATGCTGCGCTTTTGCTGAGCGCTTTGGGAACAATCCTAGTTGTGAACGAGCTGTGAATATGTGTGTAACACGTCAATGAACATTGACCGGAATTTATAGCCTCGGCTGATGTAGTCATTAGACGCACCTGTGGCCAGGCTATAAAAGGATGCGTCACCAGGTGTCGTCAGATACTTCTTTTAGAAGAGCAGTCCTGTCGGACATCCCAGTGCGGCAAAGAAGCGCGGCATCTAGTTCCGCTATTTTCAGGGAACAAGGGTTACACATGTAACCCGAGACGTTCCCTTTACAAAAAGCTTCACTATGATGCTGCGCTTTTACTAAGCGCTTTGGGAACGCAATACCCACGCCGCCGCACTGGGGCTGTCCGGACCCCTACAGTTGTGAAATGTGCTCACAAGAACGCTAGAGGCCTCAGACATGAGCTTGAGATGTCGACTCAAGGCTGTAAGAGTCCGGAGTAGCAAAACATCTAACCCATAAAATTTGATGAATGTGAGCGAAGAGGACCAGCCCACCGAATCACAAACTTGACCAGACATGAGCTCGAGATGTTGACTCATGGGCATAAGGGCCCAGAGTGGCAAGAACATCCAAACTATAAAAGTCTAATGAATGTGTGGAGAGGACCAGCCTGCCGCATCACAAACTTGTTCAGGCATGAAAGATTTAAACCATAAGATCTGAGAATGTGTGCGGAGAGGACCAGCCTGCTGCATCACAAACTTGCTTAGACATGAGCATAGATGTCGACTCAGGGGCGTAAGAGCCCAGAGTAGCATGAACATCCAAACCATAGAGCCTGAAGAATGTGTGCTGAGAGGACCAGCCTGCCGCGTCACAAACTTGCTTAGACATGAGCGTAGATGTCGACCCAAGGGCACAAGAGCCCGGGGTAGCATGAACATCTAGTAACATGACCATAAAACCAGATGAATGTGTGCTGAGAGGACCAGCCTGCCGTATCACAAAATTGCTGCAGAGGGAGACCTCTAGCCAAGGCTTTAGAGGAGGAGAGCTCTCTGGTAGAATGCAACCTAAAACCTACTGGTGAAGCTTGACTGCGCGCCTCGTAGGCCTGGGCAATAATGTCTCTCACCCAAAGTGACATAGTCTTCCAGGAGGTGACCGCCCCCGGTCATGGCTTCCAAGTGAAGAATTGCTGCCCTGACTTTACGCCACTAGCAAAAGCGGTGGATATATGTCTGAAGGGTACAGACTGGACAAAGTCTGAGAAGTCTTAGCTGCTCCGGTTTTACAAACGGCAGGGAGCAGAAGGCTTAGAAAATAACCAGCCAATGGTCATGAAAGGTACCTTGGGCAGGTAGTTAGGGTGAGGGTGCAAAGAATGCTTTTGGTCATAGCTGGGGCAAACTCTAAACAGGCCGGCAAAAGAGACAGAGCCTGTAGGTACACAAGTCTCTTTAGAGACGTAATTGCTATAAGAAAAACCATCTTGAGAGTCAGAAGTCTACCAAACGATGACTCTAGAGGTCTAAAAAGGGGGGGTCTTACCCTATGAAGAGGTCCTAGCAAGGATGCCTCTTAGAGGGCACCCCGCCCATCAAGGCGTGGCAAACCGCAGTGGAGGCCACATAGAACCTGGCAGTGGCGAGGCAAGTGCCCGCTGACAGTTCTTTCTACAGAAAATCTAGAACTGAAGCAAACTGGCAGTTAGCTGGTTCTGTAATATGAACTTAGGGGGGGAAACTGGGCGACTTGGGGAGAAGTAGAGGAGACATTGTGCTATCAACAGAGGCGAAGAGGTCCTCTTCTGCCCTGTAAAATCTACCCAGATCAGTTCCAAGTGGAGGGAGCCCTAGCACTTGAAATGGTCTCAATAACCTCAAGAGAAAGCCCTGTGAACCTCAGTTGGTACCCTTAGGGGCCAAGCATGAAAGGTTTCACAATTCGGGCCAGTGATGAGAAGGTCCTCCCTGTTCGGAATCGCCCAAGGCGAGCCGTCAAGGAGAGGTATTCGAGAAACATATCCTATTCGGCCAGCGCAGCGCCATTAGAAGGAGGCAAGACCCTTGCCAAGACTCCCGGGAGCAGAAAAACTGGGGGACAAAAACACATACAGACGCATTCAGGGTCATGTATGTGCCTTTAAGTCCAGACCCAAGGGGGCTGGGTGACTTAGGGAGAAGTAGAGGAGACATTGCGCTATCATAGAGGTGAAGAGCTCCTCTTCTGCCCTGTGAAATCTCACCCAGATTTGTTCACTACCTCAGAGTAAATCTGCTCCCACACACACGGGCATCCAGGGATGAAACTGTCCTAAGTGACTGTCCCGATGGTTTACGGAAGAGGCTACCGCTGTATTGCCCACCCGCACCAAGACATGGCAACCTCAGGAGGAAGGATTTCAGGGCCAGAAATACGGCCATCAGCTTGAGACAGTTACTGTGACAACCGAACTGACGACCCGCCTATCCCTTTAAGCCGGATGACCACTTAAGGCCGCTACCCAGCCTGTCAGGGAGGCGTCTGTCATTAACAGCCTGAGACAACAAGACGCACCTAGAGTGGGACCCAAGGTAAGAACCGGGGTCTGAACCACATAGAAAGGGAACAAAGCACGTGGCGCGTAACCCTTATTTGCCTTAGGGGACCGGCCCTCGGATAAATCCCCCTGGCTTCTAGCCACAGCTGAAGTGGTCTCATGTGCAGAAGGTCCGAAGGGGACACCAATGCTATGAGACCTAGTATTCAATGATATTGACGAGCAGTACAACCTCGACCTAGCCTGACCTTGGTCAGGGTGTTCTGAATGGAAACGATTCGTGCTGGAGACGATTGTGCTTGCATCATGACCGAATTCCATATAACGCCCAGATGTGTCAAGACGATATCCCTGTGCTGAACTGCCAGTTCTTGGAATTGCGCTGGGATCAGCCAGTCATCTATATAATTCAGAATGCGTATGCCCTGGAGTCGCAGAGGAGCCAGTGCTGCATCCATGCATTTCCTGAATGTGCAGGTTAATAGGGCTGGGCCAAATGGAAGAACCCGATTCTGGAAGGCTTCGCCCCCGAAAGCGAACCTCAGGAACTTCCTGTGCTGTGGCTCTATATGAAGATATGCGTCCATGAGATCGATGGTGACCAGCCAAACATGATGTTGGGCTTGTGACACGATCGTCTTGATAGTCAGCATCTAGGACTTGAACACCGAGCGGTTCAAGCCTCGAAGATCTAGAATCGGACGCAACCCCCCACCCTTCTTGGGAACCAGGAAGTATCTGCTGTAATAGCCTGACTCTTTCTCTGGAAGGGGAACATGTTCTATGGCCCCTTTGACCAAGAGATTTTGCAGTTCTTTCCACAGTAGACATGCCTGTCCCGGTTTCACGGTAGTGGGATTTGAATTCTGTAGCCCCTTTCTACAGTTTCTAGAACCCACATAGAAATACCTGGCAGAAGCTTCCACGCTGCCAGGTTCTCTGAGATGGGTATTATTTCTGACACTTCCTGTTGAGGGGATGTCGAGTGTTCCGCGTCCTGGATCAAGGCAGGAAGCAACAGTACACCCAACTCTTTGTTGGAAGCCTCTATCACCCGAAACACCAAAGGCGGCGGGAGTGAAGAGGTTTCGTGAGGGTATCGGGAGGGCCGAAGTGGATGATACACGCGCCCCGTCCCAAGGGGAACTACCCCCATAAGGCTGGGTACAAGACCGTCAGGGTTTCTTTCTCTTAGAAATCATGCCCCTGAGGTCTTGCACTGGGGGCTGCTGAGGGTGACGAACTGGACCCCAGTCTTTACGAGGTGGAGCACGACTCGCCATGTTTTGTTTTAGAGCCTCCCGTCTAGAAGAACCGGGGCGGGGCTGGGTGGCCGATGGCCCCTCCCCCCTGAGTGAGGTGCCCACACTCAGGTCCTTCAACAGATTTAACCTAGTGCACTTGTAACACTGCCATAGTGTGCAGGGCAACACGAGCCTGACCTGCTGCCTGATAAGCTTTCCCCACAAGTGTGGAGGTGGTACTGCACAGCTTTGTGGGGAGAGTAGGTCTCTTTAGCGATGATGCCGAGCCAGGCGAGAGAAAACCCGCAGGTGTCTCTTCTACCGGTGGCATCACCGAATACCCCCGAGCTTCAGCACCCACGATAGTTGAATACACCAACGTCGAGGGCACGAAGACACGGGAAGTATACATTTCCTCCATAAAGAAAATAGGAAGGGACTGATATAGAGTTCCATTCCCTCTTATTTATTTAATTATTTTGGCCACCAGACAGAAATTTGTCTTCTAGTTTGGAGCATTTGGGGGAGGGTCTCTTGTTCGCGTGGCCAGTCTAGCTGTAGTCTGGCCACATCTCGCGTAATCACCTCAAGTAATTTCTCAGCCGCTTTATTATTGTGCATGAAATGTACAGAGGTTCAGCGCCCCGCCCCCCTCGTAAACCAAAGAGGTGCCGAAGTGCGCTTCGAGATCACCGGAAGGACCAGCTGGGTCTGGGGAGAGAGCAAGGGAAAGGGATGAAACCAACTCTCGCTCCTCAGCCAGATCCATGCGAGAGCCCCATGAATGAAATGTGGGCGTTGACTCCCGGAAGTAAGCGAGGCGAGCGCGAAGCATTTTGCCCGAAAGCAGATCATAATGCTCGCATTTGTCTCTTAATTCCACAGCCGCTTTACTATTATGCGCAGGATTTACAGAGGTTCAGTGTCCTTGTGAACCGAAGAGGCGCCGAGGCGCGCTTCAGGCTTACGAGGATCAGCTGTATCTGGGGAGAGAGCGAGCGAAAGGGATGAAACCGTCTCTCGCTCCTCAGCCAGATCCATACGACAGCCCCACCCAAACAGCATGCGTGTCCTCTTCAGCTTTAGAGCGAGAACAGAGGAACACGCGTTTATGGCTTTCAGTCATTCTCTCTTTCTTTTAAAAATATATATATATTTCCTAGACAGAACAGAAAGGAGAAAAGGTTCACTTCACACTGTCTCACAAATTCTAATTCCTAGCAGAGGAAAGAAAGTTTTGACAGGGTTTGTAAAACACACACACACAGAATCGCGCTAAAAAAAGAGGATCTGACAACACCTGGTGACGCATCCATTTATAGCCTGGCCACAGGTGTGTCTAATGACTACATCAGCCGAGGCTGTAAATTCCGGTCAATGTTTATTGACGTGTTACACACATATTCACAGCTCGTTCACAACTAGGATTGTTCCCAAAGCGCTTTGCAAAAGCGCAGCATCATAGTGAAGCTTTTTGTAAAGGGAGCAACAGATTAAATATTACACACTGCAAACTAATACATATCATGGCCGCGCTAAGCAAAGCACTACACGCAACAACCGTGTGCTACGTCTTAAGCCTGGTTTATACTTTGGAAGAAAGTTTTTTTCACTTGGGTGAACAAATGCACCCTCAGTGAATGAATTTTACATGCATATGCAGTATCATTTTAAAATTAGTTAGTTTACCATACGTTTCACTTGCACAGAAAAAAATCTGCTCAACGTGATACTCTGCTACTGCATTGGCCTGTGTTTGTAATATGCACAGCCAGTGTGTTTTCTCTCTCATTGTTTTTAGTATAAAAGCATTAATGCAACACTGCTGGCAGGCAGGACACAGGAGCAGACAAAGACAATGATGAAGTGAACCCAAGTGCAGTTTATTTACAAGATGAGTGAAATTCAATAACTATAAATCCAAACATGAAACAAAACATAAACTTGACAAAACTTGAAAACCAAACAAACATAAATGACTTGACTTTGACTTGAAATAACCATGAAACGACATTACATCAACAATACTCGACAAAGGACAATGGCAAACATGAGGGCTTAAATACATGACATGGGAACAAACAGAACTCTAAACAAGATAATTCAACAATAAACCAATGAAAAGACACATGAACATGGAGGGAAAACAGGACATCACATGACTAGGAAACAGGAACTGAACTTTTCTAAATAAAAGACATGGAAAACAGGAACCAACAGAATAAACATGACATATCCTCCCCTCTAAGGGTCGGCTCCTGACGCCCCAACACATGAACCAAAACACATAAAACATGACATAAGTCCAGAGTTCTGTCGGGAGCTGGGGGAAGGGGGTCTTGAGGCGTGGTCTGGCATGACAGGGCATGGAGCATTGGATCAAGGTGGAGCCAAGAGAGGCTCGAGGGGTGGTGCCGATGGGGCCGAGGACCAAGTTGGAGTAGGGGCGGGCCTGGACCGTGGAGAGAGCCCTCAACACTTTCTCCGCAGCGCTGTCAATCCCACAATCCATTTCGCGAGTGTGCCACTCGACTTCCATAGGAATTTATTGTAAATGCTCTCTCACCTTCCCTCAAAACTAGCCAGTGGAAACTTACAGTTAGCATGATGCCATGGTGTTTAACACACTGTTCCAGCCACAAGTAAAGATAATGCAGGTTTTTCTCTCCTTGGACCACCACATTTAGCGCTATTTCACTTATTTGATTTATTAAACTTGTCATGGCCCCTTCCACTTTTAAAAACTCAAATCTCTTTCTACTCATTTGTCGTGGCCGTGCCGTATTTGTAGAGTTTGTGTTAAAGTATACTTCCACACAATCTCTGAGAGATGGGCTTCAAAGTTATCCATTGTAATGAAAGTAACTTAGGTAACAACTCCTCAGCTGGCACGTGTAATTGTAAATAAAAAAAGCTACATGTCAAAACCACACCTACGATTAGTTTTAACCAACCATCAACACTCTTTGACCAGCCAAGTTCTATTAGGTTAAGAATTTCAGAGATGTGCGAGAACAGGCAAAATATCAGCAAATGCACACGTTGGCAGAACATAAACGTCACTGCATTTCATCATCATCTGTAGGCAAATTTCATAAGAGGGCCAGCACAAAGCACAAATGAACATGGGTGAGAGTTTTTGTGATATCTGTGGGTGTACGTGCGCAAACTGTGGGTGTATTGTATGTTAATGAAGTGGCACAAAGCACAATTTGCTATTTTCCTGAGTAATAGGTCAATGCGTCCCTGACAATCACTGTTTTAGCCGTTTTATGAAACAAAAATGTATGAGGTTTGTTTGAAACTTTCTAGAGGTTATGGTTTATTTTTCAATTATTATTATTATATTTACAGTTGTATTTATGATCTAAATTGTATTAGCATTTTTCAACCTGCTGTAATATAGTAATATATATTTTTCAAGATTTTCAAGTCACTGTAATATGGGCAAGTGAAAGAAGTTGGAGAAGGTGAAATGTTTGGATTTGGGGAGGTCGTTATATATCCTTTTTTGTTTTTTCCACTTCGTTATTTTGATTATATTTTCATTTCATTTTAATTGTAATTTTTGTCTTGTAGAAATATTTTTGGTTTAATTTTAATAATGACTTAGTTTTTAAGGCAAAATCGACCAGTAGAAGCAAAGTGTGTGCATAGGACACATTTCTGAATAGGACGCAGATGGTTCAGTAACTGGAGAAGAACCTCAGAATTAAATTACACTTAACCCAGCCCATTAGCTTTGTACACACAATTTGGCCAAACTCACATGTGCCTAGACTTAGTGCATGCTTGCTCAAAAATATCAAAACATTATGGCCATGGCTATTGACTTTGGGCATATGACTTAAAGCATGACATGCTTTAGCGTTAAGAGCAATTGTCTGTTGACAATTAAATCAGTGGATTTGCTAATATTTTCCAGGCTCAAGCCATCTAATCTTTGAAATCAGTTTTTCTGTGTTTTCTGTAAAGCTAGTATAAGGTTTTTCCAAGCTGGTATATTGTTGTTTTATCAACTATTTTAGATAAATCCACTTCTAAATGGCAGTTAAAAATGTAAATAAATGGTCTGCACTTATATAGCGCCTTGTTAACCTTAGCGGTATGCAAAGCGCTTTACATTGCGTCTCATTCACCCATTTACATCTTGCCAAAGGACACTTCAGCATGTGGAGTTGTGAGGGCCGGGAATTGAACCACCAACCCTGCGATTAGTGAACAACCCGCTCTACCACCTGAGCCACAGCCACCCCAACAACTGTGTTTGGTCACTTTGCATATCATTCAAACAATCTACTCCTGTCTAAGTTGGCAGTTCTTGGACAGAATAAGCTGCAAAGTGGACTATAATTGATGCTGATAGTCAAAGTCTGCCCTTATGAAAATCGAGAATTGATGGTAAATTTGCTGCAAATTGTCCATTGCTGCCAAAAGTTTGCCGGAGGTTCACCACTACTAGTGAAGAGCTGCAAATATCTGGCAAACATTTGTGGCAAATCAAGTGCTCATTTGCATGTGAAAATAACAAGCAGCAAATTTTCTGCAAATGTGTGGCATGTTTGCAGATAGTTTCAATTTTTTGTACTGCTAGAGTATGGCTGCATCTGAAAAATTTAGGCAGCTGCCTTGTTGCCTAATCAGTTAATGGCTTAACAACAGCATTTTTGTGGAATGTTTTAGGAAAGTGGTCTCAGAACAGTTTAAAAAGCACCTTATTTTCATCCTACCTCTGTATACAGCTACCAGAGGCAGCATTCTGTTTTTTTATGCAGCCTTTGTTTCTCTCTCATCATGTTTTTCTTCACAACTTAATTTTTATTGCCACTTGCCCCCCCTTTCCTAACCCTCCCCTGAACTCATCCCTCAGCTTTACCAACCGTCTAAAATCTTAGCCACTTTGAGGCCATTTCAGTAAATCTAACTATGTCGATAAGGGCTTTGCCTAGTTTTCTCTCTTTATGCAGCTCTCGTTCTGAGCACTGATCCATCTTTATGAGGACATGGAGTTGCAACACTTTTATCCCCTCTTCCACCCTAAAACCAACCTCAGCATCCCTCGTATGCCTCCCCTCCTGACTCCATGCCACCTTCAGAAGCAAATAAGTATTCAGCCCCTCTTCCCGTGCCTTGCTCACTCATGGGAACCTTTTTAAAGATCAAATCAATACCTGGGCATAAACATGCATCATCTCAAGTTTGAGCTATGCTCTCCTTGTCTGTGTAGAAAGTTGGGTTCGTTAAAGTTACATCTCACTTAAGAGTGAAGAAGCCTAAGGATTGGTCTCTGATGGGGTTGAGTGTACAGTATGATGCCATGTAAATAAAAAAGGATACATGTATGACTGTGAGTGTGGTCCATACCTGTTCATCACAGATGGTGTGTTCATTTTCAAGCAAAGTTTTCCTGGAGTTTATTAAACTTCAGGGAAAGGCATAAAAAGGACAAAGTGTTAAGAACATTTTGATGTAGACATTATTATTTCTCTTACCCAGTCTAAGGAGTTCCATAATACCTCCAATAATACCTACCAGAGAGAGCTATTCATTAGCATTCATTTCAATAGCAGTTGCTCTGCCTTTACCCTCTGGTCTGGATGGTCATGTTCTTTTTCCACCTTTCCTTTCCTTCCCCTTGCATTGTTTCTCTGTTATGAAGTCTGCCAGATCCACCAACCAGATGTACTGCCATACCCCTCCCCCACCCCCCATACCCTTCTCTGATTAGATTAAATTGTCTCCTCAAATGAATTAAGGACAGAAATCAATTATTGTGCATCTCCACGCCTGTATCACAGCAATACCCTCTTATCAAATAGCCCTGCCTTTGCCTGTTTAATCTTTGATTACGCATTCAATTTGAGTTGGTGTTATCTCCATCTGCCTCCATTATCTTGCCTCACCGGCATCATTGAGATGTATTTCCTTACACTTTTGATTACACTCATCATGTATATCTCCTTTGATTGCTGTTTTGACATATTAGATGGTACATAGTCTCTCACTACAACTTTGTGAATCAGTTCTCTTAGTGAGTGGCAGATGGAATAGTTTTCACATTTACCTTGACAGTCTGACAACTCAACGTCATAACAATCTGAAAGTTTTTAGTGATTAATTTGGCTGCAATTAACGAGGCTCTGTGAGACTAAGCGAAGTGGGCTTCATTCCAAATTAACACGGAACATGTACACCGACGTTTAACACCCGTTTGGGAGATCCAGTTACATGTGGACAGGTGAGAATGGTGTCCAAAACGCTTTAAGATCGGATCACATAAACCTCATTTAAAGGTAGACGAAAATGCTAATGCATCCTAATGCATCCCAGACAACATAAAAAGACAGCATACTTACCTGTTAATTAATCATTGCACCGTGCAACATTAACAGAAATCTTTGGGTTTGGAATGACATGAGAGTAAGTAAATGATAAAAGAATTTTCAATTTTAAGTTAACTTTTCCTTTAAAACCAGGAGTAACCAGGGCTTATGATGTTGTTTTTTTCCAAAACAAATTTGATGCACACTATTATCACTGTATACACATGCAAATCCTAACCAGATTGAATGAAAATATATTTCATTTTAGGGATGGGTATTGATATAGATTTCTTGATTCAAATCGATTGCAATTCACAATCTCGATTCGATTAGATTTTGATTCAATATCAATTCATATGGGTTTATTTGAGTTATACTGTATTGCTGACACATAAAATAAATTCTCTCCCAGCTAATGCTGTTTATTATACAGGTTTGTTTTTTGTTTTTTTTCTCCCCAATTTGGAATGCCCAATTCCCAATGCACTCTAAGTCCTCGTGGTGGTGTAGTGACTCGCCACAGTTCGGGTGGCACAGGATGAATCTCAGTTGCCTCCGCGTCTGAGACTGTCAATCTGCGCATCTTATCACGTGGCTTGTTGAGCACGTTACTGCGGAGACGTAGCACGTGTGGAGGTTTCACGCTTCGAGATCGAGAACCACACGTTATAGTAACCACGAGGAGGTTACCCCATGTGACTCTACCCTCCCTAGCAACCGGGCCAATTTGGTTTCTTAGGAGACCTGGCTGGAATCACTCAGTGGTAGTCAGAGTCAATACTCACTGAGCTACCCAGGCCCTCCACATTTATATTATTTCTGTTACAGATTTATTGTTAAATTGCTTATTTTGTACTATTTACAGGTTTACACATTTATTTGTTGAACACGTGCTAAAACCGGTACTGTCTCTTTAACAAAAAATGGCATTTCTGACATATGATTCTGACATTTAAATGAGTTAGCATGTTAACTATAGCAGTGTTGCCCAATCACTAGGTCTTTCACATGGCTCGTGTCAGCGCTGCAGAATACATCGAAGTCTATGAAGTAACTTCACACCAAAGTGTTTTGTGTTTGGTGTGCTTCACCAATAATGTCTTTAAGAGTACTAAGCAACAATACATATTTAAAAACTGTCCAAATTAGTGAAGAGACATTGAATGTCTCATAATTTCTTTTAATTAAATATTACCTTATCCTTTACGAATATCAGAGACCCCAGTTAATGAACTAATTTAAAATCACCTAGAAAAGATTCCTTTTATTACTTTCTGCTATTAAAGCAACTGAAAGCTTTTCTCTCTCTTCCAAATACACATTGTCAATGTTTATTGTGCACACCTCCTGCTTTTTTACGTGGCAAACTGGTAAAATCGCCCCTCTGTGACACTTTCTGCAACTCTTGTCATATGGAGGGCAATCGTCGCCACCTGTGCCCTCACACAGTGTAGCCTACCTATGCGATTTTTATTTATTTATAAACATTTCAAATTTCAAACATTACAAGTAAACACGCTACTAAGACAGACAAAACATGGACAAGTTCTTGAAAAGGAAAAATATTAACAATGGTTAACCTATGTTAACCTATGTTAGTGGTGTGCCGAACATTTATTTTTTTTGTCATAAAAAGTGTGACATGGCAGAAAAACGATTGGAAAACACTGAACTAGAGTGGACTTGAATGGCTTTACCTCATCTGTGTGAAGCATGATTAGAATTAAATGTTTTTTTTGTAGTTGTTTGACTGTAAAGAACAGAAAGGCTATTAAAAGAGACAGTATTCAATGATAAATGGGTTGCGTGGATCTCATCTTCGGACACACATTACACAGAACAACTTTTACTCTCGACACTCAGTGAAAGGACCTCGCTGCTGAACACTTCATGACTAAACTACAAAATTACTGGTGAGTGAAATGTAAACATTTACCAGCCAGTTACCAAATATATTTACCTTAGTTACATAGCGCAAAATTTGGTTGCAAATGAGAGTGATTTCCTCTCACTGTAGCAGAGGGTTGCGGATTGAGTAAAAGATCGATCTTGGGATTTAAGAATCGTTATCAAGATTGTTCAAAGTAAGATCGCGATTAATCGGAAAAACTATATATTTATCCACCCCTATTTCATATTAACTTTGTTTTAGCTGGTCAGATGTGTAAAAACAGCACAGGTGGCTATTAATTTACTTCAGTGCAATGCTGCAGAAGAGAAAGTAGGCTTGGTATTGCATCCGAAGGAGTGCAAGGACATTATTTTAAGAGAAGAGAGGGGTGAGGAGGCTGTGCAAACGTCAGGCCTGCAAACAGCAGATGAGATGAGGACTTCATTCTCAGCCAAATATTAAATTCAACACAAGAGCCAAAAGACTCCAAAACAACTCAGCGTGGCCAAAGTGCTACTTGAGTACAGTAGTCTCACAGGCACAACTGGGAAATTCAGATGCAAGTCCAGAATAACTAGTTCTCTACTCAAACATTTTATTGCCATGAAATTTAACACTTTAAAATATATAATTCAGTACTAAATTTGGGGGTGCACAATAATGTATCACAATTTTCATTGTAAATATGACCAAAAAACAATTTGGAGTAGTTAATCAAATTAAATATAAACATATTTTGATAACTTTTGATAAAGTGTCCAAATGCTTATTGTGTAGTTTTTATTTTTTGCTTATTGTGTAAACTGCAAATAAATATTATGAAAAAAACAGAATGTAAAATATTCAGTAATTATTTAGAAGCATCGAGGAATATATAACATGACATAACGTAACATATATATAACATAATATAATAGAGGTGGAACGACACGCCCCTCCCCTCTCGTCATTGTCGCCCTGCCTCTGAGTTCCGTCCTGCAGCCAGGCTCACAACGGGATTGGGCAGGTGAGAGAAGAGGCGCATAATTAATAAGCCTTGTTTTAATTAATAAGCCTTGTTTTAATTAAGAAGCGGAGTGGAATGAGGCATGCTTGATATGTGTTTGGTCTTGTCACCGCTGCCAAATAAACATAGAACGTGCCTCTTCTCGGAGAGCCGGCTTCTATTAACTTATGTGCACAACTGGCGTCGTGTGCACACACTGGCGTCCTCACAGATCCAGGAGCAGAGCGAGGAGGTTTCTAGCTGAATTATTTTATATTTATAATTATTTCCATAAATGCCTCTCCAAGGCTTGATGCCACAACCTCTGTGTCTGTCTCTTACTCGCCTCGCCACAATAATATAATGTAATGTAATGTAATATAATATAATATAATATAATATCCTGTCTTCAATAAGAGGATAACAATGGCAATAATGCTAATAATTGTGTTTTGTTCTAGATGTAATACAGGGTTGACTATCATGTAATAAGTGTGTGAAGCTTTCTGTAAACAACCAATTAAGCCCCTCGCTATGAAGACGACTGCATTTGGTGCACATCCTGTTTTCAAGCTGCGATTCCTTTAGCTATAGCCGCTTTTATGTTACATCCCTTTTAAGAAATCCCTCTAGTTGGAGAGATAATACTTAACTCAAACAGCAGTGTTAAAAAGAGCAGGAAAGGTTTAGAAGTCTTTGTACTCAGCAGAAGAGTTACTATGTTGAGTCTCTTTCAACAACTTTCCCTTTATCTGCACTTGATATTAAACGTCAAAACTTTTAATATACACTTTATCTTTTCAGTCCGTCTTCTATCCGTGTGTCTCCAACAGAAGCTAATTATTATGTCTATTTGCCCAAAGGTAGGTGATCTTATTAATTGTCCATGTCACAGCACCATTTATCCTGTTATGAGTTATTATGGTTTTTCAATCAAGGAATATCTGTCCTTTCATCATTAATGTCTTTCATATGCATGCTACTTTAATTGCAAGTAAATATGAATCGGCTTAGAGCACCCAACAGCCCACAGGAACAAACATGCCATCACAACCTCTGTCATGTCACGCTATAATGGCTGCAGTTAGGACTAGACAAACTGCATCACTCCACAATCTAGATTAACCAGCAACATTGAGCCAATAAGCAGAACTCTCATGGAATCTACATCCAACACATTTGTATCCGGGCATGTGCAATTACATAATGTAATGAAGCAATTCACCTGCCCTGAAGGCTCTACAGCAGCCTACAAGAATCTCCTGTGGGCTATAGCGAATGTCAATTTAATCATTTCACTAAAAACATAATTTTATTCTAGCAGAGATTAAAAGGTTCAACCTACAGTTAATGAAATAGCACCAGTGCTGACCCTATACAGTACATCAGGTCTAAGGCTAAAAGCAAATAATTATTTATTTAGGAAAATAAAAGTGTGTCCTGTTTAATATAATTATTTCAAGAACTTATGGAAGGTGTTAGAGTTAAGGTTAATTTACATATACTTACTGGGTGAACAGGCTTCGCTTAGTATTGTAATATTGTAATGATGACGAAATTCAAGGTGTTAGTTTGCTGAGATTTCTCCTGTTCACGAACATCTCTTAAATTCTTGACCCAAGATAACACGGCTGGTCGAAGAGCGCCAATGATTCTTTAAAACTATTCGTGTGTATGGTTTGGATGTGATGCTTTTTATTTATAAAAGCTGAGGAGTTGTTACCTAGGTTACTGTCATTAAAATTGATTAATTTGAACCAGACTCTCAGAGATTGTGCAAAACAAAGTATCCTTTTTTACATGATCTGCCACACAAACTCTACAAAGACAGCACGGCAACGACAAACGAATGGAGAGACATTTGAGTTTTTAAAAGTGGAAGGGGTCGTGACAAGTTTAATAAAGCAAAGAAGCAACACAGCAGTAAAAGTAGCAGTCCACGGAGAGAAAGACCTGCATTATTGACTTTACTTGTGGCTGAAACAGTACATTAAACACTGTGATGTCACCCTAAACAAACTAATTTTAAAACAAAATCCTGTGTATTATAAATGACGGCTTCATTCACCTAGGGTGCTTTAGTTCATCCAGGAGAAATAAGTTTGGCTTCTTCCTAAGTATAAACCAGGCTTCAGAGTCTTGATCTTGTGGTATTGGTTATGGGAATGCTCAAGAACACATAAAGGCAGTCTTGGACTGGCTCTCAAAACTTGATTTGGGTCTTAGAGGGGTCCGGTGAGTTTGATATTGTTCTGGGTATTGGAGGGTCTGATATTGGTCTGGGTCTTGTAGAGTCTGTGTCTTAGAGGGTCTTGTACTGGTCTGGGTCTTATAGGGTCTGGTATTGGCCTTGGTCTTAGGGGCTCTGATATTTTTCTGAGTCTGGGTCTTGGATGGTCTGGGAAAAAGGGAGTATATTATTGGTCTGGGTCTTGGAGTGTCTGGGTCTATGGGGCCAGGTCCTGGTCTGGGTCTTAGGAAATCTGATATTGGTCTGGGTCTTTAAGGTCTGGGTCTACAAGGGTGTCTAGCAGGGGTGGGCTGTGCATTTCAAGTCAAGGCCTTCAGTGTGATTCATGCCATTAAGAAAACACAGTTTCACAATGAATAAGACACCATATGCCTCTGGGCATCATACATTATGTCGCAGCTAATTAGTAATACCAATTGACATTTTAAAAACACGTCCACGCACAAAAGCCTGAACTTGAAATGACACTTAATGCTCAAGCAAGCCTAATTTTAACTGCAGCATGACTGTTTTGTTTCCCGTACAGACATTAAAAAAAATCATAATTTTTCATATGAATCTACCAAGGAGGTCTATAATACCTGGAAAAATTTGTCTTATAATTTTTGCGATTTAAATGTTGCTTTTAGAGGAGTATTTAAATATGAGGACGAACAAGACTACGTACATGTAAAACCTTGAATAATGTGACTGTTCTCAACTTCATGTATCCTTCTATGAGTAGAATTAACACAAGATTAGTAAAAGAAGCTGTTTTAGCCACTAGATGATGATTTAAAGTACAGTAATATACTGTATGAAGTAGATAATGTGTAATTTGTCATGTTTACATAAATCATTCATTGTGCTAAGGCGCTAATACGCTTTTCATGGCCACATTATGGGCCAGTTACTCTCTGTATTGTAATTTATGATGACACTGACACTCCTGCAAAGATGTGTATATAAAAGAGTGTTAACAAACAGAATACAGATAAAAGAAAGATGATAATGAATGAAGCAACATATCAAACAACAGAATGAATGGGCACTTAAAGGAATAGTTCATCCCAAAATGAAAACTCTCTCATCATTTACTCACCCTCATGCCATCCCAGATGTGTATGACTTTCTTTCTTCAGCAGAACACAAATGATGATTTTTTTAGAAGAATATTTCAGCTCTGTGGGTCAGTACAATGCAAGTGAATGGGTGGCAATTTTTTTAAGCTCCAAAAAGCATGTATAACCATCAGAAAAGTAATCCATATGGATTATGGACTCCAATGGATTAATTAATGTCCTTTGAAGCAATATGCTAGTTGTGTAAGAAATAGATCAATATTTAATACTTTTTTACTAAAAATGTTCGCTTCCGGACAGCTGTGGTTTGTACTTTGAGTTGTATATTGGAGTTCAAACTGCCTCTCGTGTGACATAAGCACGTAAGCCTCCTCTGCATATATATTCTTATGTAGATTCATCATCAGCAGCTGTTTCTATGTACCGCAATGTTGTTTCCACTCAAAAGCAGTAGTCTGATCATGGAGCTTGGTCTGAGGCATCTCCTCCATTCACTTGCATTCAAACCAGTTTAAACAGCTCTCCTAGTTGACCGTTCCAAGATGGCGCCAAAGTTGACTTAACTGAACCAGCCGAATGAGGCATCTATTTAAGAGTATCTATGTTCCTCTGTTGTAAACAACACTGTGCTTCTGTTTTTTCATATTTCACGTGTCAGTTCTTGTGTTGAATGGCCAACACACTTGACCTCAACCCTAGTGAATGTTTAGTAAAACAGTTTTAAATATCTATTTATTTCTTACACTTAGTGTTTCACTTTAGAAGATATTAATTAATCCACTGGACACATTTGGATTACTTTTATGATGGCTTCTTGGAGCTTTAAAACTTTGGCACCCATTCACTTGACATTTGTGGACCTACAGAGCTGAATTTGTGTTCTGAAGAAGAAAGAAAGTCAAGACAATTTTTGTTTATGGGTGAATTAATGCTATAAGAGTATTTTAGTAGATTTGGTACCTTTTGTAAATTGATTAAATAAATAAAAAAATCACATGACATATTCTTGGAAAGTTTGCGCCAGCTTGCTAATAATTCTGACTGAGCTCCAGCCAGGTCACACTGCCGATGACGTGGTCCAATGGCTATAAGAAGGTATTTAGCAGTGGGAACAATGTTTTCCTGAAAGTTTATGCTGGTGAGCTGTTCAAACCACTGAAAAAAACTCAAAGCACCTTCGTTTTGGCCAAATTTTGTTCTAAATTAGCTCACAACCATTCGTTCTTCAGTTTCGTTTGAAGTATGCCAGAGTTAGTTGTTTGTTTACTAACTGTAGTTAGTTTGACTCCTAAAATAAAGATTACATTACAATATTGATGTAAGTGATATTCACCATATCTCACATTTTACACCAACATCCGTATGGCACCAACAATCATGCCATGGTCCAAATCACTGAGATCACATTTTTCCCCATTCTGATGGTTGATGTGAACATTAACTGAAGCTTCTGATCAGTATCTGCATGATTTATGTACTGCACTGCTCCCACACGATTGGCTGAGTAGATAAATGCATAGATGATTGTTGGTGTCAGATGGGCTGGTTTGAGTATTTCTGTAACTGCTGATCTCCTGGGATTTTCACACACA